>CM060917.1:17196428-17808571 GCA_030737875.1 Allium sativum
TTTGATAGTCGGTGATTTAACTATCAAAGAAAAACAAGTGTTTCGATAGTCGTTGATTTAACTATCTAAGAAAAACAAGTGTTCATCCAACATATCAAACAAATCACTGGGTTCTTTAATTAATATTTCATTAATTAAATCTCTTCTTCATTTCCTTATCAATATTTGTGAACCAAATATTTTCGATAATCATCTTGGCCTTTTTTGTTAATTGGAAAACATTTCCATATATCGTCTTCTTTTATTTTCTGTACTTCGAAAATATCTTCTATTTTTATAATTGGAAAATATTCCAATTACTTATATCTTCCACGCCTGCTTATTTTTAGACTTCGGAAATATTTATTATTATATTTCCAAAACTCCACTTATTGGGTTAAAACGAATGTTGTGTAAAACACCGTTACAACAACCCAAAATATTTCATTCAACTAAACTCTTATTCAACTATTTCTCTTCGAGAGTGGATCCTCCTATTTATCGGTAAATAATTAAATCAATCAAGTTGGGGTATGATTACCTCTCAGGCCTTAACTTAAATCATCATTCACTTCAACACAGAAAAGACCCCTTATCTAGAATAATCACATAAACCAATTATTCATTTCTGAACCCGTATACGTTTCTCTTTCTAAATTTACCAGATTTAACTATAGATTTCCTTTTTGTTTATAATATTCTATTTTTAAGTTCGTTTCCTTATTATAGATCGATACACTGATTTCTAACTATTAAATTTTCTTAAAAATATTCTAACTCCTTAAATTCCTGGAAAAATTCGCCATAAACTCCTTTGTACCGGGAGCATCGTGAAAATCCCCAAACTGCCACACATGCCTCTCAATTCAAAAAGAAAAAAGAAAAGCCAAGTGGCTAGCCGATATGGCGCATAAAATCTCATATACGAATTGAATACATACCTTTTTGTCGAGCACTATTTATTTCACTTCTATACTTCATTCCAAACCTGTTTAATGTATATCCATACATTTCTAATTCATTTCAACTCAATTCAATCGTTTTATCTCGATTCGTTAATTAGTTCGTTAATTAACTCTTTTCCTATTTTACTTTTATATTTGAACCTACATGTCCAAATATAATTCTAACTTGCTTATAAGCTAATTGAATTCCAATCTCAACTTACGTTTCATACTAAATTTTGAAATATAAGTTCCCTCAATCTATTTACCTTTCAAAGTTCAACTTCAATTAAAAATTCCATTAACTAATTTCTAATTAACTACTTTGGCTATTTCCCCTTTTTATTCGAATATAACATATTCAAATATACGTTTAACTTGTTTATCAACTAATTGGATTCCATTTTCAATTTACATTACATATTCAATTTCGAATATGGATTTTCAACCCAATTTACTTTCCAAAATCTTATTTCGATTCCATACTTGATTAACTAACGTTTTCTTTTAGATTAGTTATTTCTATGCAATTATAACATCTGATTTTGCTTCGAAGTCAAACCCTATACTTTACTTGAGTTCATATCCATGTTCTAACTCAAGTCCGGATTTTCTAATGGACATTCAGATTTTATTTCCTTAAATTCATTTTATTAATTTAAATAAATCGTTATATTTTAATAACGAATTATGGTGCTGTTTTTTTTTTTGAAAATTTGATTTTGACATAACTCAAAATCTATACGACAAAATTCAGAATTTTCTCTTCCATTAGAAAACTATTATCTAACTAGTCCTGACGGTTCTTGTTTCAAAGAATTCGGACTTAATTTGACTCCTATATACTCAATTGAAGTTCGAATCGCCAATTTACGATCTGCAATGTTGCGGCGAGTTGGTTTTAATTATATTTATATATATAAACCTTTAAACTTCGTTTAAAATAAAATCAACTCCATTCTAATATATTTTTGATATATATCAAATCCATTTTTCCGATTCCATATAATATTTCCAATCTTCTGAAATTGTCGATTTTCCCTAACTCGGAAACAAATTTATTTAATTCAATTTTCTATATTTAAATTTCAATTCAATTCTATTTGAATTTTCTATATTCAAATTCCATTTTCAATTCTATTTGAATTCTATATTCAATTTTCCTTTACTTAAACTTCCTTTATTCAACTCCCATTTGAATTTCTATATTCATATTCTATTTTTGAATTTCCTTTATTCAACTCCCATTTGAATTTCTATTTATTCAAATTTCATATTCAATTCTATTTGAATCCTCTTTGTTCAAATTTCATATTTAATTCTATTTGAATCCTCTTTATTCTAATTTCATATTCAATTCCATTTGAATCATCTATATTCAAATTTTATATTCAATTTCATTTGAATCTTCTATATTCAAATTTCATATTCAATTCTATTTGAATCCACTTTATTCAAATTTCATATTCAATTCTATTTGAATCTTCATTATTCAAATTTCATATTCAATTCTATTTGAATCTTCCTTATTCAAATTTCAAATTCTATTTTAGAAAAATAGAATTTTTCTTTCTAAATCTCAAATATCCTTTTCATGATATTTTTAAATATCAACACTTAGGCCCAGTGATATTTAAACACTAACAACCAATTATTTATTTCAGTTTTTCTAACATGTCATATATGACAGTATATATACAAATAAACAAACAGATAATTTTTTTTGAGGGATCCAGATGGATCCCCCCAACCTGTTTTCCTGCACCCATAGACGTTAGCACATAAATAATACCCATCCTGCTTCGAGGCTGGATATCGTGGTATGAAGGTCATCCACTAATATATTTGGGGGGCACATGGGGAAATCATCCGCTATGAAACTGTGGGCATCCGCTAATGAGACTGCGGGAATCCAACCAATCATCAACCCAATATATATATAATAGTCAACCCTAAATAACTTTAAATCTACCAAACAACATCCAAACAAGCAACAACAATTATTTTTAACGAATAAAAATAATTCTAAATAAAGAGGTGAGTGAGATTTACGGACCGTGAATTTTCCTTAGTCAAATATCCTGTTTAAATTTCCATATTGCTTCGGCTATGTACCTACTTGAGTTGTCTCGACTAATCTATCCCATACCTTCCTCGATATCATTTACAGTCACCACTCATGTATTTTTCTTTTCTTCATGATCCTGGTCCTATTCTTGATGCAAAAACTGCCCGGTACTGACTGGCCTTCTTGACAAGGTTAAAACTCATCCCAACCTCCAGGCTTCTAAGCACGGCAACATGGAAAGTGCGACCTTTTTATTCCAGAAACCTGCTGTAACACCCCTTGAATTCTATAACGCTAAGCTTCACAAATTAAAGTATAATTAATTCTAAATGAATGAAATAAGGGAAATGGGTTGCTCCGTTGCGTTCGTCTCGGAATTCTGCTTGAGATAAAGTCCGATTTTACATGAATCAGACTCCGTATGAAGGAGTTATGGCCTTCGGAAGTTTCATAATCAAATTTAAATTCAAACAGCTCAGTTTAAATTTCAAAATTCGAATTTCACGTTCAAACTGGGCTGGGCGGGAAAATTCCCTCCTAGAGACCAGGTCGACCATGGTGTCAACTTGGTCAGCCTAGGTCGACAATAGTTTCGACCTAGTCCCCCCCCCCCAGGTCGACCATAGTGTCGACCTGGGTGTCGACCTGCCTGGTCGAACTGGCTGGCCAGGTCTGGCTCTGGCTCGAATTTCTGTTGCTCGGTGTGTCACTAGGGCTGACGTGTCACCTCTTGATTAGCTCTTTGAACTCTGAATGGTCTAGATTCCTCCTGTCTTCATCTGACGGCTCAAAACAACTTAAAAATCAATAAATATACCCTAAGTCTCAACTGAAAATTCACACAAAAAAATGAGAAAGGAGTCGTCATGCTGCTAGGGAGGAATTGAACATAGGCGTCAGGAGAAAAGCCTAGAGACGAATCAAACTAAGAAGATTAAAGTTTAAATCAGATTTATCAACGCAACGTTAGTCTACCCAAAAGAGCGCATCTCAGTTTCAGAATTCAGAATCCAGAATTCAAGATTCTGCATTTGTTGTAAGTATAGTGACCCTTCAGAATATGAATAAGAATTGTGATGTGGTTCGATGTAAATGAAAATAGAATTGTGTTATTGTATTGTATAAATTCTATGTACTGTGATGGTTCTATCATGACTTGTGTATTGACGTTTGTGGCACAAATTGATTGATGCAAGCCTATTGAACATTTGTATATGAAAACAATGACACTTGTGAGTTTGTGGAAAAAACTAGAAATTTACCCCTTTTTGTTTACGCCTATAACATGGACCTTATACATTCATTAAGCCTAAATTAAGGCTTATGCATACATGATTTAGACTTGAAACCTTTTATGCCTACATGACCCAAAGCCTATGTTATCACTTCCATGTTTATTTGCAAGTATAATTGGATCTACGTTAAGTATTGTTTGTGTTTCATAAACTATGCAAGTTCATGTTTATTTGCAAGTGTAATCGGATCTATGTTAAGTATCGTTTGGGTTTCAAAAACTATGCAAGTTCATGTTGAAATAGGCTATGTTATCAAATGTTATAATTGGACCTTTTTGTGAATATACATCAAGCTAGTTTTGTGTTTGACATTATGCCAAGTTAAACATATTTAAACACAAGTTGTGTAAGCCTAAACTATGTCATTTCATATGTCACCTACTTAGTTATACATTGATTTGTATGCAAGTTCACATGACTCATATTATATGTTAGTTGAATCGTTAAATTGCAAGTTCATGCGCCACACACCCTTATATGTTGTAAAATATTACATGTTATTGATTTGCCCCTTTTTCTCACGTTTATAAAGTTGGGCCGAATTGTGTCGGACCCAACATTTGTTATAATATTGCGAACGTTACAAACGGGGGTAACAACGTTGGGTGTAAAACATTGAAAATATATGTTGGCATGTTTGGCACATGCCAATGACAATGACATTTAAAGCGGTATGAATTGTTATACCCAAAAATAAAAGATATGACATTTACATATATAATTGAGAAGTAATAAAATATGTAAATTTAGAAAACACGATATGCTTAACCCGAGGTTGGATTGAGTTGTGATATAAACCTGACCGAAACTGCCCGGCTGTCCAGTAGTCACAACAATACCTATCCAATGTTGGTGGTTAAGCATTGAGCCCAATAATGACCCGAGGTTAGACTGAGCTGCGGTGTAAACCTGCCCGGAACTGACCGGCATATCCAGTAACCGTAGCAATACCTGTCTAATGTGAGTGGTCAGGTGCTCCTAAGAGGCTAAGGACAGATGGTAGGGTTAAGTCAACTATAACACTTAACCAAATTCAACATTGATGGGTAGGGTTAGGTAAATACAGACACTTAACCACTTAACATGTTTGACTAGAAAATCCTGGTAACGAGGGACCCGTTTCAGCAGTAATCCAAGTTAGGTATCAATGGTACCCTGAAACTAGGCAGGGTGGGGCACAATTACTGGGCTGATTGTAAGCGGTCAAACTACGGTGGTGGATGCACAGTGCAGGTCTAACGGGGTGCGGGCGTGCACACACTCCAGAGCAGACAACCAGGTCACTGGGGACACTAGTAGTATAACCTATGCCTTCTAGAATTTGTGTCAAGGCCGCCACCATGGGTCTTGATACACCACATGTTGGAACCAGCATAGGTATCTACAATTCTTGTGGGCCGTATGACACATGTTAACGCGAGTAGGAGCCGATCTTTAAATAAAGTTGGAGATCACTTCACCTTCACCACGGGGTGCCAGTTAGAGTAAACTCAAGTAGATGCAGAGATATAGTATGGGTGCAATAGTACATTCGACACTCCCTTAGCTTGTGACACCATCCTATTTTCAGTATATATCAATCATGCCCCTTTCTTATTCACATACCGAAGAGTTACTAGATTTACCCAGGCTTTATGTCTGACCCTATTTTCTTTTCGTCTTCTTTTCTTTTGTTCCCCCCTAGGTCCACAGGTAGGAAACAGCTCAGCTCAGTCAGGCTCTGTACAAACTCCAAGAACGTAGATGTATGATTTGGGTCTCTTTTGCTCGGGCTATGGCTTCGGATATCACTATGGGGATTTTTGTCACTTTATTTATGTTTTATGCTTCTTTAATAATCAAGACAGTTATGAGGTTGTAATGATGGAAGTATTTTGAGACAATTATGGAATGTTCTGTTTTGAACACGTATTGATGAAATAAAAGTCTGTTGGTTTCCGCTGTTTAAAAATATGATAATTTATATCTATCTTGAGTTGATCTGTGGCTTTTACTTATAAACCTCCACCAAAATTAAGGCATTCCCTTTGTGAGTGACCTTAACGGAGGTGGGGTGTTTCACTTGGTATCAGAGCATTGGTTTACTAGACAAGATAAAAGTTTTTGAAATTGTTTTCAAAAAAAAAAGTTTAAAGAAGCATTTTTCAAGAAAAAAAGTGTTATATTTATAAGACAAGATCCCCCAAAGCCATGTGCCCCATCTATCTCTCTCTATCCTTCGTTTTGAATTTTTCCTTTCTATTTCAGTATGTCTGGAGACCTTAATCTCCTGGAAGGAGTGCCGATTCCCGGCTGGTTTAGGATGTACTTAGAAGCAAGGGCTAATGGCGCTGGCCCAGCAGACATCCCTCCTCCAGTGGCCGCGGTTCCTCCTCCTCCTCCTCGTGGAAACGCCTTTGCAAAAACATGTAGAGACTTCAAGGCTATGTGTGGAAAAGACTTTTATGGGACAAAATCCTTTGTGGGAACAAGAAACTGGTTAAAGGAGACTGAGGATCTGTTTTTCATCTTCGGAGTTGATGACAGGCAAAAGATACAACTAGCGGTATGGTTGCTTAAGGATGAAGCTTCCTATTGGTGGGAAATTACCAATGCTCAAAGGGCGGTGGAAACATGGGAAGACTTCAGGACAAGGTTTGAGATGAAATTCATCTCCCAATCAGAAAGAGGGTCTACAAGCAAAGAAAACAAGCTTTAAGAAAGGAGGAAAGAACAATAAGCCCCGTGAGAAGAGAAGGTGCAATTTCTGTGGCATTGTGGGCCATATATCAAAAGACTGCCGGAAAAGAAAGGCGAAGATGGGTGGTTCTTCCATTGTGGAGAGACTGGGCACCAAGCTAAGGACTGCCCAAAGAAGAAAGGGCAGGGACAGAAAGCTGGATCCACTTCAGGGGATCAGGTTCATGCGCTAGTGGCACCTCAGTAGGAAAGAGGTAGTAATATTTCTGTAGAAAGTGTAGTCTATCTTTATGATCATCCAGTTCGTACACCTTTTGACTCTGGCGCATCACACTCTTTTATTTCATCTGCCTTATTAGAATCTCTACATCTAGACACTAGTATGGTAGAAGATCCCTTAATAGTTTCAAATCCAATTGGGGGCTCCGCTTACTTGTCAATGGTTTGTTTGGATTTGAAAATCTCTATTCTCAGCGTTGAGTTTAGTTGTGATGCCTTTGTCTTAGGCTTCTCGGGATATGGTTTGAATTTAGGCATGGACTGGTTATCCAGTAATGGTGCCATCCTTGATTGTGAGAAAAGAGTAGTTAGGCTCTTGACTCGGCTTGGTAACACTCTAGAAATTTCTTGTAATCCCTTAAACGCTGTTATGCTTAGTTATCTAGAGTCGCTTGATGCTTCTGATGAGAATTTGCAATCAGTAAGAGTAGTCCGGGAATATCCGGATGTCTTTGCGGAGGTGAAAGGCTTACCTCCGAGGCGGGAAATAGACTTCCGCATATATCTTGTGGATAACGCAAAGCCTGTAGCTTTACCTGTCAAACACATGGCTCCAAGGGGGAGAAAGGAGCTCAGTAAGCAGGTTAAAGAACTTCTTGAAAAAGGGTTCATTAGATGGAGCATTTCGGAATGGGGTGCTCCAGTGGTGTTCGCAACCAAAGCGGACGGTTCGCTTTGCCTTTGCGTCGACTATAGGGAGTTAAACAAATTGACCAAGAAAAATAGGCACCCTCTTCCCCGAATCGACAATTTGTTTGATCAACTTGTAAGTGCGACGGTCTTCTCCCAACTTGATCTGGCAACTGGGTTCCATCAGCTAAGGGTAGCTGAAGATAGTATTGATAAAACAACGTTCAGAACCACAGACGGTTCCTTCGAGTGGCTTGTCAAGCCTTTCGGCTTGACAAACGCACCTGCTTATTTCGTAGACCTAATGAGCAAGGTGTTCAGAGAGTTCGTCAACAAATTTGTGGTTGTCTTCATAAACGATATCTTAATCTTCTCAAAGAATAAGGAAGAGCACGCTCAACATCTGAAAGAAATCATGGAAACTCTTCGAGCTTATCAACTAAAAGCCAAATTCTCCAAGTGTCACTTCTGGAGAAAAGAAGCAAGATTTTTGGGGCATATAGTATCCAAAGAAGGGTTGGCTGTGGACCCCGCGAAAGTGGTGGCAGTGCAAGATTAGAAGAAACCAAGAAATGCAACCGAAGTTCGAAGCTTTCTTTGGCTAGCCGGTTTTTACCGAAAATTTATTAGGGATTTCGCGAAAATCTCAGCCCCACTCACAAGGCTAACAAAGAAGAATCTGGCATTCACTTGGGATTTGGACTGCAAGTTTGCTTTCCAACGATTAAAAAGGGCTCTCACAACAGCCCCAGTTCCGACCTTACCAGATGGAAGCAAAATGTTCACAGTATACATGGATGCATGTGGAACGGGACTAGGAGCTGTTCTAATGCAAGAAAGAAGGGTAGTAGTGTATGGTGGAAGATAATTGAAAGTTCATGAAAAGAACTACCCAACCCATGATCTTAAGTTAGCCGCCATCGTCTTTGCGCTTAAGTCTTAGCGCCATTATCTCCTAGGTGAGAAGTTTGAATTATACACTAACCATAAATCGTTGAAATATCTTTTCTCGCAGAAGGATCTTAACTTGAGGCAGCAAAGATGGATGTAGTTTCTTGCCTTGTACGACTTTGAAATTTCCTATACTCCCGGCAAAGGCAACGTAATAGCAGACGCGTTGAGCCGAAAGAAACTGACCTTAAGTCCGCTCTTTGTGGAAAGGCAAAGCTTGGAGTATATAGCCAGTTTTAACTTTAGGACCTCCTCAGATTTTGTACCGGGTTTGCTAGCATCTCTCGAAGAAAGCCCTACTCTCTTGGACTCAATAGGGGCTGCACAACGTGAAGACCCTCAGCTTGTTGATGTGATTGATAAACTTATTAGGGGTGAGACTTCTAGTCACCTCAGTAGGTACGCCATCGATGATAAGGGTTGGCTGAGGCGAGATGGAAGATTATGCGTCCCACAAGCGAGGGAGTTGACAAAGAAGGTTCTCGAGGAAGCGCATCATTCCAAGATTACCATACACCCTGGCGGTGATAAGATGTACAAGGATATAAAAAGGACTTTTTTTAGCGGCATGAAACAAGACGTGGTAGATTTCGTCTCTAAGTGCATGACCTGCCAACAGGCCAAGGCAGAACAGAAGAAGCCTGGAGGACTACTTCATCCTTTAGAGGTCCCACAGTGGAAGTGGGAGAGCATTTCAATGGACTTCATTGATGGACTGCCTAGGTCGAGAAGAGGCAACACTAGCATTTGGGTAATAGTGGATAGGCTTACTAAAAGCGCCCACTTCTTACCTATCAAAAGTAAAAGGACTGCCTCATCTGTAGCATCTCTTTATCTAAAGGAAGTAGTTCGACTCCATGGGATATCCTCCAGCATTGTTAGTGACCGAGACCCTATCTTCACAAGCGAGTTTTGGAGGAGTCTGCAAGAAGCTGTAGGCACACAGTTATGTTTGAGCACGACCTATCACCCCCAAACCAATGGCCAGACGGAAAGGGTGAATAAAGTTTTAGAGGATCTTTTGCGACTTTGCATTCTTGACTTTGGAGGGACTTGGTAGGATCACCTTCCTTTAGTGGAATTTTCCTACAACAACAGCTACCAAGCTACCATCGGTATGGCACCCTTCAAACCCTTGTATGGAAGACCGTGCAAATCACAAACTTGTTGGTGGGAGTCTACAGATAAGCTTATACTTGGGCCAGACATGATTTGAGAGACTTCGAAGAAAGTGGACTTGATACATAAGAGGATGAAGACTGCCTAAGACCGACAGAAATCCTACGCCGACAAAAGAAGGACCGACCTTGAGTTTGAGGTTAGGGACAGGGTTTTCCTTAAGGTATCACCTTTAAGGAACATCGTTCGTTTTGGATCCGTAGGAAAGCTAGTACCAAGATTTGTAGGACCATTTCCTATCATCGAGAAGGTTGGGAAGATGGCCTATAGACTAGAGCTACCCAAGAGACTGGCCAGAGTTCACAACGTCTTTCATGTTTCTCACCTCCGGAAGTGTTTGCATGAGTCTACGGAAGTGGTGGAACCTAGCATTCTAGAAGAAGCCGGAGTAGAATGTGAAGCAACTGTGAGGAGAGTTCCAACCCGCATCTTAGGAACTGAAGTGAAAAAGCTACGCTACCGCGAAGTCAAACTCGTTAAAGTTCCGTGGAGCGACGCCGAGGAAGACGCGACTTGGGAAACTGAGGACAGAATACGCGCTGCCTACCCTCTTCTTTTTGAGGGTACATCTTTGATCTCTCTCTTTTTCCTTAAGTTATGCTTTATCTATCTTTTTAGGTATATCCCCTCGGTCCTTTTCCTAACTCCTTAGGTAGAAAACAAATGGATGCAAACATGTACTTGAAAACATGTTATGGATGATAGCTGCAAATGGTTGCTAGTGGAAGCTAGTGGTTGCTCGTGGATGCATATACATACACCCTTAGATCGGCTCAGTCACTTCATATTGCATATGCATATATATGTATTCTCATTTGTATATGGTTGAAACTTGATATGCTGTCATATGGTTGCGCATTTGTATGAATAGTTGTGCACTCATGTAGAATTATGAGTAGGAAAATTTGCATACATAATGGATTCATGACACTTACATGATTCGCATTAAGGAGGTCAACTGAATCAGTAGACCGCCTGATTTCTGCATTAGATAAGGACATATACACACATTGTGCATATGATCACGAAGCATTAGAAGCCTTTTAAGGATAGTGGGTTCCTGTGTTTGTTGGTTGAGTAGGTATACTGTTGGATGGTAGGATATACATTCTTCCTAACTTGAAGATTTCGGGGACGAAATCCTTTTAAGGGGGAGAATGTAACACCTCGTGAATTCTATAACGCTAAGCTTCACAAATTAAAGTATAATTAATTCTAAATGAAAGAATTAAGGGAAATGGATTGCGCCATTGCGTTTGTCTCGGAATTCTGCTTGAGATAGAGTCCGAATTTGCGTGAATCGGACTCCGTATGAAGGAGTTATGGCCTTCGGAAGTTTCAAAATAAATTTAAATTCAAACAGCTCAGTTTAAATTTCAAAATTTGAATTTCAGGTTCAAATTGGGCTGGGCGGGAAAATTCCCGCCCAGAGACCAGGTCGACCATAGGTTCGACCATGGTGTCGACCTGGTCCCCCCCGGGTCGACCATAGTGTCGACCTGCCTGGTCGACCTAGCTGGCCAGGTCTGGCTCTGGCTCAAATTTCTGTGGCTATATGTGTCACTAGGGCTGACGTGTCACCTCTTGATTAGCTCTTTGAACTCTGAATGGTCTAGATTCCTCCTGTCTTCATCTGATGGCTCAAAACAACTTAAAAATCTATAAATACACCCTAAGCCTCAACTGAAAATTCACACAAAAAATGAGAAAGGAGTCGTCATGCTGCTAGGGAGGAATTGAACATACCCGTCAAGAGAAAAGCCTAAAGACGAATCAAACTAAGAAGAAGATTAAAGTTTAAATCAAGTTTATCAACACAACGTTAGTCTACCCAAAGGAGCGCATCTCAGTTTCAGAATTCAGAATCCAGAATTCAAGATTCTGCATTCGTTGTAAGTATAGTGACCTTTCAGAATATGAATAAGAATTGTGATGTGATTCGATGTAAATGAAAATAGAATTGTGTTATTGTATTGTATAAATTCTATGTATTGTGATGGTTCTATCATGACTTGTGTATTGACGTTTGTGGCATAAATTGATTGATGCAAGCCTATTGAACATTTGTATATGAAAACAATAGCACTTGTGAGTTTGTGGCAAAAACTAGAAATTTACCTCTTTTTGTTTATGCCTATGACATGGACCTTATACATTCATTAAGCCTAAATTAAGGCTTATGCAAACATGATTTAGACTTGAAACCTTTTATGCCTACATGACCCAAAGCCTATGTTATCACTTCCATGTTTATTTGCAAGTATAATTGGATCTATGTTAAGTATCGTTTGTGTTTCATAAACTATGCAAGTTCATGTTTATTTGCAAGTGTAATTGGATCTATGTTAAGTATCGTTTGGGTTTCAAAAACTATGCAAGTTCATGTTGAAATAGGCTATGTGATCAAATGTTATAATTGGACCTTTTGGTGAATATTCATCATGCAAGTTTTGTGTTTGACATTATGCCATGTTAAACATATTTAAACACAAGTTGTGTAAGCCTAAACTATGCCATTTCATATGTCACCTACTTAGTTATACATTGATTTGTATGCAAGTTCACATGACTCATATTATATGTTAGTTGAATCATTAAACTGCAAGCTCATGCGCCACACACCCTTATATGTTGTAAAATATTACATGTTATTGATTTGCCCCTTTTTCTCATGTTTGTAAAGTTGGCCCGAATTGTGTCGGACCCTACATTTGTTATAATGTTGCGAACGTTACAAACGGGGGTAACAATGTTGGGTGTAAAACATCGAAAATATATGTTTGCATGTTTGGCACATGCCAACGACAATGACATTTAAAGCGGTATGAATTGTTATACCCAAAAATAAAAGATATGACGTTTACATATATAATTGAGAAGTAATAAAATATGTAAATTTAGAAAACACAATATGCTTAACCCGAGGTTGGATTGAGTTGTGATGTAAACCTGCCCGGAACCGCCCGGCTGTCCAGTAGCCACAACAATACCTATCCAACGTGGGTGGTTAAGCATTGAGCCCAATAATGACCCGAGGTTAGACTGAGCTACGGTGTAAACCTGCCCGAAACCGAACGGCATATCCAGTAACCGTAGCAATAACTGTCTATTGTGAGTGGTTAGGTGCTCCTAAGAGGCTAAGGACAGATGGTAGGGTTAAGTCAACTATAACATTTAACCAAATTCAACATTGATGGGTGGGGTTAGGTAAATACAGAAACTTAACCACTTAACGTGTTTGACTAGAAAATCCTGGTGACGAGGGAACCGTTTCAGCAGTAACCCAAGTTAGGTATCAACGGTACCCTGAAACTAGGCAGGGTGTGGCACGATTACTGCGATGATTGTAAGCGGTCAAACGACAGCGGTGGGTGCACAGTGCAGGTCTAATGGGGTGCGGGCGTGCACACACTCCGGAGCAGACAACTAGGGCACTGGGGACACCAGTAGTATAACCTATGCCTTCTAGAATTTGTGTCGGGGCCGCCACCATGGGTCTTGATACACCCCATAGTGGGACCAGCATATGTATCTACAATTCTTGGGGGCCGTATGACACATGTTAACGCGAGTAGGAGCCGATCTTTAAATAAAGTTGGGGATCACTTCACCCTCACCATGGGGTTCCAGTTAGAGTAAACTCAAGTAGATGCAGAGATATTGTATGGGTGCGATAGTACATTCGACACTCCCTTAGCTTGTGACACCATCCTATTTTCAATATATATCTATCATGCCCCTTTCTTATTCACATACCAAAGAGTTACTATATTTACTCAGGCTTTATGTCTGACCCTATTTTCTTTTCTTCTTCTTTTCTTTCGTTCCCCCCTTCCCCCGGTCCACAGGGAGGAAACAACTCAGCTCAGCCAGGCTCTGTACAAGCTCCAAGAACGTAGATGTATGATTTGGGTCTCTTTTGCTCGGACTATGGCTTTGGATATTACTATTGGGATTTTTGTCACTTTATTTATGTTTTATGCTTCTTTAATAATCAAGACAGTTATGAGGTTGTAATGATGGAAGTATTTTGAGACAATTATGGAATGTTTTGTTTTGAACACGTATTGATGAAATAAAAGTCTGTTGGTTTCCGCTGTTTAAAAATATGTGTATTTATATCTGTCTTGAGTTGATCTGTGGCTTTTACTTATAAACCTCCACCAAAATTAAGGCATTCCCTTTGTGAGTGACCTTAACGGAGGTGGGGTGTTTCACCTACTGGATCTACTATCTCTCCTTTGAAGAACGAAGGACCTCCAGAAATCAACATCGCCTGCTCCAAAATCCATCGCGGCTCAACCTTGGCATCGACTTCCAGGGGCCTCACGAGTTAGATTAGAATCGCGTTTCCCCCTAGCTCGATTTTAGCCCAAACGAAGCATCTCGGGTAGCCCTGTGTCCCGCGATTTTCAAATCGACTTCATGAATCGATGCGCACCCTTCGATCGAGCTTTCGGAATTTCATCGTCCCCACCCCCCATCGCGATTTTATTAGCACGATTTCCCTTTTGGTTTTGCTGAGCGATTTCGATTTATAGGGGGTGAGCTTCCATTGATTTTGATTTTGAGATTCTCGGTTTGTTTGGATAAAGGGAGTTCATGGCTTTGAATTTATGGAGGAAGGCCGCGGCTAAAATTTTAACAGCAAGGCCATGGATTTGTGGTCCTGGAGGAAGAGCCGTGGTTAAGTAAGGGACTAGTGATTTTTTTTTCTCTCCTTGTTGGCTTGGTTTATAACCACAAACAAAAGGATTTATTTAATTATAAACTTGTTTTTAACCTATGTCCCTTGGTTAAAACCCCTCATGATACTGAACTCCTCTCTGAACCCAACAACTGACGTTCCTAGGGTTGCACCACTATTCTGAACCCACTGGGATAGGATACGAAGTCCAATTTGATCGTCTTGAGATGATATTAATTTAAACTGATTAAATTCAAATAATTTATTCTCTCGATAATAAATTAATATTATTATCGTTTTATTCTAATAGAATTTTATTGATCATCTCTGAATCATCTCGATTCAATATTGAATTTTGAATTCAATTATTTATGTATTATGATAATTCGATTTATTCTAAATTAAATCGTATTTCGATTAAATCGATAAATCAATATAAAAATTGATTTATATTATCAACTCAATATTTAAACAATATTAAATATTTAAACTAAACTGCTCGAAAATCCGGGTCGTTACAACCTACGTTGAAGTGGGAGCAAATATCGATGAACTTTATCAATGGACTACCTGCCTAGTACCAGGACAGGAAATATTTTCGTGTTTGTGGTATTTCTCGATGGACTACATAGAAGTGGGAGCAAGTATCGATGGATTTTAAGGTTGAATAATTTGCACAGATTTTGAAAACATTTTCGAGACAAAACATTTTCAGCTTAAGTAAAATGTCACCTTTGCAAATCTATTTGGGTTTCGTAACGATAAAAATAAAATTTTATTTTGATAAATCAGCCGAAAAATATCACGTTTTAGATATTGGAAATTATTGAGGGTTTTCGACCGGTAGATAAAATAATTGATGTGTGCCCTTGGGGGAATAAAAGTTTCTTCGAAAATAAGATCCAATTGCTTATCTCAATCTAAACTCTTAATCGTATCTCCAATTTGAGATTTATTCTACTGCTTAATCCTTGCAAATTATTTAATAAGAAAACAATTGCAAACCTAAAACATTCGAAAAGACCTGGAAATTTATTGAATATAAAAATCTTTGCAAATTCCACGCATACAACAAGGTCAGTTAAGACTGTACAACTATCTGAAAATTTTGCAAAACCTTTGAAAATTACTGAAATGATTACAACCAATGTGACGACCGCCCATAACTCTTGCACTTTACAAAGGAAACGGTGTACTAAAAGACGTGTCAGGCAGGTATGGATGATAATTATGGTATAATAACTCACACGAAACCTGTCGTACAACTAACAGCACGGGAATAAAATATAATAGAACATATACAACAGAATATAATAGTGAAGCACAATTGAGCAGAATCTTAAACTTGTCATATTATCATGAAAATATCCATACATCACTAGATCACATTAGAATATGTACAATAAGCCTCATTACAGGTTCACTCAGAGTAACATACATCAGCGAAAACAACATATATGTATAGTAGAAAATAATACGTCAGCCTCCATTTCGTCGTCGCTCAGCAGCATCGTCCTCATTAAGATCTACTATCGGCCACCTAGTCTTCCCATCCACAATGTAGATGAATAGCCCAAGGTATAAGAGGAAACATGAAACCTTATGTCAGAAAACAGTCTTAATGAGCGATAAAACAACTGTCTAACATCAACAATAAAGTATATGGAAAATAGGCAGTTCAATCATCCGATCCGCCAACACATCAAAAGAGAAGAATACCCAAACTCACTTCTCATCCATAACCTACGGTGATAGCCTATTCATAGAATAAAATAAGAAACAAACAATGCATCCATAGCAACCAATTTTCAAGCGTGAACCATAATAATCGAGTTCAATACCTCGCAAACACAAACACCTAAGTCCTAAACCAACATCAGATAAGCACCCAAGAAATATTTCATTCGATGTTGAACAATCCACACAAAATGATACAAGCAAACAATAACATCCATGACTTTGGCTATCACCGTCTATCTTTCCTTGAATCCATCGTTAATCATATGACTGGCTCAACATCGTGTCATCCGTCAAGGGATAACGACAACCCTGGTTCTAGCAATACTCCATACGCCGTCGTCACTCGTATCTAGGCCCATCATGACTGCCCAAGGTACTCGACTAATCATCTAATCTTTTAGGCATCCCTATCATACCCCTGCTTTGAGTCCTCTATAACCTCGGACTTTCGGCGATTCCCTTGGCACTTCAATTCTAGTCATCATCATCGATGACTACATCCCTAAGCTCAAATCATCTAGAGCAACCATTATCCACGAGCTCAAATCAACTTCAGTCGTCTTCACGTCTTCATTGCATCATCACACGATCAACGAACAGTCAAGTACGCTTCAAATATTCCGCCTAATTCAACATCAAATCCATAACATTCGTTGAGTCATATCTTCACTACGTTAGGTCCAACGACCATCAACTTCATAGATAGCCTACGTAAACCATGCTCATCGACCTCGTCAAAATCAACTTGTTCTCACCGCTTTTGTGATGTGTCATTAATGACCCATCTATGGATCACATCGACCGATCCATCAATGGATCGCACATGATCCAATCAATGGATGACATATGATCCATCAATGGATTGTCCATGACCCATCCCATGCGTTTGCCACTCGATCCAATCCATCAATGGATAGCCAATGACTTGATCCATCAAAGTACAGTGATCCATTATCAACCGATCCATATGATCCATCCTCAACCGATCCATGCGATCCATCCTCAATCGATCCATCCTCAATTGATCCACGCGATCCATCCACGCCTTGCGATCCACGATCCATTGTTTCGTGCGATCCAAACCTAGATCCACTTTTGCCGAACCGATCCATAATCTATGCTTAAACGATAAACACCTTGTAATGACCCTGATTTTTCAGTCATTTGAATTTGAATACTTAAATCTGTTTTAAATATTATATTTGAAATATTAATAGTTTTAATATTGAATTCGTTTATAAAACGATGATTTAATGTATAAATTTGTATTTAATTATAAACGAGCTCGTAATGGCGCGACAGTTTGTAATATGGAGTTTTGAACTTTAATTGAATATACAGGATCCGATATAAGTCGGAATTATGTGAAACCATAAACATTTGAATCTATTTGTTTATAATTATCTAATGAAAGAGAAAAAAAATGGGATTTCATGTTATAGATTGTTAGTTATGTTCAATTCAAATTTTAAAATAGTCACTATGAAATCGTTATTAAAATATAATGTTTATTTAATAAATTAACGGGTATGTTTGTCTCAGGTCCCTAGTAAGTTTCAAAATTAGGCTCATATCCGGTCCTAAACTTATTATAAATTACATCCCTATTTTTCGAAAATTCATAAAAAATAAAAAATAAAAAAAATCATGTAAATTCATATTTAAATAAAACATGTAAACATAAAAAAAAGCTGGCTGAAAAAAAAAAAAAAAAAAACACATCAAAAACCAAAAATACAAAACAACAACAAAAACATTAGTTAATTGCATCATAGTATGCATATATTTGAAATTCTTGCACACAACCATGAAACTATTTCAGTCATGCAACTACGTTGGCTTTTTTGCATGCAAGTATAACAGAATTCTTGCATGCAAGTGTGCATTAATTCGCAATCATACCAATCAGTTCACAGTTATTTGCATATATGTATGCAATAAAATAGAAAAGTTGCACATATGTATGCAACAATCCGTAGGCAAAAACATTAGTTCATGAATACTTGCATAAACGTATGCAAGAATACAGAATACTTGCATACATTCATGCAAGTATTCATGCAAATTTTCCAACGTGAAACATTCATGATTTATTTGCATTCATGTATGCCAGTATTTAGAATAGTTGCATACATGTATGCAAGATTTCAAGTTGAATTTCAATGTAAATTGCTTCAGGAATACTTGTATACATGTGTGCAGCTATTGTATTTACTTGCATACATTAATGCAAAGAAATTTTTTGCATGATCTTCTGAGAATATCTGCAGATTTTACAATTTTTTTTACTAGACAACGCATTTTTTTGGCAAAAACACGTAAGTACAATTCTAGGGACCCGCTTTACATTTAAAAGTAGGGAGGGAGGCCATTTGTATTATGAAAGTTTTTAGGGATATGTGGCTTATTTTCACTAAATTAAATAGTGTTTTAAATAATTTGGATAACGATTAACTCTAAATTGACGATATTGAGTTGTATAATTTATATTTGAAGTGGTGTATATATATATTCTGTTTGGATACATATGATGCAAATAATTTATTATTATTTAATTGAATTAATTTGGAATTTATTTTTATTTATTCAATATTGTATAAGCATTAAAAATAGCCATTTTGCAAATATCCTCGGTTTTCGATGAAATTAGTTTCATTGGAAATGAACGTCAAATTATTGTATGATATTAAATTCCATGGAAAACGGATGTCGTATGTGACCTCGGTAGCCAAAAACATCTCTATTTTATTCAATCGTTCATATTATTTGGATATGGGTAACTTTAAAGGAATAAACGAGTGGCCAAACGAACCCCAGATTTAACAAAACAAATTTCATTTGATCTGTAAGGAAAGGGTCTAGTAGAGTTTCAAAGTTTCAAGTTGATTGGATTTATTTTGTGATCATGGAAAATTTAAACGCGTGATTTTTCACCTGTGAATTAGAAAGGGATTTTTATAAATGACCTCGGAATTTGACGAAACCTGTCCTATCGGGTCCGGAATATTATTTTATGATAGGATTACGAGTTTCGTCTCGATTGGACATCATATGTAGTTGTTTTTAACACGATACTTCGCAGTGAAGTTTCATAATAATAAAATAATATTAATTCTATCTCTACTACATATGTGTGCCCTGCGTAACCCTATTTGCGGTCAAAACGAAAGTTGCGATCAACAAATGGGTGAGCCGCCACTGAATTAAACGAACGATAGTAAACTTATGACCTTCTCCTCCTCATTTCTCTGAATACATTAATCATTTTCGAACGCACTCAACTAGAAAATTATCAAGCATGGCGAGCTCCAGCCGATCAACGGTGGTGATCTTTTCTTGAGCGGCTAGCTGGCAGGAAATTGACCATGAACGACTGATGTTTAAGGTTAATATTTAGGCGAATGGTGAACTCAGATGACGAGCTGCAGGGGTTGCACTTCGAGGTAATTCCGGTGCTTCTTCTGGTGATGCCAGATCATGGGATGGAGGACGGAAATAGGAATGGTGGTTTGATGGAGTTTAGTGTGTTAGCGTGGTTCCTGGGAAACAGAATGAAGTGTGATGAAGGGATGAACGACAGAAAGAGACGGGCTGGGATTTCAAATTTGAAGATTTAATTCAGCCGTTAACACTATATTAAAATGCAATTAGTTTTTAATTATTGACTAAAGGTTAAGTTAATATTCAATTAAATAACTAATCACCGTTTTGATCTAGATTGAAGAAGTCGAAGTATCTGAGTAAACACGGAGGAGCCTGGGAACAAATGAACGTTGACCAGGAAGGATTAAGGCTGTTCAAATTCCTGGGTTTGACCAAGCATGCTTAAACAAGTATACAGTCAACTATTTTATAATTCAAATTACTTAATCTTATTATCAATAAGAAACTAATAGAAATGTAAAAACTGACAGGTAAACAAAGGAAACAAAGATGCCGCGTTGCGAAGAATAAGTCGACTATTAAATCCTTAAGCGACATAATTAATTATCTAAATATAGTGATTAATGTGAAACTAACAGTGATTAAGGATAAGTAATTTAATTAAATTATTGTGATCAATGCAGATGGGATCAACAGTCGAGAAAGAGAAGTGCGCCATTCGAAAGTAACAGAAACCCAAGTCGGCCCGTTTATACTACTAATCAAAAGTAATTAGTTTAATTAAATAATAATTTAGAATTTATTAATAATTAAATTAGTTTTTGTAACCCATTCATATATGATAAAAATTAGATGATTCATGAGACGTTTGACTCATCTCAACGAATACAACATAATGGAATTGTTTTGGATAGAAATTGAAACAATGGAAATTTACAGTTAAATTAAACGATGGTTTAATTTAACTGTAACCGAACCGCTGCAACGTAATGGAATCAAGGTGAGTTAAACTCATTCAGTTCTTCCTGCTTATATTTTATATAAGTCGGGTTTTATAATCATGTGTTATGGTTGCTAATGATTGATTGTTTGTTAATTATATATTAGTATGTTGATTTAACCAATGAAATTAAACATTGTTTAATTTAATGAATTGTTTGACTTGTTTTGTTAATGTTAATTAAATTGGTTGCTGTTAAATTTTCGCTATTTACTGTTATAGAAATAATCAGTTAAATTGAATTGAATGATTTTATTTGAGATAACCTACTTGGATGCAAGGAAGAACAGGTCGGAGGGATCCAACCAGATTCCTCAAATATATTAAATGTTATTTATTTTCATATCATCATTATATGAATTGTTCGGATTGGATGACTGATTTGATTGTTGATCGTTCATTGAAATATCAACGTTTGTTCAGTTTTAACCAGTGGGAAATATCGGTTGAGTAATTGGCAGTATATGACTTATAAATCAATTGGTTTCTAAATATCGATTTACCGTCAGGTAAATTGACATAAATAAGGTTATGAAATTTATTTCATAACCAAAAGTAGATTTTTAAATCTATTATTTTGAATAAAATATTCTAAAAAAAGAAATAGATATGTATTATTTATTATTTAAGTTTATAAGTAATTATTGAATGATTTTATAAAGCAAATGCTTATGTTAATAAGATTTATAAGCAAATGAGCAGAATTTAACCTAACGGTTAAGATTTGGATAATTATTTTTAAGAAGCAATTAAATTTGATTATTTAAATTAATTATATTAATAATTAATTTAGAGGAAAGACCAACTGGAATTGGTTAACAATATAACCGTATTTCGAGTTGACTAAGTCTACCATTTTAACTGAGATTGATTTCTCAATTAGTTGTCTTGAACAAATCTAATGAAATGGTTTAAAGAATAATTGTTTAATTTTAATAATATTTTAAAAAGAAATTTATTATTTATTTATTAAATAAAGCAATTAACTAATTATATGATAGTTAACGATGAAGTGAGTTACTAATTTAATTAATAATAATTTAAGAGATTACAATTTAAATGAGATTCATTTATGAAAGTAAATCAAGTTTGGAAATGAAATCTAATTGAATTATGAAAAGAGTTTATAAATGAGTTTAATATTAAAACCCGAGTGTTTATAAGTAAGTTATAAAGAGATTCTAAGCAAATATGATGGCTTAAACTGAATGTTTACTTAGCATTTGAATTAAGTAAAAGATATCGAGATAAAAAGGGTTTATATTAAACCTGAGTTTTATAAATGAGATTTATAAAAGAGGCATAAAGTTTAAATCGCTAATTTTAAATTAATGATTACTTGATAATGAAGTTAAGTCAAATGAATGGCATTGAAATAAAAATTTTAAAATGGAAATGGCTAAATGGATTTTGAAAAAGGGATTTGTAAAATGGTATGGGTTAAAAGATTTAAGAATAAGATTTTTGTAAATAAAATCCGTTTTATAAAATAAATTGGTTAAAAGAATTTAAATTAAAAGTGGATGTTAATAAGAATTTACTTAACAAACAAATTAAGTAATAATACCTGTTTTTGAAAAGAAGATTTCCAAAAATAAGAAATAGATTTTAATCATGGTTTGAGTAAAATGTTTTAATGTGATTGGTTTTGATATTATAATAAATATCAGTTTTTGAATTACAGTTCCTATCTGTCTTAAGATAAGAAGTTGTTGAATATTGGTTTGATAGGTAAAAAATACCCCAACTTGAACGACTTCAGGATTATCTGAGGATAATATTAGTTTTTAATGGGAAAAGGTTAGAATAATTTATTATTTCAATATAAGAAATAATAACACAACTTTAGTTGCGAGATTCAAGCATATATAATCAGATTTCCAAAGTAAAGGAAATAAAAAGATTTTAGAATATATTTATATATAATGAATTTCCTAAAATAATGGTAATTAGGTGAAATTATAATGGTATGTTCGATGTAAAAGGAAACAAAAATTAAAGTGTCGAAATGGGTTTACTCTAAAAGAATAAGGTTTGGTTATTGTTTTCAAATAATGAAAAAAAAGAGATTTCATAACGTTGCTTTACGAGTGACGAGAAGAATTAATTTTCCAATTTTAAATAATGAAGAATGTTGCAACAAATGTTTTGAAAATGATAGTAGAATAAAAAACTAGATATGATTTTAGGATATTTTCCTAAACATTAAAATAACACAGTTTTGAAATGAATCTTATGTTAAATAAGAAGTGAAAAGCTATATTCGTAATATCGGAATATTTAAAGAATTTTAAATTAACACTCGTTAATTGTTCTTAATTAAAAATGCTATGTAATGCCAAGTACTGAATCAGTGAACTCATTTTATTTTATTTATCTGAAAGTTAAATAACAGACTATCAAATCTGGCCTGTACGATTGTTATTATGGAAAGACTGGGATTGAATTTATATTCGAAAACCATTCCGAACCAGCAAATACGTGAAGATACTAATTAAAGATGAAGCAAGTGAAGACCATAAATCTTCATAAGCGAAAAGGCTGCATGTCGAATTTTTCTGGGATTACAACCAGAGTTATTTGATTTGTGATTCTGTCATAGTTGGAATCTATGGGTTGCAAGAACTACTCGCTACTGATATATAGGGTGATTCCTAGGATGTGGTTGGAGTGTGCATTCAGTTCATCATGTTCCTACATGACTTGTATGGACGAATGTCTGATAGAGTATTTCTTAAGAATCACGTACATTGATTTTTACAAGCATACTTCTACTAGTTGCTAAGTATTTATGTGGATATAAATTAGTGATTTGATGGATTTGACGATGTGGCATTCAAAGTGGATGGAGATGTGCTGTTCTAAAGGGTAAGTGTAACAATCCGGAATTTTGGAACCAATTTAAAATTATTTTTAATTGATTTTAAAGTTTAGAATGATTTATTTTAAGAATTTACGACTTAAAATTTTATTTAATTCGAAGTCAAAACTTATAAATTTATATTAGTTAGAACACAAGCCTAAAATGGCATGATAGTTCGAAAATTTAGATTTAAACTTTGAATGAATGCATAAGATTCATTTTAAGTCAGAATTTGATGAAACAAGAAACATTAGGATCATATTAACTGTATCTTTCTAACGAATATAGGAGATTGAGATTTCACATTATAAATTGTAAGTTATGTCCAAATCAAAATTCCAAATAGGCGCTGTGGAATTTTATTAATAATTTTAATATTATATATGCCTTGGAAACGATCATTTTGCAAACGACCTCCGAATTCGACGAAACTAATTTTGTTGGATCTGGAATGTCAAATTATTGTCAAGTTTCAAATTTTATAGCTTTTGGATCTAACATGAGAGCATGGCAGATTTAAAGGCACATTCAATTTCAGTTGTAAATTTAATAAGCTAGAAAAAAGTGATTTTTCAAACGGTCTCCAAATTTAACGAAATTAATTTTCTTAGGATCGTATCATCAAAAAATAGCTAGATTTCAATATTCGTATATTTTGGAGTCAGTATGTAGTCCCGGTAAATTAAAATGTACGTTAAAAATCAATGTTGAATGTTACATTAATTTATATTTTAATTTTGACAAAAACAGATTGAAACAGCCGAATTGGCTTTCGAAACATATCTCATTGTGTCCAGAATGAGGGTGTTTGGTTAGGCGCCAAAGTTGTTGGGTTTGATTTGGACTTCGGAGATTAAAAGAGTTATTTAAGGATTAACTAATAATAAAAACTAGTAGAAATACTCTTTATTTCCAACTAAACCCTAATCTTCTATTGCACAGCCACCGCCACATTCAATCGATGTCCAGTAAAGCTCGAAACTTCTCCCCTCAATCACGAATGATTTACAACAAATTAATCCAAACTTCCAATACGAAAAACATAGAGATTCTCGTGCTCTTTCATTACATATAGGTGTGATCGAAATTGGTGGAGTGTGTGGATCGATTTTTTGCCTCAACGCCCAGGCATTCGAACACCTTTCCAGAAATCTGTAGGCAATCAAACTCGCGGAGCTTCCTAGCGTTGTAGGAGGAGGTGCGGGGATTCGTTGCGGTGGTCTCGGATTGACAGCGGAGGGCCCCAATGGGTGGCGCAATTTAGGTTGAAGAAGGGAATGAAGTTCGGCCGATATTAGAAGGAAGAAGAGGATTAAAATCTTAATTAGGTTATTAATTTGTTAATTATCTCTTAGTAAATTAATTAATGTAATTAATATTTAAAAGCCTATATCTTAGTCATACAAAAGCAGAATTCGATGATTTCAGGGGCGTTAGAATTGTGGAGACGAGCTCTCCATTATGGAACTGACCGGAATGGAAATGGAGCAAGTTATAGTTTTTGATAAAATTAAACGTTCAGTTTAATTTTATTAAAATAATCGTCAATTAAAGACTGACAGAGTGGAAACCAATGTGAGAACTCTTTCTCACTCAATTATTTATCATATTATTGTATTCATATTTAAAAATACATAGATTGCCAGTGTAGATTTTTATATACTTTAATTACCATAATAATATTTAGATTGCATATCCCTTAAGTTTAATACATGAACTTTTCACAAATCATTTTCATTAGAAGCGTAGTATGGATATTAGCGACACTCGCATTTCATATTACGTGGATGGACACTTGTGGCGTCGTATATGGCATTGGTGATTGGTTGATTTATTTATTTATATTGTTGGATGTGAATTGAATGTTAAATTGTTATTCATGGCGCAAGCCAAGTCAGGAGAGGTTTAATGGATAGACATTATTCCGGTGCTATAATTCGCGCCATTATAATAGCGATTTTTTTAAAAAAAAATAGCGATGTATAAAATTATATATGCGATAGTTGAAATTGGAATAAACATCCATTTACAAGTTGGACGACTTGTTTATATACACCTGTTTATGTGATATCGATTGAACGATAATTTTTACACATCGCCCAAGTGCGCAAATAATAATCAGTATTTGTTGGTTGAAAACCCTACTCGGGTCTTGGGATGATATTCTGATCACACATTCCCTTGTAATTTTTTGGATGTCGATCAATTGATTGACAGACCATTATAAGCGTTATTTGATTATTTAATGCTTATACAGTCATAGAATACGCTCTGGTTGTTATTTGGATGTTTAATGATTATCTATCATTATTGTTGAATAGATGCGATGTATGAAATCTATATAACTAAAATTATATGGTAACTGATTGGGTCTCATTCCAATTTGGAAATAATGGATATTTTAAAATAATATCCGGTGAAGATGTAAAATATGGTTTTGATGTCCGATTTTGAATGGACACGAAAATATTGAAATATATGAAGCCGAGTAAAGTAGATTTGCGCCATTTAACTCGAACGTATTTTCTGTCGATTTTATTCATTTTATAATGAATATGGAAAAGAAACGGATTTCAAAATAAGACGTTTTTGAAAATATTATCATTTTAATATTATAATGATATGAATTGTTCAATTTTGATTTAAAATTGAAATGGAAGTTGGAATCGTTTTTAAAACGAATTAATAAACGTTTTATAAAGTACGTTTTAAATGGAAATCGACGAAATATATTATATTTAATTAAATGGCCTGACCAGAACATTTCGCACACCGGTCGTTCGCAAATTTCGACCATTGACTTTCAATTGATGTAACGGGAGATTCGACCGTCAATTCCCCTGAAAGCGAAACCGTTAGGTTCGCATCGAAATGTCAAATTCAAATTTTAATAAAAACAGTGCCAGTGCAGCTAAATGACCTGAAACGTCATTTAACTGAAAGAGCCTATTTCTAAATAATTAAAAATAGAGAAAAATTATATAAAATCATAATAAATGTTATGAAATGGTTTTTGGATGAAAAATTAAAAATTTATATAGATAAAAGATATTTTTATCAGAATAAATTGTTTATCAACTTTTATAAAGAAGTGAAAAAAACAATGGTTTTAATATAACCGGAAATTTACAATGCATAAATTGGAATGGACTTAAATGGAAATAGTCTTCGGAATATTCCGATATTGGATTCCGTGATTACACAGATATCGTCGGGGAATTTGGAAGATATAGATATCGCTAATCCCAATACGGTATCTGTTGGTTTCCGAATTTGATATTGAATATAAGTCAATATGATTTCTATTCAAAGCCTTGTATTTAATATCAAATTGGATTTTGGGTTTGTCGTGAATGATGTCTTATATAACACTATTCTTGAACCCATTTGAGAAAAGAATAAATCTTTTAACTAACGTTTAAAGAAGTTTTCCAGTCAATAAATATAATTGGAACTAAGTGGAAGTTGATTTTGGGTTGATTGTGAACAATGTTTTAAACGACATTAGTTCTTAAATCCCGATTAATAGTGAAATTATGATTTGGAATTTATTAATCTTTTAACTAAGATTTAATGGAATTTTCCAAAGTAAAGTTTTCCAATTTAATATGTTAAATTGGAATTGAGTGGAATTCGATTTAATAATAATCGAGATGAGATTCTATGAAGGAAGACCGTTACTATTTAAGGAATTTAAAAGGCTTTGCCATTATATAGTATTAATTTGACAAGGAAATTTATATCGATTACGATTAAGCTGATTTCCGTGAAGGTTCCATAATAAATGGAAAATGATTTTGGGTTTATCGTGAACTATGTCTTAAGTGACATTAGTTCTTTAACCCAGTAAAGACAGGATTAATTTTCCTAAATTTTAGAAATCATTAAGTAATGATTTTTGAGATTAAAACTAAATGGAGTTTTAAATAAATCTTTAACTAGATTGAAATGTGAATAAGGAAATTAAATTTATCGAATTTGAGAAATGATTAGGAGTGGAGTACCACCAGTTTTACTCCATGCGATAGATCAAATCTTTAATTAGATTTGAATGATTAACGATAATTAAATTTACTAATAACACATTGGGTGTTAGATATGCCGTACCACCAGTTTCGCTCCATGGGATGAATAGGTTTGGATTGGGATAATAAAATAAATGATTACTTCTACAAGGCTCGTTAATCCCGACTAGGGGGTAAACCTTAATTTTGTTTTGATTTGTGAAAAGACAATATAAAATCTTTTGAAAATGATATCCAAAGGAGTAAACAATAAGTATAAAAGAACTTATCTTTGATAAAATTAATGGGAACCTTTCCCTAAGATAAGAATATATGAATAAAACAATATTCTGAATTGGAATGAGGCGTATGATGTGTTTATATTTCACATGGTTATAAGAAACGCGAGTTGTTCGGAAAGACTAGGTTTAACCCTTTCCGAATAACCAATACGACGATTGAAAGACGATGAAGATGGTGGTTAAAGACTGGAGATCTTCACTTCGTTAAGATGATTACTGATGTCTTGATTGCACTGTACACCCGAGACGAGATAATAGTGGTTGTCATCTCGACGTACTTAGAGATCGACTGGATATGCGAGGGCCTCTCTCTTGTTTTGGACATATGAGATGAGGAATAAGGTGCCTCCGATTTCGTTCAGACCAAGAACAGACTTGTACATGGATTTTGTGTCTGACATTGTACTTCGCGCTATATTTGTTGATCTCTGCTAAATGTATATCTGTTTGGTGGCGGAGAATTTATTCTCTTGCTTAACACCCTTCTCTGAGACGTACGAACTCAGAGGTTAACAATTGGTAGATGATCAATGGTATGGTATGGATTGACAATGTGGCATGCTAAGATGCAATGATCAAGGCTTTTGTTGAAAAGCAGGGCCTTATGGTTAATGATCGAAGAACAGATTTAATTAGCATAGCTTTGTGTTGTAGCATTAACTCGTGAGCCTCAAACACGGTATGAGTCAAAAACCGGATAGTGACTGCAGGGAGTGCATACATTTCTTTCTTGCTAGAAGTTGTGTCATGGTATGGAGCCCAGAAATTTTTACTTATGGATGATAGATGCGAGGTGCCTCAGATATGATTGGTCTCTAATGGCCATTTTGGAGGTCCAATAGGACTGGGAAACGTATAGTTTAGGAATAATTAATCCACCAAAGTAAGTGCAGACCGACCCTGAAGATCCAAGGGTCACGAGAGTGTGATTCCTGGGCATCCCACTAGAGATGGCCAGAATCAGTGAGGAGAAATCCCTATCCTCGACTCATAGATGAAATCTAGTTTCCAATACATGGCTTTACGGTTTTGGCTGTAAACCTATATGGCGACAAGATATATGGTACCCAAGCCGTCTATGATTAATACATTTATATTGGAAGTTGTTTTTGACACTATGCGTTAGTAATATCAAAACGATTTGTTTTAAAGCATACCTAGCATGTTTAGCTATTATGAGGTAAAACTCTATCCTCTGCTTTGTGTTGCATTGTGTGATGGGACCGAGTCTAATAATAGCTTCATTTTTCCTTTTTGCATTGCGCTGTTTGTTTTATGGTGTTCTTGGGAGAAAACCCGTTCCATGTTATACGGCTAGGTCCCTTGATTTACCTAACTTTAAAATAAAGTTAATAACTGTTTTAGTTCTCACACCAGTCCCATGACTGACTCAGAGTTTATTGTTTAACCTAAACTCTGGGTGCCCATATTTTTCACACGGGCAGCTAGTAGTTTTGGTTTTCGCAGATATTTCTTTCACAGGATCCTGGATTACAGCTGGAGCTATATTCAGAAAGCATTGTATCCATCTATTTCTTTCAGGTGTGGTTGTAGATGATTTTCGCTGTACATTATACTTATGTACTATTTTTCCGCTGCTTTCGTAATTTAATTCTCTGATAGTTTTTCCGGTGTATATTATCCATTTGTACTCTTATTCTTGTACTTTGATGCAAATTGTTGTAATAACAATGAAATGTTCTAGTGTTTGTGTTCTGATCAGTCGTGTTCTCAAAGCAATCCGCCTTCCTGTTCGGTCTAGGCCGGCCGGGGATTTCAGGTCGTCTCAGCTTGGTATCAGAGCTTTGGTTTACAAAGATATATTAGATTGAATAATTGCACCCTAATTGAACTTGTAACAAAGATATATTAATATATATTAAAGAAGAAAAGACGACGGGCTTCTAAACCTAATCAGATATCTGTGGATGTAAAAGATAACTGTATTCCAAACCTAATCAAGTACTTATAGAAAACCATCTATACTTAAAATATATTGTTTAACCAAGAAAATCTTGAAATGTAAAAGATATCCGGATGCCAAACCTAATTGTGTACCTATGAACAAAAAAGACGATTGGATTATAAACCTAATCGGATACCATGAATGTAAAACACAATCGTATTTGAAATCTAATCGAGTGCTTATAGAAAACAATCTATATCGAAGATACATTGTTTAACCAAGCAAACCATGGAATGCAAGAGACATATGGATGCCAAATCTAATTGTTTACCAATGGATGTAACAAATAATAAGATTACAAATCTAATCAAGTATATATGAATGTAAAAACAACCGTATTCCAAACCTATCCAATAACCAAAACACATATGTTTTATGATTCATTTTATGTTTTATGATTTCTATTTTGATGTTGTACATTTTATAAGATCGTAATTGAACCAATAACCAAATGCAAAACCAAACGCAGAACTAAGCACATAACCAAACACGTAACCGAGTCCATAAACGAATGCATAATTAAACCCATAAATAAATACATAATCAAGCCTATAATTGAACTTATAACCGAGTTCATAACCAACTCCTCAACTAAAAATATTACTGAGTCTACAATTAAAAAACATAACCAAGCCTATTAAACAGGGTATGCATTTGCTACTTCTAACAGGACATTTAAGTGGAGCATTTGCTTTGTGATTTTTGCTTTAATTGTTTTATGGTTAATTAAATATTTGTTTTGTTGTGTAACATGTTTTTAATAATTTAAACGGGCCAATAGACATGAGTATAACCAAACATTCAATGATAAGCATTAACAAGTCCATAACCACGCCAATAACTAAACCCATAACCAACCTCATAATTGAACAAATAACCAAACATATTATCAAACATATACCCAATTCCATAAACGAAAATCTAAACAACCCCATAATCGAGCTTATAAAAGTGTTTATAGCCAAGACCATAACCGAAGATATGATCGAACAAATTGACATATGATTGAGCAGCTACGTGTTCCAAGTTCATAAACAAATATCTATCAAGAAACCAACTAATTACAAGCATTTGTCCCTCCACCTGGTCGTAGAATGAATAGTTCGATTTAAAAGGATATACAAGTACAACAAATGCATTGTACACCAAATCATTTACTGTAAACTAAAAAAATATAACATAAATTCCCCTTTATATAACCCTTGCATTGATAAACCAGTACGAAGTAACATTTCCTAAAACATCGTGTAAATCATTAAAAATGTCGAGATATATTAAACAATAATCCATGTAGTTCACCGTTCTTTCAAAACCAAACAGCTCTTACACAAAACACACCATGCACCATGCACCTTGCAAAAGCCGAATAAGAGCCGAACAAGAAAAATGTACTTTGAACCATGCATCATTTTCTAAAAGATGCAGATCGAGTTTCTTTCTCCTTCTCCCAAGCGGCTCTCAAAACTTCATGCATCGAGCATCGAAAATGGACACTCCTATTCCCTGCCTCATAGCTAAGAGTCGAGAAGTAATTTGATTCAAACATTATCACCTTCCAATATTCGCAGAACCTACATAAAGAACAATTACAAGTTCCACGATTATGTTTATGTTTGTATTTTACAACTGTTATGAAGATATAAAGATGGAAAAATAAATATACTTGAGACATTTTAGGACGTTCATCTGGATCATGCCTAATGCAGAGTGATGCGGCATGTAGCATACCTCCTGTTCTGAGAAGAAGTTCCCCAATTGTGGGTCTATAAGTTCGTCCACCGCATAATCTTCTAGTAGAGGTCAGGCCTATTGGTACATAATCTTTTTAGCTAAACGAACAGAGAATAAAAATAGAATCTCTATATGGAAAGAGTCACTGACCCCTTCAGTTAAACAAAGTTGACACTTGGGCCGATTTATGTCGATAGCTTTTCGACCAGTGACAAGTTCGATCAACACTACAAACGAATAAACTAGTTTGCTATAAAAGCAGAGAAGAACAAGAAAGAAATAAGCTAACCAAAAATCCAAAAAAATAATATGATAATACTACTTGCAGCATGCAATTTTGATGAATATTAACATATACACCAACTTTTCGCCTATTACCTACCTTTTTTCTCACCTACTTATGATTAAATACCATTTATGAACCTAAATCTCATTGACTGCAAAATTTCCTCTTGTAAAATTCTGTTAGTTTAAAACCTGCTTAGAAAAAATGTGTGCAATTGAACAATTTTGAACCTCGGAATACTAAAATATTGAGATGAAGACATAATAATAAGGATTTCATTTTAAACCTACAAAAAATTAGCTTCTAAAGTCAATTAAAAATTCAAAATGACTATGTAAAGTTCGTAGAATGCAAATATTGTGCACTATAAATAACATTGGGTGTTTGAAGTAGTTCTGCCTTATCTCAAAACTACCGGGTGTGGACGTATTATATAACAGAGCAACCTACTTTAGTTTATGAGATTATTTCTAAAATTCACAGCATAATTTGTTTGTGTCTATTTAATGTATAACTATTCAATCATCATACCAGTTGTTTAGCATAACGGGATTTTCAACATATCCGCTCAGTACAAGAATGGATTCTTCTTTATGCTATCATTAATGAACTATGTATAGGATAAGGAGGCTTCAATTGCTTTTTTAATTAGATACCAAGAAACAGAACTAGCGGAAACTTTGCAAAAATGGACAATGACTACCTGAAGCCAATCAGAACAATGAAGATATAGTTCCTAACAAGATAACCACAGATTGCAAATTAAATTATATTTACAAAAGGAGTAATCGCACCCTTTCATAGATTCTCATTTTTGTACCAACTATCAGTATATTTTACCTACAAGTTACATTTATGTCTCATAGTTATTATATTCTAGATCCACTTGGCCCATTCACCTGAAGCTTTGTTAAGATGTCTAGCTAACAGGTGTTCATTTTCAAACAATGTTTTTTTAGCTTTTGCTTTTATTTTTTTATAGCATTTATGCATGATATGTTGTGATTCGTGACATAAATTCACATATGTTGATAGAGACGAGGCGTGGATGTGCTTGGCGGTAGAGGAGATGGTGCAACAACAGAAAGAAGGTTAGAAGGAGCAGTTTGGTGTTTGAGCGAATTTATTGCTGGCTTTTGAACCGGTCTTTCTGTGACTTATCTGCAAGTATTGAGGGGATATATTCCTAATATATCTCTAAGAGGAAAATTGGATATTTTCCTAGGCCTTCTATTCTCCTATAAAAGCAACACATTGGGTTGGATTGATGTATGACCGAATAAAGTGGCGGCTGCATTCCTCTAAGACTTGGTGCCCTAGAGATGATTGGTGCCTCCAGTTAATCCAAGGCTTAGCCATCGTTCTATTTTGATTTTAAAATAAAATAGCAAGGAAATAGGCAATTTCGTACCTGATTCAAACGTCTGAAATTTTCAGACTAGACATCTGAATATTATGTGAATCTGAAATTTCTTTCACCAAACAGACGTCTGCCTGAAAAATTTCAGACGTCTATTTTCTGAAGCAGACTTATTCCTTGTCTATTTTATTATGAAAGTATATATAAATAAAATATGTGTGTGTAAATATCATCAAGGAAGATTTTAACAAGTTAATCTAAGACTAACAGACTCTTTAAACATATATAATCTTTATTCTGAGTTCTTGAATCTGTTTGTTCAATCTTTTCCTGTAAAACAGAGTTAGTTGAAATAGTTTATGTGCATATATAGTTGTCGTAACCAAAACGCTATACAACGAGATTCAACACCACATAGCCATGCGACTTACCCGATTTTATACCATTTGGTGGTTAATGAGGCTCGAGGTCATAATTTATTAATTTATCTTTATTATTATTTTAGAACATCTGGCCACCATTCACTTTGAATGCCACATCGTCAGATCCGCCAGAAAATCACTAACTGACATCCACAAAATTACTCTAGTTGCTAAGCTAAGAGTACAGCCGTTCTCCGCCACTAACTATGGTACGTTTGAAGAAATCAACGCACGTGACTGTTTTGGAAATTCTCTGTCAGGCGCTCGTCCATACAAGTTGTCCTGGGACTGGACAAACCGAAGGCACCCTCCTATCACATCCTTGAATTACCATACGGATCAGTAGCGTGTAGTCCTTGCAAATTCGTAAATTCTCAACCATGACTAAATCACGTCAAAATACCACTGGTAACTAATCCAAAGAATACTTGATAATTAATTCTTTCGCTTATGAAGATCCACGGTCCTCAATTTCCCCATCTTCAATCAGCTTCTTCACGTATTTGCTGGTTCAGAATAGTTTTTGAATATAAATTCGATCCTGGTCTTTCCGTACCAACAATCATATGGTCAGATTTTGATAGTCAGTTATTTAACTAGCAATAAATAATCATGAGAATAAAATGTGTTCGCTGATTCAGTACTCGTCATTACTTGGCCTTTTTAATTAAAATAATTTACAAATCATTAATTAAACTTCTAAATCATTCAATATTATTAACCACGGTATTTATCTCTTATTTCATTTTAAGAGTATTTTCAAAACTATTTTTAATATATTATAATTACTTCATACACACACACACACACACATATATATATATATGTATGTATGTATGTATATATCCACATTGGGTTTAATTAAAATTTCACATAAAATATCGTTATGACATATCTTTTGTTTCATTTCTCGAAAACAATAACTAATGCTTTTTTCTTGAATAAACGCATTCAAACTCATCCCATAAATTCTTTAAATCTTGAAAATATCGCTATTTTTTTCATAAAATCTCTTTTTATTTTCATTACTTCCACATTCATTAGTTCCTGACTATAAATTGGTAAGCGAATAACTTCCGAAGTATCAACCCCGAAGATCGAAATCATCATCAGATTAATACTCAAAAAACCATTAAACTCAACCAAACTTTAGTTAGGTTCCAATTATTTGATTCGTTATATTAACTCCTTATCAACCAACATTATTCCATTTAACCGTTTCCACTTTCAAATTCTCATTATTTAATTCCATTATTAAGTAACGTTAATTTAGAACAAACGTTTTAACTTCACATCTCTTTTATAAAACTTATTTAGAATCTCAGGTTCAATACAAACCCCTTTTTATTTTGATTTACTTTACTTAAGCAAAAATTTATTTCAAGCTACCATATTGGCTTAAGAACTCTTATATAACTTCTTTTAAAATTCTCGGGCTTTACGATAAAATCCATTCATAAACTCCTACCACAATTCAACTAGATTTCATTCCAAACTCAATTTACTTTCATAAATGAATTTCGTTTAAATAGTAATCTCTTAAATTATTATTAATTAAAATAATATTTATTTCATCGTTAACTCCCATACAAGTAGTTAATTTCTTTATTAACTAAATAAATAATAATTTTCTTTTTTAGAATCTTATTAAAATTTACACAAATATTCGTTAAACCATTTCGTTAGATTAATTCAAAACAAACTTATTTAATAATCAATTTATGCTTAACGGTTGACTTAGTCAATCCAAAATACGGTTATCTCGTTAACTAATTTCAATTAGTTCTTCCTTTAAATTAATTAATAATATAATTAATTTAAATAATCATACTTAATTGTTTCTTAAAAACAATTATCCAGCTCTTAGTCGTTAGGCTAATTCTTCTCATTTACTTATAAAGCAAAAGCATTTGCTTTGTCAAATAATTTAATAATCGCTTATACATAAAATAATAAATATTTATTTCCTTTGGTAAACTTTTATTCAAAATAATGAATTAAAAATCTATCTTCAATTATAAAATAAATTTATAACTTCATTTCTATCCATTCACTTGACGGTAAATCAATATTTAGAAAGTGATTGATTTATATGTCATATACTGCCAATTACTCAACCAATATTACCCATTGGTTCAAACAAAACAAATGTTGAATTTCAAGTCAATGGTCAATGACCAAATCAATCATTCAATCAGAACAATTCATATAATGATAATATGAAAATAAATAACATTAAATATATTTGAGGAATCCTGTCAGATCCCTCTAACCTGTTCTTCCCTGCATCCAAGTAGGTTATCTCACATAATATCATTCAATTCAATATAACTAATTATTTTCTATAGTAGTAAATAAAGACTATTTAACAACAACTAATTTATTTAACATTAACAAAACAATTCAAACGATTCATTAAATTAAACATGTTTATTTTATAAACGTGACCAACAAGGTAAGTTACCTCAATTGAGTCCAATCGTTAAAATAACGATTTGATTTTTCATTGAAATTAAACAACGTTTAATTTCATTGGTTCAATCAATATATGCATATATATATTTAACAAACAATCAACCACTAGCAACCATAGCACACAATTATAAAACCTAACTTATATATATAAGTTGGAAGAACTGAGTGAGTTTAACTCACCTTGATTCCATTTATTTCTGAAGGTATTCAGTTATAATTAAATTAGACAATTGTTTAATTTAACCGTAAATTGTTGTAATCTCCATTTCTGCCAAATAAGTTCCAAAGTGAAGTGCTCGTCAAGAAGATTCCAGCATCACTTATTTGGTCCAATTATGTTATAATAAACGTAAGTTATACCAATTATAAGTTACAGTTTTTAAATAAATCAATATCATAATTAAATCTTAATTTAAGGCTAATTATATTTATAATAACTAGGCTGTTAAATTTTGTGGCTATACCCTAATGTACATTCCATTAGACACGACAGCAATTTGGTCCAGATATATATAGTCCTTAGCTTAGTATAATAAGTTACGTAAACTTCACATTTATGCCTAATATGAGTACTCATCTATCCACATTTCTTTATTATTATTAACACTAACTGGATAGTCGGTTTACTGAAACATATACTCCCTTTTTAAACGTTAATTATCTGATGATACCACTGTAATCATGTAAGCGTAATCATATAAACCCGACTTAAATATTAATTAAAGGCTAATTATAACATTTAGGTTGTTAATACTTTGGTTTACTCATAAATTCCATACTGACCCTCTCGGTTTGTTTCTTCGTAAGCTCCCAGTCCCTGTTTTCCATTCTATAAACAAAGAATGAGTCATTAAAATTTAAGTTAATATAATTAAATTATTAACTAAACCTTAATTACTTTTCCAAGTAAACTAATTACGTTATCAAAGAAACCAGGCCGATACTGTTAATCTTACGTGTTTTTTTTATTCTTCCATTCCGCTCTCGCATTCTCCTAGACTATGAAAAACTTCGTCATCGACTTTAATCTCCGACTGGCTCAAAATGTGCCCAACAATTTTTGCCTCCATCACGTTCTCCTTTTTATTGCATGCACAGCCAACCGGAACCCCAACAAAATTTGAGTACTTACGCCTTTTGTTTCTATTCTTTCACATCGTTCTGCCAAAGTAAGCTACTTAATTTGTTCTAGCTATCAGACCTCACCACGCACAAATTCCTTGATCACCGCACCATCCCTTGTTGATCGTATGTCGATGAGAAGCTTCTGCCACGTGCGCCAGATGGCTACCTACTCTCGCTCGGAGTTCGATCGAGCTCGACGTCTTATCCAACCCTCAATTCACCAAAAACCGTCACCTATTCGAGACGAGATCCCGGCCTCCACCCCGAATTATATCCCATCATAACCGGTCAAAAGATAGAGGTCGACTAGGTGAACAAACTTGTAGTTCGAGTTTTTCGATTTCGGTTCGTGGATGTGGAGATTTGGAGGATCGAAATTCAGAGAATTTCAACCGTTTGAATTTTTAGAAGATGGAGGCGGCTCTCTTAGTTTGACCATGACCATGAATTTGTTTTTGACACGAGAAAAAAATTAGGGTTCGGCTATTTATAGGGTAACCATATATTATTATTATTATACAGGAAAATATTGTGAAGAACAAATTGTTTGTAAATTTTATCCATAAGGACAAGAACCTAAAATTTTATTCAAAAGGACAAAACAAAGGATTAATTTTTTTAAAAAAGAATTAATTTTTTTTGCAGATTTTTAGGTATTAGTTTTGTATGTCTGTAGGTATTAGTTTGCTCTCTACAGCTAATAGGTGTCAGTTTTGTGTGTATAAAGGTATCAGTTTTTAGCCTATAGATTGTAGGTAGCAGTTTTGTATATTTGTAGGTATCGGTTTTACATGTAACGTTTTTTTTTATAGAGAATGACAGTGGAGGATGGTTAGGTGCTGAAACATTGTCAGAAAAAAGGAGTTGAACTGTTTGGTAGTGTGATGAGATTGTAGATACATTTGAGGTTTTATGCTTAACAGTTGATGCCTAATGGGATTTTAAAGAGAGGTTGTTTATGGATGTATAGTGGTGGTTTGTTGGTGGGCTATTCATGTATAAGAGGATGTGGAGATAAAGCTTGGTTAGGGATGAAGGAAGATGGATTGAGTGATTTGCGAGATTAAAGTTGCAGTGATGGATAGGTATTGCGATTCGACAATATAAAACCTTACATGTAAAACTGATACCATAAACAATATAAAACTGATATCTAAAAACTTTTAAACCAAAAACTGGTACCCAACTACATGCAAAGCTGATACCTAAAAACATACAAAAAAAAAATTATAATTTTTTTTTGAATTTTTTTAAAAAATTGTCATTTTGAATAAATTTGGGCTATGTTTTGTCCCTTTGAATAAATTTTTAGTCTCTTGTATTTGTGGTTGAAATTTTCAAACAATTTGTCCTTTTGGTTAAAATCCCCGTTATTATACTATAAACGAAACTTTGCGCCAAAGTAATAAGATAAAACCACCACATACAACCTCCGTTCGAGACGAAACTCCTAATTTCAGCATAGAAAAATATTTCGGTCACGATGAGACAGGTTTCGTCGAATTCCGATATCGTTTGTTGAAATCACTTTCTAATTCAGATGTGAAAAATCACACGTTTAAATTTCCCACGGTCGCAAAATAAATCCAATTAACTTGAAACTTTGATATTCAACTTGTCTTTTTCCTTACGGATCCTATGAAATTTGTTTCGTTAAAATCGGTGTTCGTTTTGCCAATCGTTTATTCCTTTAAAGTTACCCCTATCAAAATAGGCCAAAATAATATAAACGATTAAATAAAACAGAGACGTTTTTGGGTTACCGAAGTCACATACGACATCCGTTAGCCACGAAATTTCATATCATACATTAATTTAACACTACGGTTCCAATGATACTAATTTCATCGAAAATCGAGGCCATTTGCAAAATAACCATTTTTAAGGCTCAGATAAATATCGAATAAATATAAATAAATTCCTAAATAATTAAATTAAATAATAATAAATTACTATTAATGTATTTATCCAAATAAATACATATAAATTATACAACTCAATATCATCAATTTCGAGTTAAACATTATCCAAATTATATAAAAACCATTATGAATTTATTAAATAAACGTTACCGTTTATTAACGATTTCCATAGCGACTATTTTAAAATTTGAATTGGACATAACTAACAATCTATAAACTGAAATCTTGATTTTTCTCATGTGAAAATTATAATCAACTAGATTTTAACATTTCTTGTTTCACAGAATTCTGGCTTATATCGAATCCTTATATTCAGTTGAAGTTGAAAATTCAATATTGCGAACTACCATGCCATTGCGATCTCGTTTTAAATTAAATATAAATTTTAACATTCAAACTTCATTTTAATAACGAATTAAATATTAGAATTCAACATTATAAAATAATAAAATATATCATATATTTGACTATAAAAAATACGGGACATTACAGGCAGGAAGTTTTTCCCCTTTTTCTCTGCGGGAGGAATAAAGGTGCAGCGTAATGAGGCGGTGGAAGAAAACAGAGAGAAAGATGAGAGGGCAGAGAGATTGTTTAGTACTAACCTAAAGTCGAGATCTTTGATAAACCAAGTTTAAATCAGGACAGAAATAGATGTGCATATCTATTTGAAAGTTTCAACAAAGACGGAGTAACTTTTTGTATTAAATTTTAAATTAAATGCAAAATATCGCGAGAGTTTTAAGCTGGATGGTGAGAATTGAGAGAATTAAGAAGAGAGCTTGAAAAGTTTCTGCTTTACCATTATTTAATAGATAGATAGATTATATCTTGACTAAACCTTATGCATTAAACTTGTCATACTTTGGAATATGGTTTATATTAAAGATTCGCAAGGTCTTTAAGCCAGCTCAGTAAAAAATGTGTAAATTTATGGAATATCTTTCAAAGGCCAAAAAAGAAAAAGAAATTGTATATGTCACAAAAAATAATTGTATCTACAATACCTTATAATGATTGAAAATTTTATTTTTTATTAGATTTGCATGACAAATTTAGTTATAGGTAACTTTCTCGATCACTGATTTTGTTGTAACATAAGGATTGCCGTTGATAAATGGACAGGCTTGTAAATCAATATATACATTATTAAAAAATATGTCAATTTAACTAACCAAACATATTATTTAATGGAATACTTGTACATAACATAAGTAACAGGCTACATAAATTACCAAAAAAATAAAAGTAAAACTGTCTTCTTTTAATATGGAGTGAGAAAGTAAAAATATTAAGTATCTTACTTTTCTGTTCATTTCTCTCAAAAGATAGTGTTCTTACTTGATTAGCCATTGCTCACAGGTCCAACTAAAGCACTTTGTTCAGGAACGACCTGACCATGCCCAATGTCATTCGAAACTGAGTATATATTGGATGAAGTAAGAGAGTCTTTAAATTTGAAGAAACCCTATCACACACAATGCAGAATTATAAGGGATAAATTGCTAAAATGAAAAAACATGAAATATGGGTTAATGTCAGAAAAAAACATGACCAAATTATAAAAAAAGCGCCTTACTTTATAATAGCATGAGGTACCACCATAAAAAGAAGGGCATATGGCTTTTTTGGTTTAGTAGTAGCTTGTAATATAAGTATTTTCCGACGTAAGTAATTTTTATCACCATTCCTAAGGTTAGTGGTGATAAGATAGTACATTATTTATTACAAAAATCAATCCAAACACTACTCCTCTCACATTTAAACATACCTTTCTAAACGAAGTGGAATCATAGGGAGTAAAAATTTACTTGTTTACGCAAGATTAGTTCTCAGCTAGAAACTGAATGTAAATCATGTATACTATTGACCTGCTTTTCTTGTTTTCTCTGAAATAAACACAAATGAGATAATGTACCGATGGTCCACGTATTCCTAAAATAATACCTGAAATAACTAAAATTTGGAACATGAAAGGATTACAAATACATTTAAGGCGACTATTTTAACCTAGAAACTAATTGTAAATTATGACAAATGCATTCGAATCGATATTATCTAACAAATAAATCATAGAGTGAAGATTGCTCACTTGTAAAAAAAACAACGTACTTAGAAGCTCATCCACATACCGCACGAATAGACATTACAGTAGAAAATTTCACAATTTTGGATCATTAATTGGAGGAGGATTCACTCAGGCAACATGCACTAAATTAAGCTGTAGTCCAGGAAGAAGAACACACATGATTACCATACACTTCAAGCATAATATACATGCAAAATCGTTGTGTTGTAAAAAAAAAATATCTTTATGTCGAATTACCAATTGAGAATAGAATTATGGTGATGGTGATATGGAAAAAATCAGGTACTACGAATTATGTATGATAATGCAAAAAGTAAATGTGTTTAATTGATATATGTTGTGAAGAAATATTTCGAATTGAATCTGGAAAAAAATCCATAGGTTGGAGAAACAGATGAGTAGGATCAAAACTAACTGGCTTAGTTGTGAGAAACATTTTTTTAAAACATAAAAGTATAGGCACATAGAAACATTGTAAGTCTGTAACTATTTGAGATAGTCATTTTTGGATTGTAACATGTCAATGAGTTTGGTATTCCTTAAGCGTATTTGTATTAAGAAGTATTGCAACTAAAAGTAATATGTCTTTTGCAAGCTTTGTTGAAGGAAGATCAAACTCTTAGGTAATGATGTTCATATGTGGTTATGATCTATGTGGAATAGTGAATGTTAAATTGTGCAGATGTATGTGGAGTTGTGTTGTTTTCTTATTAGGTTAAAAAATGAGTTCACAATTAAGTAAAAAATATGGTTAGGCATTAATTTTACCATGATAAATAAAATTCACTAGCTGAAATACATGAGACGCACAACACAGTTACCCTATCAGGGAAAAGCTTGACAGAAGTTGAATTATGAAGCCCATGCCTTGATTAAATTAAATCAATATAAGTCATATCTAAGAGCAATTTTAGTAACTGCATCATGACATTAATAGTTCTTCAATAAGGATACTCATTTAATGGATATTTATAGAAGCAAATATTGTAATAAATTAAAAACTCTAATCCTTGTACTTTATATGCTTTAGGGAATCCTTTAATTGCAAGCAAAACATGCATATGCGAGCATAAACTAAAAGGACATGTAAATTAAGTGAAAATAAATTTGGTTGGTTTTACTACCAGCAAATAAATGATAAACCTTGACTAACCATAGAGTTATATAACCAGTATCTATAGTATATTATAAAAGCTGAGTATGAAATGCTTTACTCTCAGCCATTCTCACATTTAAAGCCGAAGAGTCACAAAAGCAAAAAAGTCTCATCGCAAATAACGTTTCGCTTTGTTTTGTATCTGTTCACTGCCGAAACAAAATTATATTATTATTTTCTTCCAATTCACGTTTTTTTTCCTTTCCCAATCCATCTTCACTACCGACTCCATTGTAGTTTTATCCTCCCTTCCTTGCCGAACAAAATAGCAATCTCCCATTTGCATCTTCTTCAGGTCTACGTTGCCCACATCTTGCCTTCTGCCTCTATTACCCACAGAATCTGAAATGGCCTATGATCGCAAGCCCTAATTGAGGTTAGCTTTATCTACTGATAATCTTGCTTCGGCTACAAATCTGGCCAAACGTTTCCCTCGATCTGGGGTAAATTCCATTGCTAAATCTATATAGTGTTTTTTTAACTTCGATTGTTTGTTACTTTTTGCTGAAATACTTAGGCAGGAATAACACGTGTTTGTATTGGAACCTGTTCCAATCAAGCCATCAATTTGTTTAGTTTAGCTAGCTTTAGGCGAGAACGACTATAAATTTCATTTGATCCAGAAGGCATGTTGAGATTTAGGTAGTTGGTAGTAGCGGTCGGCTGATCCAGAAACTTACCTTAATTGATGTGAAAACAAACCAAGCATCGGATTGCTATTTTACCATTTATTTTTGTTCATAGGAGTGTGTGAATTTACTATGAAAATGAACTTTGATAAATTCAGTTCTAATTTGGCTATGTTGCATTTATATTCACAAATATTATCTGTTGCATATAAAAAGTCAACAGTAGATATATAAAGGAAATGCATCAAAACTTACCTTACAGTTCATTTATGGGTTAGTTAATACAATAAAATGGTGTTGAAATTTTTTGATCCTTTGATTTAACTTATGTCACATGTGCTCTGTTCTGATTTCAATTTACTCTACAACCTAACCCTAGATATAGCCCTATGAATAATCGGTGATAGCTTGGTTGATCGAGTCAGGCAAATACGATCTTCATCATTCCATCGTGGTCAATTAGCGATCCTCCCCAGCTATAGTTCAGGTCAGCAACTCGGTTCACACTCCCTTCTATTGATGATATAATAATTTCTGGTGCGATTTTTTCACAATAGTCTCAGTTATTAAAGACAACATGAGCTTACTATTTGTCTACAAAACTATTATCCATTCTTCTTAGTTTGTGCAATATATTTATACTATTATTTCTGGAATTTAGGTCTAATGAAGAAATAAGGTGCATCCTCCACAGTCTTTGTTTCTGTATATCATCATTATTTGATCCTCATTTTTATCTATATAGGTCATTGTAGTAAGAATATAAGTATTATAATACTAATTGGATTGGATATGTACTTTCTTAGCTGCATCCAATATGTCATTCATTTTAAATTCGCAGTATTACTTACAACCTGCTACATTCAAAATTAAAGTGTGAGTTTACAGTGTTATTCTTTTATAGGATCTTCAAAACTACAATAATTTAAAATTTGGTACTACATTTGAAAGGAAAACCTTTGATTATATTGTCATAATGTACAATTTAATTTTTACAACAAAAAATCTGTTGTTCTGTGAAAGAAAATTGCTATATTTTTTGTAGCAATAGAAATTTTTATCTTTATTGTTTTTTCCACATAAAATTGAATTTCCATTTTGCATACGTTCGTAGCAAATACTGCTATTCCCTCATCAAAGTTAACTTATTAAATAACTACTAAACTACGATAAATCTGATGCAAATGGTGTAGGCTCATCCATCTAAGTTTTCATTATTGAAAGCCAATCCTTTTACATTCATGTCATATTTTTGTCGAGTAGGATTGTGCTTTTTGGACATTATTTTCAGTTGTATGCATTAGCTAGAATTCGATAGAGCTACAAGCTGAATGCTTATCGTTTTCGAACTGCAGAACTTACTTTATTGCTAGACTCTCAACCTACTTTATGGTTATGGCATAATGTGCACTTGATGGCTAGGATCGATTCACTTTACTGCCAAACAGCAATCTAAATTTTGTTACCGTATTTGAAAGAAAAACCTTTGATTATATTATTAAAATGTACATTTTAATTTTTGCATCGAAAACTTTGTTATTCTATGAAAGAAAGTTGCTTATTTTTGTAGCAAAAGAACTTTTTATCTTTACTGCATTTGCCAAAAATGTAAAATTCCATGCATTTACTGACGGCATGCAGTGAGTATAACAGCTATGTTATATTTCACATTGAGCGATGCATTATTTTTTGTGTCTGCATCCATTATAAGACCTGAAATTTAGCATAAAAGCGTGAATGCGCTGTGCTTTCCTTCCAGTATATTCTTGACTTTTGTTAAAAGGTTGTTTACATTACTAGCTTATGAACCAAATCATATATATATATATATCTGTGTGTGTGTGTGTGTGTGTGTGTGCACATGTGTGTGTGTGTTTTAGTAGATGTATACATTGACTGCTTGAGGTAGCTAAACACAGGAAGTAAAAACTATATTTTCCAGATCCTAAGTTGATATACACTTTTTTTCCCTGTTCCTCTCACCGTTTCCCTCCCTAAATGTAACTGATACAATTAGTCATTTATACGTTGCCTAATCTTGCATTATGTATCGATTATTTATCTTGCAGTATCATTATTATATCTTTTTTATAAAATAGAAATACTTCATATGGATGTTAATCATCTAAGTGGATAACTATTTGATTGTAAGATATCTTCTGGTAGAGAGCTGTGCTGAGTTACGACAGATATATTTCTGAAAGTATATGCACAATGTATTTTTGAAATATTGTTTGTAAAGTTTCGAAACTCTTTTTAACAATCACATTATTTTTACCCCACAAACAATTATTTTGAAAAAATCAACATTTATTAACATTGACTAATTTTTTGTAAAATACTGTATGATTGTAGGATCATTCTTTCTCTTGCTTCTATGATGTCCCTTCTCATGGTTATCGAATAACTATTGCATTTGATTATGTATTTTCAACTTTGATTTTGTACCTTGGAGATGTAGGAAAAAAGCCATTTTGCATGAGAGGAAACAAAGTATAAAATGCTTGGTCAGCATGTGAAAACAATTGCACTAATATTCAAGAACTATTAGATAAAAAAGTAGAATGTTTCTTCTATCTTCATATGCAAGCGGCGGTTCACATGACATGCATCATGTCTGTATAGAGAAGATGAAGTCATATATCGTACACTTCCATTAGTATATATACCAATATTTGAACAGTATTTTTCATCATTTTTAGGTATATATACCTTTTACTTTTGTAGTTCGCGGATTAAATTTTATAACACACATCATTATTTGAAGCATCAAATAGCTACAAAGATTGATTTTGGACGTGCGAGCATTTATGATTTTATAATTTCATCCTCTAAATGCTAATGTGTGTTAAACAATGGTAATACTGTATGTATCTTTCTCTCAACATATAGAGCAGAGTCTGCCATGTATATGTATACAATTTAATTACCATTGTTTGATTATTCCACAACTCAGTTATGTTTATCTCAAAGCAACTATATTTGACATTAATGCTTAGGTGGAAGTGAGATCACCATGTTAATAAATGTAGTCAAACTTTACATGGTAATATGAAGTGAATTTAAATATTTATCGATGGAATGTTCACACCGTACAATTTCAACAAACCAAGCAGTGGATGTACAAATTGTGGGAGTTGCTTTGGCATGAGGATGTAATAAATGTTAATTCATATACAAAATGTTTTTTTACTAACAAAACTTGAATTAAACTTCTACTTTTAGGAAGTCGAGGGAGTCACTGCAAGCTAGAGGTAACCAAAACCAAAAGACATGACAAAAGGTGAAAGGAAGTGTAATTATCTTTTGCTGTATTGATGAAATTTTCGAACCTCCCTATGTATACAACTAATGCAAATTGGACCTCGAGATAGGCTTGATTCCATGGTGAGCAATTTTCCTTTGTCTAACTTACCTCTTCAGCTTTTATTTAGTAACTTTTATAAATTTCTTTCTATCTTGCGTTGTTTCAGATTGATTCAATTATGCTGCTAATATTTACTAAGCATGTTCCCCTTTCTACAACTATTATTATAGTCGATGTACTAGATTCTATGTGGTACGAGTTGCAGAATTATGATTTAATAAATGATTATGTTTATTATGGTATAACAATTAATTTAATTAGTATATTTACAAACATATGAAAATTGTGAATGTGTTTGCCTAATTGGTCAAATAGACATCGACTTCATGGAAACTATGCTTTACTGAAGTGTTTGAAAACCTAATTTCACTGGGTTAAAAACAATACGAAAGTTCGGACAAACATCATGTTCACAAGTTCAAAAATAGGGAAAAAACTATGAATGAAACCTAATTTAATTCATTTACTTCATTTAAGAATATATCAGAGCTCATAGGGTCCCAAAAGATAGAAGGTAGATTTCACAAAATAATTGAAAATAGGAAATGGAGAGTGCTCTTATCATGTCTGTAAGTTTGTGCGAGTGTAGATACATCACTGAATTTGCTTCATTGTTTATTTTGATGTGTCTTATTATGTTATGAAACATTGTTCATTTTCACAATCCCTTTTCAAAATTTGCTTCCTAGACATAAAGTAAAAATGTTGTACTTTCAGTTTATACTTCATTACAAACATCCTTCTGTTTCTAATATAACACTTTAAACTTTATATATTGAAAAGTCAGTTTTTAAAGTTTATATATATCATATACAAATGATATTTCTATCATTTATATGATTCTGTTTCAGTCATTTATACAAATGATCAGTTTTTGGTAGTATCGTTTTTCTAGTTATTTTAATAAGCATCAAATACAAATAAAGTTCCACTATTTTTTTATTCACTTCCTTTGATTTCTTATTTACGTTGGAACAGTGCATCAACATAAAAAATTACTGGTTATTTGCAATTTTGCGAATATAGACTGATCCATTATTAACTTGCAAATGAGTTAAATTACCCATGTGCTAGCCACTTCAAGTTGGACTTGGCTCCAAAAGGGTTGATGATCGACTGCGCATCTCCTTCTCTTTCCGTTTTCGTCTTGGCTTGCGTGGCTTTCGTCATCTTCTATTGTCGTCATGCTGGTTTTAGACAGTGCCTACGCTACAGGCTGTCTTCCAGCTTGCCACTTCTTTCCTGCTGGTGGGAACATCTTCTTCCTGCGAATTTTTATTCTCCTTTTCTGGTGACTCAATTTTGGGTTCACGTAATGTATAAGCTGTTTCAATTGTCGTCCATCAGTTTTAGATCTGATTTGTATTAGACTGTTTACTTCCATTGATTTTCCTTGCATCAGTGTTGCATAATCTTCGTTTCATGTAATGTTAGTGTGCAAATCTTAATTTACAAGTTTTTAAACCTGTTTCAATTTGATTGAGATTTATGGTCTGTTCTTTACTATTTTCATAAAGTGATAAAACCAATTTAGGAGCTGTAAAAGTCAATATTTACCTTTTACTATCTTATTTTTCCATAGATTTTCATGTCATAAGTTGATTGAATGGTTGTCATTATTTCATGTTCTAACATAAATTTGTCTATATTTTTATGCGGGTTTATGATTATGCTTGACAGAATTAGCTTTGATACAGTAATGAAGTATCTAATATAATATTATCTAAGTTATAGGTGGAAACACATATCTTATATCTAAGCATGTTATCTAAGTTATGGTTAGGGAAAAGTAAGAATAGAAATTGAACTTACAACTAAATACAAATTGAAATCGAAAATGAGAGGACGACATACGTAAAAATAGTATACAATGATCAGTTACAAATTTTTGGTAAAGAGGAACCAAGTATTTAATGTCCTTTTTTTTGTCATCAAAGGTGAAAAAACATGAATTAACTGTATTATTTTACATACACATGTTGCAGAATTGGTATACAAATACTAACTGCTACTATTGAAGGAAAATGTCCGCCAATGGAATATCATACTAGCCCTTGCTTCTCCCAAATTTGTCATAGTTTCTTAAATGAACTCTCAATGAATCCAGTACACTTATCACCACTGTCAGTCTTTGAACCATGCAGGAATTTCCCATGTCCTATTGTAATAACAACCAAGTAGTAATATTTGTTTTCACTCTTCACTGTTAGCGACAAAAGAAAAGGATGGGTAACTTGCTTGAAACCATCAATGAATCAAAAATTAAAAATTTCATATATGAATTTGATTGAATGGTTTTTTTGGCTTTACAAAACTAATTTTGTTTCTTGCATTTTTGGTTGTCTAATTTAGGGTGGGCAGACATTAAGAGCATCACTCGCGTGACTCACCAATGCTATTGAGATAACCTACGATATAATTTTGTATGTCATAATCGATTTCTCATTATATCAGTTCTCTAATTTGGTATACTAATATATTACTTGAGATTCTTCATAATCCCACTTGCCCTTCTATTTTTTGTTTCAGATTTTCTAGCACTGATGAATTGTACTATGCTTTTAACAACTGGATAGCAGTTAGCTGAAACTGACAACATATAACATTTTTTCTGGGTTTTTTTTTGCTCTTACACCTAGGGCAGTACACAACTTCAATTTATTGATTATTTAGTCCAGTTTAAAAATATATATAGAAATGATTGGGCAATATTTTCCGTGACAGATGACAAAGAATAGTAGAAATTGGATGCTCTATTTCGTTCACCAGAATCGAACAAACAGATGATATAACTGTCGAATATTTCATACCATTGTCGTTTTACTTTTTCTATTAGGATAAGTGTGGATGTTGACCGTTTCCATGGTAATATATTCCAAATTATTTGCTACATTGTAACTAACCTTTAAATCCCATGGATGTTTATTCTTAGATCATAAGTATTATCTAAATATATCTCCTAAGCACATATAATGTTAGTTTTACAATTTTTATAATGAAACTTTTAGCAGTTGTTTTGAATACGGAATAACTAATTTCCTTGAGTTAGATAGCATTGTGGAAGAACTTGCCAGTTCTAAGCCACCATAACATGTAGATCATCCAGCTCATCTATATAATTCCCACCTCACTGCCCGAGAAAAAAAACCATGCTTAGTTTGTTGAGATGTTCACATCGATAGTTCACTTTTTGCATCTTTTGCTTTCTTACCAATTATAGAATTCAATATCATGGCTGCACATCTATATTTCTTGGCTTAAGTTGAAAATTATATAAAATTTTCAGTTGTGATTTCGATTTTACAACTATTTTCTTGCAGTTGGTGATTGTTTACTACTTTACGGTTCTGTGGATAAATGAAAAATCATGTTATAAGGAAATAAATTGATTTCTAGAAATCATGTTGAGAAATAATTATCAAATAACTCTCATATCTATATATAAACGATATTAGACATAATGGAGTTTTGAATCCATGTTGTAGGTATTGAATTGGATGAAGCATACACAGCCATGTTACAATGATTACCATAATTCTTTGGAAATCAGTTTGTGAGAAGAAGTGCATGACGCTTATTAATTATTTCAAAGATCTCAAATATACTTCAGGTAAATAAGCACATTTTTGCAATTTACTCCTGAATTATGCAAAATAGTCGCTTTTTGCACCACCATCGGATTAGTTCCTTTGATAATATACTAGACAAATCTATATCTCAAATAAACCAAATTTCAGTTTATGATGTATTAAACATTTGCGTATCCTTAATATGATAGTGGCTCTCTTTCAATCATGTCAATTTACACCACTATGAAGATTTACTAATAAACATTATTGTTTATGACATTATTATATTCAAAAGCATTATAATATAATTTTTTCTTCTCTTAAATGGTTACTTTTGAAGTAATTAGCATAATTATTTTTTAAACCTTAGGAACTATTATGCTACATGACTATTACCATAATTTATTAAACTTCTTTAATTATGTAGTTCGTTAGGTAATGCTTATACTAAAATTCTTTTAATTAATGCATTTTTTCCTACAACATAGTTTCCTCAACTACATACTACAACAATTATTTCAGGTTTGGGACTGATATAGGTATAGGTATAGCAGGAGCATTATAAATGGTTAAGAGCCAAATTATTTAGTAATCAATTTTATTCAAGAAGAGTATTTTTATTCTCCTACATGTCATCCATATGTAGGTAAATCATTTAGATTTTCTAACTGCTATGCTTCCAAAACATAGCATCCAAAGTAGATAATTTTCTTAGAGCCTTACCAATGCCATACTCCTTAAAGCATGGTTTTAGAACAACTTTAGTAGCTTTAATATCAACAGTATGGTTATTCCACTACTCAAAGTCAATTAACAATATTAGGATACGTGCCAAAGTTCAAGGCACAACTATCCAAGTTATATCAGTGTCTTTAACCCGAAATCTGAACTATATTAATAAACATATTCTCGAGTTTTGTTGTATAATTGTAGACGCTATTTTTTCCTACATTGATGTGCTATTATTAATAAAAGAAAAAAAATCTGATAATTGGATTCTGTCTCAAATTTTTTTTTTCACCTTCGTCGTTTTCTACTATGATCTTACTTTATTCCACTATAGCTTTTCCTCGACAAAACTGTTCAACCTTTACCTACATAACATGCCATATATACATAAGAAAATTGCTTTTCGTATGAACACAAAAATTTCATCCATGGTAATTATTTAAAAAAATATTTGCATTATTTTGACTTAAAAACTTGTATATGAACTTAATGCTCTATTTGAAATTAGCGTTTGAACCCTTTTTTTAGAGTAAAATAAAATTCCATTAATAGAATGTTATACCAGCAATTTTGGCCTAATATTACAAACATGTCAATCAGCCACCATTTTTGGATGATGTATGAGGAATAATATTTGACATGCGTATATATAATTTGTAATTCTTATCGTTTTTAGTACGTCCTGTAAATGATTCATGCTCCAATTTTAGAACATTCTTTAATTATATTAATTTTTCATACTCATTTACATGTAACACTACATGTCAATGGCAAAATACTCTCTTTGTTTAATAAGTTTATCGATGCTAAAATACTCCTTTTTTAATTACTAGATTTAATGTTTTTTCTTTTTCTTTTCATTCTGCATTGACCCTACATACTTTGTTCTTTGACGTCTAATATGTTATGCTATTTCTTTTGTTCAAGGGATGTTAACACGTTTCTTAAGAAGGAAGTTGATATTGTGTAGATTACATTGTATTGGAGATCATATAATTACACAGTACAACTCAAAGTGAATAACGCTTATGCAAAGTAAAAATAGGTGTAATATGTTAGAGTTACTAAAATATATTATGTTATAGTTATTTAAAACAAAAAGGTATTTTAGGAGTGTATAATTCAATGTGTATATAATTATTTAACAAACTAACGAGTTCATACAAAGATCAAAGTTGCTACATTATCAGAGAAGTTTATTGTTAGTTTAATCGCTTTAATATTATCACTTGAGAGGGATTTGTTATATTATTTGCACACAAACAAGATTTAGTTCAAAACAGCATGAAAATATCCAACTTTTGAATGTATTCATCTTTATTTTTTTAAGCTGCAGGTAGAATGAATGTTTGGAAAAGTTTGATGATACAAATGATACATGACGTTTCTGGATATGGCTTTTTGTTTACCTTATCATAATGCATTATGTAACACCCCGAATTTCGCTTAATATTAATGTTTGGTAATTAAAGAATAATTAATCTTAGACGTGAGAATTAAGGGAAACGAGTTGCGCCATTGTGTTCATCTCGGAATTCTGGTTGAGATAGAGTCCGAGTTTGTGTGATTTGGACTTCGTATGAAGAAGTTATAGCCATCCGAAGTTTCAGAAAATTCAAAACAGATTTAAAATATTCAAATTTCAAATTTCAGAAGAGGCGGGAAAATTCCCGCCAGACAGAGGGTGTCGACACTAGGGTCCACATGGGTGTCGACCCCCCCAAGGGGTCGACCCATGTGTCGACCCAGGGGTCGACCCCCCCTGTCGGTCAGTTTGGCCTGGGTGCACTGATTTGAGCTTTGGGCTGTGTTTTGGTGGCTTGTGACGAAATCTGACAGCTCTAAACTAAATTAGGGTTAATCTAAGGGCCTAAACTACATCCTAATTCTATAAATACACCCTAAGACTACCCTAATTCATACTAAAAATAGATACAATGTCATTATGCCATCAAAGTGCAACTTGAAGGAGCCTCCATCAAATTGTAGAAGAAGATAGCTTCTCAAATCAACTTCTAATCAACTCTAGCAACTTAATCTTCTTCATAGGAGTGCTAATCAACAAGTTGTGAGTTTCTATGCCTTTAGCAAGCAATTGCTAAACTAATTATGATAGGATATAATGAGGTTATGGTTATGTATGTAGATCAATGCAAGTTATGTTATCATATGCTATGTGTTCATGATGTTATGCAAGTTATGCAAGTCATATGCTATGTGTTCATGATGTTATGCAAGTTATGCAAGTCATATGCTATGTGTTCATGATGTTGTGCAAGTTATGCAAGTCATATGCTATGAGTTCATGATGCTAGTTATGCAAGTTTTATGCTATATATTCATGATGCTAGTTATGCAAGTTTTATGTTATGTGTTCATGATGCTAGTTATGCAAATCACTATGATAAACATTGATCCATTATGACACCATGTTATGCAAGTTTGGTGTTTGATTATATGCAAGTTCATATATGACGTGTTATGCAAGTTTGGTGTTTGATTATATGCAAGTTCATATATGACATGTTATGCAAGTTTGGTGTTTGATTATATGCAAGTAACATGTGCAAGTTAACCCCTTTGTATGTCATACATACATTTGCAAGTTTACCCCTTTGTATGACATAAGTAACTTATGCAAGTTACCCTCTTTATGACATATGTGATTCATGCAAATTTGGGTTGATTATTTATGCTAATTGGGTTTGATGCTATGGTCATATATGCATGTTGACACCTTTAAAACCCATGTTGATGCTAATGTTATGCAAGTTGAACCCATTGTGTTTGTGATGAATCTCCCCTTTTAAGTATGTCATGTCAACGTATTACGTGGGGAATGATGGGGTTAATATTCATGTTAATAAAATGGTGTGAAGTTGGTATGATTATGCATACCATAAAGTGGATGGACATAATTGAGTCAATTATGTACATCGTTAAATTTGTAATTAATTAGGGGTAATTAATACAAAATATGGGGGTGATTAATCAGGTGTAATTAATCGACTAAGACACGAGGTTGGACCCTTTTGTAGCATAAGACTGCCCGGACCCGACCGGCAAATCCAGCGGCTACAAATGATTGGCCCAATGTGAGAGGTCTTAGGCATAAACTAAATACGTGACAAGTGTAAAGACACGAGGTTAGACTCTGTTATGGCATAAGGCTGCCCGGAACCGACCGGCAAATCCAGCTGCCATAAAAGACAGTCTAATGTGAGAGGTCTCTACAAAGGTTACGTTCTTAATCAATTAAGAAACACTTAACCAGATAAGCATGTAGTGGGGCATGAGGGGTTAAGTGGGTGCCTTGGGTGGCATGTGGAAATCAAGTAAGTGCCTTGGGAGGCATGTGGAAATCTAGTGGGTTGCCTTGGGTGGCAATAGAAAATACGATTAGAATACTTAACCAAGTGGAAGCATGTAATTAAACATGATTAAAGGGTTAAGTGGGATGCACTAGAAAAAGGGACAAGCTTAGGTGGGTAGCTTGTGGGAGCCCATTTCAACCAGTAACCCATATGTATCTTATTGGGCTCGACCCATGTCGAGGACGGGACACGCGTACTGGGCTTGACTATAAGAGGCCAAAAACAGGTTAGCGGTGGCAATGCAAGTCCAACGGGTTTCATATGCGTGTGTGGACCCGGGCTGGTAGGTAAGACGTTGTTGCATCGTGTAGTTATAAGCCGTGCACCGTTGATTGTATCGGGTTGCCACTTTGGGGATTGATACACCCCACTGTGGGGCCAGCACGGGTATCTACAGTAGGGAGCCGATCGCTTGGGGAGTAGTGGGTACACCTAGTGGAGATAGGGGCAGACGGCACCTATGTAGTCAGCTAGGGGTACACGAAACTACTAGTTAAATTTTCTAAGTCCTTGGGTGGGATCAACCTTTAAGTAGAAATGACCGGTGTGGTGCAGTGTAGTAATTACCCTTGGGTGAGTAGACGCGTCTTTACCGCTATCTTAGTTCATCCTATGTCTAGTTGGCTGCTTAGTGTAGTCATTTATCCCCAGTCATCACCGTACCAAGTTTATATCATACCCTAATTACTTTAATGATTATATTGTTAAAGTTATAGGGCTCACTCAGACTTATGTCTGACCCCGTTGCTTTTATCTTTTTCCCAACCCTCAGGTTCTCAGAGTGGGCCTAGCACTAGTAGGCTTTGATCAGATTGCTTTATCTATCTTTTGGAGCTTGGACCGTGATGTAAAGCCCAGCTTATCTTTTCCATTATGGCTATTAGTTATGTAGTGGGATTATGTACTTATGTTTTACCAGGATGGATATTTAGTACTTGACTCTTGTTTTAGTTGGTTTTGATATGTAACCAAACATGTTTATCTTCCGCTGCAATGAAAGGATGTTTTAGATTTCAAGTATTATTTATATCTGTCTTGTTGTAAATTTTCTGTTCTATATTCACTTAAAATACTCCACCGAAGTTAAGGCATTCCCTTAGTGAGTGACCTTAGCGGGTGTGGGGTGTTACACGTGGTATCAGAGATGAAGGTTACCGGAACAGATAAAATTTTTAGAAAACTATTTTTCTAAAAACATTTTTGGAAGAAGTATTTTCAAAAACATGTCTTTTAAGAGAAAAGTTTTTGAAAGAAAAGCATAATCCCCAATAGCCATATCTTTATCGTTCGAATTCTCCGTTTTGAGTCTTTCCTTTTTCGTAACAACATGGCTGAGGATCTTAACTTTCCGGAGGGTGTGACGATACCAGTATGGTATAGGAGATTGATGGAGGCTAGGGCTGCCACTGCGGGTCCAGCAAATGTTCCTCCACCAACAGTAGCACCCGATCTTCCTCCCCCTCCTCCTCCTCGCACGGATACTTTTGCTAAGACTTGCAAGGAATTTAAGGCTATGGGAGGGAAACCTTTTCAAGGATCAGAAACTTTTGTGGAAGCTAGGGATTGGCTTAAGGAGGTGGAAGAGTTGATAGACATCTTTGAGATGGAAGAAGGAAAGAAAGTCAAGTTAGCTGCTTGGTTAATGAAGGGAGAGGCCTCGTTCTGGTGGGAGGTCACTAATGGTGAACGCCCTGTTGACTCTTGGGCGGATTTCAGGCAAAGGTTTGTGGCAAAGTTTCTTTCAAGGGCGGAAGAAAATCTGTATATGGAAAGGTTCTTGACTCTAAAGCAAGGAAACCTACCAGTAAAGGAATATGTCAACAAGTTTAATCAGCTAGCAAGATTTGGCATAGACATGGTGAATACACCAGAGAAGAAGGCTTTGAGGTTCGTTAAGGGCTTGAATGAACCAATGCATGGATTGGCTATGACTCACATCCCTATGGGGGGCACCTTTGAGAAGCTAGTAGACATGGCACTCATGCATGAGGAAGAGAAGGGTCCCAATGCTAATAAGGCACCCGAGAAGAAAGGAGATCAGAAGAGACCTCAACAGCAACAGCAAAACAAGGGTGGGAAAGGCAACGGTGGCAAGGGAAAGAAGAAGTGCTTCAATTGCGGGACACCAGGCCACCTAAGCAAAGATTGTCGGAAGAAGAAGAAGACGGGCTGCTTCCACTGTGGCAAAGCAGGGCATCTAGTGAAGGACTGCCCTAAGAAGGGGCAGAGGACGGGATCTACCTCAGGGGGACAGGTGCAAGCTCTTATGGCACCAGGTCAGGCAAGGGGGCAAGTTCAGGCTCTCGCGGTTCCACCGATTCAGGAAAGAGGTAGAACTATTTCCGTTGAAAGTCTGGTTTTTCTGTTTGATCATCCTGTCCGTACTTTATTCGACTCTGGCGCATCGCATTCGTTTGTCTCATCATAATTAGTTGAGTCACTGCACTTAGACACCAGTCTAGTAGATGATCCCTTGGTTGTTTCAAACCCAATTGGGGGCTCCACTTATTTGTCCATGATATGTTTGGGTTTGAAGATTTCTATACTTAGCGTTGAGTTTAGATGTGATGCTTTTGTTTTGGGCTTCACGGGCTATGGGTTGATTTTGGGCATGGACTGGTTATCCAGTAATGGTGTCGTTCTTGATTGCGAAAGGAGAGTTGTTAGGCTAATGACAAGCTTGGGGAACACTCTCGAGATCTTTTGAAATCCCATGGATTCTGTTATGCTAAGTTATCTTGAATCGCTTGACGCTTCGGTCGAGAGTTTGCGATCTGTTAGAGTGGTCCGGGAGTACTCGGTTGTGTTTGAGGAGGTGAAGGGCTTACCTCCGAAGCGGGAGATAGACTTCCGAATATATCTGGTGTACAATGCTAAACCAGTATCTTTGCCAGTGCGCCACATGGCTCCTCGTGAGAGGAGGGAACTCCATAAGCAAGTAGGGGATTTGCTTGAGAAGGGGTTCATAAGACGAAGTATATCGGAGTGGGGTGCTCCAGTAGTTTTTGCCACGAAGGCGGATGGGTCCCTCAGACTTTGTGTAGACTATAGAGAACTCAACAAGCTCACAAAGAAGAATAGACACCCATTGCCGAGGATTGATGATCTCTTTGATCAGTTGGTTGGCGCCTCAGTATTTTCGCAGTTGGACTTAGCCACGGGGTTTCATCAGTTGAGAGTGGCTGATGATAGCATAGACAAGACTGCCTTTAGGACTCCGGATGGTTTCTATGAGTGGCTGGTGATGCCCTTTGGTTTGACGAACGCCCCCACATACTTTGTTGATTTGATGAGTAGGGTGTTCAGGGAGTACCTTAATAAGTTCGTGGTGGTCTTTGTGGATGATATCTTAGTCTTTTCTAAGAGTGAAGAAGAGCATGCCCTACATCTTAGGGAAGTGTTGGAGACACTTCGAGCGCATAGCCTTAAAGCTAAATTCTCTAAATGTCACTTTTGGAGGAAGGAAGTGCGGTTCTTGGGGCACGTGGTCTCCAAGGAAGGGATAGCTGTGGATCCCGCGAAGGTAGTGTCCATCCAAGATTGGAAGGTTCCGAAGAATGCTACCGACGTGAGGAGTTTCTTGGGGTTGGCTGGCTACTATAGGAAGTTTACCAAGGACTTCGCGAAGATATCAGCCCCATTAACTCGCTTGATGAAGAAGAATCTGGTCTTCACATGGGACGTATATTGTGATGACGCGTTCCAACGGTTAAAGAGAGCTTTAACCACAGCTCCAGTCTTAGTGTTGCCAGATGGGAGTAAGCCATTTGTTGTTTATACCGATGCTTGTGGGACAGGACTGGGTGCAGTCTTAATGCAAGAGGGAAGGGTAATAGCCTACGGTGGAAGGCAGTTGAGGGCGCATGAAAAAATTTACCCTACACATGATCTAGAGTTGGCCGCTATTGTTTTTGCGCTTAAGACTTGGCGCCATTATCTTCTTGGCGAGAGATTCGAATTGTTCACTGACCACAAATCATTGAAGTACTTGTTTTCTCAGAAGGATTTGAACTTAAGACAGCAAAGTTGGATGGAGTTCTTAGCATCCTATGATTTCGAGATAGCGTATACCCCTGGCAAGGGTAACGTGGTGGCGGACGCCTTGAGCAGAAAAAGGTTGTCCTTGAGTCCATTGTTCGTGGAACGACGAAGCTTGGAATTTATCTCGATGTTTGACTTCAGACCTTCCGTTGACTTTGTACCCGGTTTGCTAGCATCTTTAGAGGTCAGAACTACTCTTTTGGGATGGATTGGCGAGGCACAGCGGGACGACCCACAGTTGGTTGAGTTGGTAGAGAGGCTCATAAGGGGGGAGTCTTCCAGCCATTTGAGTAGGTACACCCTAGACGATAGGGGTTGCTTGCGTAGAGACGGTAGACTTTGTGTACCGCAAGACGAGGGTTTGAGGAAGGCTATTCTTGATGATGCGCATCGTTCAAAAATGACCATTCATCCCGGTGGGGACAAGATGTACCAAGACATGAAGCGAGTTTTCTTTTGGGCCGGTATGAAGAAAGATGTGGCCGAGTATGTCGCTAGATGCTTGGTGTGCCAACAAGTGAAAGCGCAGCAAAAGAAACCTGGTGGGTTGCTTCACCCATTGGAAGTTCCGCAATGGAAGTGGGATAGCGTCTCGATGGATTTTATTGATGGGTTACCGAGATCGAGGAAGGGTAATACGGGAATTTGGGTTGTGGTAGACAGACTTACTAAGAGCGCCCATTTCATACCCGTGAAGAGTAAGAGGACTGCTCCATGGCTAGCTTCAGTTTACCTTCGAGAGATAGTTCGGCTGCATGGTGTACCTACTAGCATAGTGAGCGATCGAGATCCTATCTTCACTAGCGAGTTTTGGAAGAGTTTGCAAGAGGCGGCAGGGACTCAGTTGTGTTTGAGCACCGCATATCATCCTCAGACGGACGGCTAGACCGAGAGGGTGAATCGTGTTCTGGAAGACCTTTTGAGGCTTTGTATCTTAGATTTTGGAGGTACATGGGAAGAGCATCTTCCATTAGTGGAGTTCGCATATAATAACAGCTTTCAGTTTAGTATTGGTATGGCTCCTTTCGAAGCTCTTTATGGAAGGCCTTGTCGATCACCTACATGTTGGTGGGAATCTACGGATAAGATCTTGCTTGGGCCTGATATGGTTAGAGAGACTTCGGAAAAGATTGATTTGATTTGAAGAAGGATGAAAGCAGCGCAAGATAGGAAGAAATCTTACGCGGATAAGAGGAGGACGGATCTTGAGTTTGATGTTGGGGACATGGTCTTTGTTAAAGTATCTCCATTACAGAATGTTGTTCGCTTTGGGTCCGTTGGGAAGTTAGCACCAAGGTTTGTAGGACCGTTTCCTATTAAGGAAAGGATTGGACGGATGGCATATAGAGTGGATTTACCCGAGAGACTTAGTGGGGTACATGACGTATTCCATGTGTCACATTTGAGGAAGTGCCTACATGAGACCGCAGAGGTGGTAGAGCCGAGCTTGCTTAGAGAAGTGGAGGTAGAGCGTGATGCGACTATTCGACGAGCTCCTACCCGCATCCTTGGGTCAGAGATTAGGAAGTTGAGAAACAGAGAGGTTCGACTAGTTAAAGTGCAATGGGGAGAGGATGAGAGCAATGCTACTTGGGAGACAGAAGCGAAGATGCGTTCATTGTACCCATTCCTTTTTGAGGGTATGTCTTTTAACTTCGCCTTTATCGTTTGTCTAGTACTTATCTTATCTCTAGTATGTCCTCTCATTAGTACCTTTGACCTTTAGATAGGGTAAACCTATGGTTGAAACATGTGTTTGAGACATGTTATGATTGATGGATGAGTGTGGATGCAAGTGTTTGCTAGTGGATGCATATACACACACTTTAGACACTAGATCGGCTCAGTCACTTCATATTGCATATTGCATATAATTGTGTGTAGGTAGCTATATTAATGGATGTATAATGGTTGTGTTATCATATGGATGATGCATTTTGGTGTATGGTTGTGCACACATGTAGAAATATTATGTGTAGATAGGGTTCTTTCGCATACATATTGGATGCATGGCACTATCATGGTTTGCATAAAGGAGGTCAACTGAATCAGTAGACCGCCTGATTTTGCATTAGACAGGGAACATATACACACACTTTTTGCATATGTTCATACAGCGTTAGAAACTTTAAGGACAATGGATGCCATTGTTTGATGGTTTAGTAGATGGTTGTTTGGTTGGTAGGATACGTTCTTCTTGACTTAGAGATTTCGGGGACGAAATCCTTTAAGTAGGGGAGAATGTAACACCCCGAATTTCTCTTAATATTAATGTTTGGTAATTAAAGAATAATTAATCTCAGACATGAGAATTAAGGGAAACGGGTTGCGCCATTGTGTTCGTCTCGGAATTCTAGTTGAGATAGAGTCCGAGTTTGCGTGATTTGGACTTCGTATGAAGAAGTTATGGCCATCCGAAGTTTTAGAAAATTCAAAACAGATTTAAAATATTCAAATTTCAAATTTCAGAAGAGGCGGGAAAATTCCCGCCAGACAGAGGGTGTCGACACTAGGGTCGACATGGGTGTCGACCCCCCCCCCAAGAGGTCGACCCATGTGTCGACCCAGGGGTCGACCCCCCCTGTCGGTCAGTTTGGCCTGGGTGCACTGATTTGAGCTTTGGGCTGTGTTTTGGTGGCTTGTGACGAAATCTGACGGCTCTAAACTAAATTCGGGTTAATCTAAGGGCCTAAACTACATCCTAATTCTATAAATACACCCTAAGACTACCCTAATTCATACTAAAAATAGATACAACGTCATTATGCCGTCAAAAAGCAACTTGAAGGAGCCTCCATCAAATTGTAGAAGAAGATAGCTTCTCAAATCAACTTCTAATCAACTCTAGCAACTTAATCTTCTTCATAGGAGTGCTAATCAACAAGTTGTGAGTTTCTATGCCTTTAGCAAGCAATTGCTAAACTAATTATGATAGGATATAATGAGGTTATGGTTATGTATGTGGATCAATGCAAGTTATGTTATCATATGCTATGTGTTCATGATGTTATGCAAGTTATGCAAGTCATATGCTATGTGTTCATGATGTTATGCAAGTTATGCAAGTCATATGCTATGTGTTCATGATGTTGTGCAAGTTATGCAAGTCATATGCTATGAGTTCATGATGCTAGTTATGCAAGTTATATGCTATATGTTCATGATGCTAGTTATGCAAGTTTTATGCTATGTATTCATGATGCTAGTTATGCAAATCACTATGATAAACATTGATCCATTATGACACCATGTTATGCAAGTTTGGTGTTTGATTATATGCAAGTTCATATATGACGTATTATGCAAGTTTGGTGTTTGATTATATGCAAGTTCATATATGACATGTTATGCAAGTTTGGTGTTTGATTATATGCAAGTAACATGTGCAAGTTAACCCCTTTGTATGTCATACATACATATGCAAGTTTACCCCTTTGTATGACATAAGTAACTTATGCAAGTTACCCTCTTTATGACATATGTGATTCATGCAAGTTTGGGTTGATTATTTATGCTAGTTGGGTTTGATGCTATGGTCATATATGCATGTTGACACCTTTAAAAACCATGTTGATGCCAATGTTATGCAAGTTGAACCCATTGTGTTTGTGATGAATCTCCCCTTTTAAGTATGTCATGCCAACGTATTACGTGGGGAACGATGGGGTTAATATTCATGTTAATAAAATGGTGTGAAGTTGGTATGATTATGCATACCATAAGGTGGATGGACATAATTGAGTCAATTATGTACATCGTTAAATTTGTAATTAATTATGGATAATTAATACAAAATATGGGGGTGATTAATTAGGTGTAATTAATCGACTAAGACACGAGGTTGGACCCTTTTGTAGCATAAGACAGCCCAGGCCCGACCGGCAAATCCAGCGGCTACAAATGATTGGCCCAATGTGAGAGGTCTTAGGCATAAACTAAATACATGGCAAGTGTAAAGACACGAGGTTAGACTCTGTTATAGCGTAAGGCTTCCCGGAACCGACCGGCAAATCCAGCTGCCATAAAAGACAGTCTAATGTGAGAGGTCTCTACAAAGGTTACGTTCTTAATCAATTAAGAAACACTTAACCAGATAAGCATGTAGTGGGGCATGAGGGGTTAAGTGGGTGCCTTGGGTGGCATGTGGAAATCAAGTAAGTGCCTTGGGAGGCATGTGGAAATCTAGTGGGTTGCCTTGGGTGGCAATAGAAAATACGATTAGAATACTTAACCAAGTGGAAACATGTAATTAAACATGATTAAAGGGTTAAGTGGGATGCACTAGAAAAAGGGACAAGCTTAGGTGGGTAGCTTGTGGGAGCCCATTTCAACCAGTAACCCATATGTATCTTATTGGGCTCGACCCATGTCGAGGACGGGACACGCGTACTGGGCTTGACTATAAGAGGCCAAAAACAGGTTAGCGGTGGCAACGCAAGTCCAACGGGTTTCATATGCGTGTGTGGACCCGGGCTGGTAGGTAAGACGTTGTTGCATCGTGTAGGTATAAGCCGTGCACCGTTGATTGTATCGTGTTGCCACTTTGGGGAGTGATACACCCCACTGTGGGGCCAGCACGGGTATCTACAGTAGCGAGCCGATCGCTTGGGGAGTAGTGGGTACACCTAGTGGAGATAGGGGCAGACGGCACCTATGTAGTCAGCTAGGGGTACACGAAACTACTAGTTAAATTTTCTAAGTCCTTGGGTGGGATCAACCTTTAAGTAGGTATGACTGGTGTGGTGCAGTGTAGTAATTACCCTTGGGTGGGTAGACGCGTCTTTACCGTTATCTTAGTTCATCCTTTGTCTAGTTGGCTGCTTAGTGTAGTCATTTATCCCCAGTCATCACCGTACCAAGTTTATATCATACCCTAATTACTTTAATGATTGTATTATTGAAGTTATAGGGCTCACTCAGACTTATGTCTGACCCCGTTGTTTTTATCTTTTTCCCAACCCTCAGGTTCTCAGAGTGGGCCTAGCACTAGTGGGCTTTGATCAGATTGCTTTATCTATCTTTTGGAGCTTGGACCGTGATGTAAAGCCCAGCTTATCTTTTCTATTATGGCTATTAGTTATGTAGTGGGATTATGTACTTATGTTTTACCAGGATGGATATTTAGTACTTGACTCTTGTTTTAGTTGGTTTTGATATGTAACCAAACATGTTTATCTTCCGCTGCAATGAAAGGATGTTTTAGATTTCAAGTATTATTTATATCTGTCTTGTTGTAATTTTTCTGTTCTATATTCACTTAAAATACTCCACCGAAGTTAAGGCATTCCCTTAGCGAGTGACCTTAGCGGGTGTGGGGTGTTACACATTACTTTGATAAATATAATGAAGCATGAATCCATGATTTCTAAATGTTACATTTAACAATAATCGTGTTCCCATCTATGTTACTATTTTCCAAAATTTGTCATCAGCAAAATGTTTTTAGATAATTCTGATATAACTCATAGATAAAAGCTCTGGAGTGAAACCTGTGTTTATGTACATTCCCTTCCAGAATTAATCTTATGCGCCTGCTTATTGCAAAAATAATGTGTTCGTCTGTACATTTAAATAATGTGGTGCTGTGTCAAATCAATTTTTACAGACTTCCGTGTACTAATATTTCCATGTTTCCCATGTGTGTGTATGTGTATGTGTGTGTGTATATATATATATATATATGTGTGTGTGTGTGTATGTATGGTTATTTTCCTTGATTATATTATGCAAAAATGCAATTGCATTATGCAAAAGATGCCTTTTACTTGATATTATGGTAGAAGTTTTTTATTGTGTGCATGGATTGTTGTTAGATTTGAAATTATTACTGAGCAATCTAAATGGTTTAGGGAAATAATTAAATGTCGCTGTCGAATCTTCAAATTACTTGAAAATAAGTTACTAAATTTGACAATATAGAGTATTCTATTTCCGTGTGCGTAGCACGGGATCGCACTTGTTGGATATAAAAAATGGATAGTTTAGAAAGGGGGAAAACGTGGTTACAACTACCAATTAAAAGCAATCACTTAAAACTTTATAATTTGATTGAATAATGTATAATCATGCAAATAAATGTAAGGACACAAAATCAAATAATTATATTAAAAATCCATTTGCTCACTCTTAAGCTGTACAAATGGTCCAATGTTTGAAGAAAAAAGGCTAAAGAAAACTGTTCAGAGCTAAAATTTCCCGATCGTGGAATAGTTTAGCAAAAAAACTTGTTTCAAACTAGCTGGCAAACAACTTATAAACAATTATACCATGCTTATTTTACTACGATATCCATGTCAAACATGTTAAAGTTGGTTATATCTAGGACTGAATTGAAGAAATGAAGAAATTAAAGAAATCTTCATTTGATGTGATCTACTTAGTCATCACGTTTAAAGTTTCATATAAAACAAGTGTATTTTTCAGAACATTGGCCGAGTTATTATTCCACAAAAAACCACAGCCATTCTACGAATTCACATGCAACTGTATTTTGAGCAACCTTTTCAATTTCTTTATATATCACAACATGATAACGTGCTTTTTTAAAGGCCAAATATAAAATTAGCAATGTCAAACCGCATGGAAGTTTATGTTCTGAAGACAAATGTTGAAAATGTACTTGCTATTTGTGACACCCCACGTCCGTTAATGTCACTCACTAAGGGAATGCATTAAGTTTTGTGAAGCATTTTAGGTAAACAGACATAGAATATTACAAGAAAGATATAAAATTTTGCATCGGAATAAAACAACTTTATTAATCATAAGATACTGTGGTCCAAAACATCATTTGTATGAAATATAAAAGTCCATTACAACATAAAAACCACTATCTTGTACTTCAAAAATATCAGAGTACATAAAAGAAATAAAATTCCTCAAGAACAAGATATAGCCATAGCAACAAGGATAGGAGCTTGAGCCATACGTATTAGCAGCTCCAGCAAAATAAGCAGAATTCACGGTCAAGCCTGAGTGTTTCCTCCCTGAGAACCTGGGGGGGGGGGGAGAAGGGAACGGAAGAAAGAAGGAGAAACAAAAAGGTCAGACATAAAGTCTGGCAAGTCTTGTTACTTTTAGCCAGTAAATAAATAAAAGTAACATGATAGGCATCTAAAGTGGGTAAGAGAGATCACTACATAAATGGTAGGTATGACAAGGTAAACAGGACAACAGGATAGAATAGATAGCGCTTCTTAATACTTTCCTTGCTCTGCACCAATACTAGTATAACAGATATGTAATAGGATTACATACTCCCCAATTGCTTAATAGAAATAGGATGATCCCATTAGAAACATAATGGTAGTTTTAGGTGTACTCTAGTAACGGGTTTTAACCTAAACAGAACTGGTACCCAAACAGAAATAATGGGTTTTAGCCCAGACAGAAACACAGGTACCCCACAGAAACAGACAGGACTAGATGTACCCTATTTACTACCCCCCAATCGATCGGTTCCCAATTTCGTAAATACCCTGTGCTGGCCCCACAGTAGGGTGTATCACTCCTTAAAGTGGCAACCCTTCATTTTCGGGATGTGCACAACCATATCTACTGATGTCACAACGTCTTATTTTCCCGAGCAGGCGGAGTCATGCACGCACATGACCCAGATGGAACGCGTCGTCATGACACCGTCCTCCACATTTGGATCTCTTATATTCAGCTCAGTAAGCGTGCCCCACTCCGACCTAGTTCGGAGTACCCGTTTGATACCTATTTAAGGGTTACTGACTGAATTGGGTCCCACACAAGATGATGCAAGCTCTCCCCTGTGTCTTGCATCCCCACTACTAGGTTTTCCACTGGTTATGTTTACCTAACAGTTTCTTTAAATATATAACCCCAACAGGTTTAGTTTGTGGGCCTATATATACAAATATTACCCATCAACCCAAGATGTACTTAACCCTCCCACTGATTCAAGCATGTTTATTTAACGGTTAAGTTTGTGGGCTTATATATAATAATATTACCCATCTAACCAAGATTTACTTAACCCTCCCACTTATTCAAGCATGTTTATTTAACGGTTAAGTTTGTGGGCCTATATATAATAATATTATCCACCTACCTAAGATTTACTTAACTTAACCTACCCACCGTCCAACCAGTTTTTACTTAACCCTAACTTTAGTTCATAATCATACAATCCGTATGGATTAGATTAGGTTAAGTAGTCCAATTCTTTACCATGTCCATTTATGGTTTATAATTGGCTAGACCTCCCACATTAGGCCTACGACTTATGGATGCTGGATATGCCGGTCGGGTCCGGGCAATCTTATTCCACAAGTTGGGCCTAACCTCGTGTCTTAGCCCGATTCGTATTTGCGCACTTAGACCTCTCACATTAGGTTCAACATTAGTGGCTGCTGGATATGTCGGTTGGGTCTGGGCAAACTTCCACTACTAATGCAACCTAACCTCGTGTCATAAGGACAATTACAGTTCCTAATTGTAATTACTAAACATTCCATTTTTAATTAATTAATCAATTAATTAAACCTTTCCCTTTTATAGGTATTAATGCCTACTCCAATAATTTGAATTATGTGTCTAAAATGTTCATATTCAAATTATGCCAATATTAACCATTTTTCCCCCGTTCCCTTACTAGCGCACTTATAAATTGGCGACATGTCTAGGCTAGACAATAGCCTAGTCATAAACGATAATAGGGAAAATAACAAAGTGATCATTTAATATAACTTGGCATAAATATAAACTAGCATGGTGACAAGGTGAACATACATATTGTAATGGACATGTAATTAACATCATAACAAGGTGAACATACATACTGTCATGGACATGTAATTAACATCATAACAAGGTGAACATACATACTGTCATGGACATGTAATTAACATCATAACAAGGTGAACATATAAGTGTAGATCTAATATGTAAAAGTAGATCTAATCACAAATAAAGATTTAGATCTACATAGCATGTCCACCTGATTTAGATCTAATAGATAAGATTAGATCTAACATAAATAAAGATTCAGATCTACATAGAATGTCCACATGATTTAGATCTAATAGATAAGATTAGATCTAACATAGATAAAAATTTAGATCTACATAGAATGTCCACATGATTTAGATCTAATAGATAAGATTATATCTAACATAAATAAAGATTTGGATCTACATAGAATGTCAACATGATTTAGATCTAATAGATAAGATTAGATCTAACGTAAATAAAGATTTAGATCTACATAGAATGTCAACATGATTTAGATCTAGTAGATAAGATTAGATCTAACATAAATAAAGATTTAGATCTACATAGAATGTCCACATGATTTAGATCTAATAGATAAGATTAGATCTAACATAAATAAAGATTTAGATCTATATAAATCCACATGATTTACATAAATGATTAAATCTATCCAATGATATAACTGTCCAAATTATAGATTTATATTAACCACGATATAGTTACAAACCAAGATCCGCAATAATAACATAGTAGAATAATCACGATTGAATTGGATCTAGAGAAATAGATCTGTCATGACATAGTAGAATAATCACAATTGAATTGGATCTAAAGAAATAGATCTATCATGACATAACAGAATAATCATAATTGAATTGGATCTAAAGAAATAGATTTATCATGACGTAGCATAAGATATGATAATAGCATAGATTCATGGTTTACACATATCCAAATCACAATCTTTCATAATTTACTTTTATTTATTTAAACCTAAAAATAACCAACTCAATGTGATTGGATTGCTAAGATGATAGAAAAGAAGTTGGTGTTGAATCTATGCTTGAATCTCAGAATTTGATTTGCAAAACTGATGATTGTTTGAAGAAAACGGATCTGTCTTAGTTCGCACTCCGGCAGAGTTTGGCCGCCATTGTTTCTTTGTGAAGAAAACAAGGGAATTGAGGTGATTTTATAGCTGCTAGGTTCCAGAAATCGAATGCCACCTTAGCCCTAAAGGGAACAGGGCTATGGGTCGCCACCCACTTGAAAAAGGCCCGAATACCCAAAAACTATTCTGGTCGCACTTGGTAGTTGCGCCAGTGCAAAAATACATTGGCACACTTTTCTGCTTTCATCGTATAACTTTAACCGTCCATAACTTCTTCATACGTTATCTGTTTTACGCAAACCAGATGTCTATCTTGACCAGAATTTCGAGACGGATGCAATGACGTAATCCATTTCCCTTAATTCTGAATATTAAATTAATTATTCTTTAACACATCCACTTTAATGTTGTTAAAATTTCGGGGTGTTACATTCTCCCCTACTCAAAGGATTTCGTCCCCGAAATCTTCAAGTTAAGAAGAATGTATCCTACCATCCATCATCCATCTACTCATCCACCAATCACAGGCTTCAATTGTCCTTAAAATTTTCTAGTGCTTATATGAACATATGCAAAGGCGTGTGTATATGTCCCAATACTAATGCGAAAATCAGGCGGTCTACTGATTCAGTTGACCTCCTTAATGCAATGTAAGTTAATGCCATGAATCCAATATGTATGCAATTAATCCTATTATAACATGTAAGTTCTATATGTGTGCACAACCATCCATCCAAATGCAACATCCACATGATGATACATCCACTTCCATACATTAAAAGAATAAAAATGCACACACATCCATATGCAGTGTGAGAGTGATTGAGCCGATCTAGTGCCTAATGTGTGTGTATATGCATCCACAGGCAGCCACTAGCAAACACTTGCATCTGCTTGCATCCATCAATCATAACATGTCTCAAACACATGTTTACATCCATGGGTTCCCTACCTAAAGGTCGAAGATTCGATCGATAGGACACAAACGAATGACAGAAACAAGTAATTATAAAAAGCTTTGGAAAAAGAAGTTAAGAACATAGTCCCAAAAAGGAAAGGGTACGAAGCGTGATCTTTATCTTTAGTCTCCCAAGTCGCATCCTCGCTGCCTTCTCCCTATTGCACTTTCATTGACCTAACCTCTCAGTTGCGCAGTTTCTTAACCTTTGATCCAAGTATGCAAGTCGGAACTCATCCAATCATTGCTTCCTTCTCTACTTTCACTTCCTTTCGCAAGTTTGGCTCCACTACCTCGAACTCTATACATTTTATCGCCGCTTGGATGAATAGTCATCTTAGAATGATGGGCTTCCTCAAGGACTGCCTTTAATAGGTTTCCTATCCTGATATGATTCCCCTATCAAACCTCTTCTCAAGTAGCTCCCTCACTTGCTTATCTAGTTCCCTCTTTTCTTTTAGGAGTTACATGTCGCACAGGCAATGCAACTGGCTTTGCATTATCCACCAAGTATATTCGAAAACCAATCTCGTGCCTTGGGGTAAACCCCGAACCTCATCAAAAACATCAGAATAATCTCGGACTACTGGAACAGATTGCAAATCATCGATAGATCCATCAAGAGACTCTAGGAAACTAAGCATAACCGACCCTTACGGGTCACAAGAAATTTCGAGGGTCCTCCCGTGATAAGTTAGAAGCTTAACGACCCTCCTCTCACAATCCAGAATGGCACTATATGTGGTAAGCCAATCCATCCCTTGAATCAACCCATAGCCCATAAACCCAAGCACATATGCGTCGCACTCGAACTCGACGCCCAACACTGATATTCTCAAACCCCGACAAATCATAGATAAATGACCTGAACCACCTATGGGGTTTGAGACAATAACGGGATCCACTACCATACTAGTAATTAAGTGCAGAGATTCAACTACAGAACTAGATATAAACTAATGCGAAGCGCCATAATCGAAAAGAGTTCTAGCAAGTTGATTGGAAAGAGAAATCAAAACCTTCCATGGAAACTTTCCTACCTCTATCTGGTGCACTAGCCACGAGAGCATTCACTTGCCCTCCAGAGGTTCCTGTCCTTTCACATTGCCCTTGCTTCCTTGAGCACTCCCCAGAATAGTGTCCAACCTCTCAACAAACAAAGCAAGTATTCTTCCTTTTCCTATAGTCCTTGGCCAAGTTACCCTCTTGCCCACAACTATGGCACTTCCTCTTATCCTTAGCCTTGTCATTCTTTCCACCCTTCTTCTGCTGTTTTTGCCATCCTTTCTTGGGCCATACCTTTTTATTTTGTGTTTCCTCAACCTTAACTTCTTCAATTTCACCTTCATTTGACTTTATCTATGTTCCCTCCCCGAGCCATCATTTTTCTCATCCTTGGGCTGTGCTCCTTAGCCCTAATTCCCTTATTCTCCTTTTTACCATATTTGTGTAACAAACTAACAAGTTTCTCGAAAGCTTCCTCCATCGCACGGAAATCCTTACAAAGCTAGAGAAAATTAACCGCAGGTGAAACCACTACAGCAACAGATGGAGGTTAGGCACTTCATTTCCCTTGACATGTGCAAAACATGCCTACGACATCATGCCGGAAAAGGGACACATTTCGGGAAGAATCGGTTTCCCAGTCAAAAAGGAAAAAGGGAATCAAGCGGAGAATTGAGAGATATTACATATGGCTTTAAGGAATATGTTTTTCAAAACAGACTTTTCTTTTTGAAAATGCTTTCTTTTAAAACCTTTTTGAAAATAATTTTCAAAAACTTCATCCAATCTAGTAAACTTCAGCTCTAATACCAAGTGTGACACCCCACGTCCGTTAATGTCAATCACTAAGGGAATGCATTAAGTTTCGTGAAGCGTTTTAGGTAAACAGACATAGAATATTACAAGAAAGATATAAATTTTTACAGCGGAATAAAACAACTTTATTAATCATAAGATACAGTGGTCTAAAACATCATTTGTCTGAAATATAAAAGCCCATTACAACATAAAAACCACTTTCTTGTACTTCAGAAATATCAGAGTACATAAAAGAAATAAAATTCCCCAAGAACAAGATATAGCCATAGCAACAAGGATAGGAGCTTAAGCCATACACATCAGCAGCTCCAGCAAAATAAGCAGAATTCACGGTCAAGCCTGAGTATTTCCTCCCTGAGAACCTTGGGGGAGGGAGTGGAAGAAAGAAGAAGAAATAAAAAGGGCCAGACATAAAGTCTGGCGAGTCTAGTTACTTTTACCCAATAAATAAATAAAAGTAACATGATAGGCATATAAAGTGGATAAGAGAGATCACTACATAAAAGGTAGGTGTGACAAGATAAAATAGATAGCGCTTCTTAATACTTTCCTTGCTTTGCACCAATACTAGTGTAACAGATATGTAATAGGATTACATACTCCCCAATTGCTTAATAGAAACAGGATGATCCCAACAGAAACATAATGGTAGTTTTAGGTGTACTCTAATAACGGGTTTTAACCCAAACAAAACTGGTACCTAAACAGAAATAACGGGTGTTAGCCCAGACAGAAACACAGGTACGCCACAGAAACAGACAGGACTAGATGTACCCTATTTACTACCCCCTAATTGATCAGCTCCCTATTCCGTAGATACCCTGTGCTGGCCCCACAGTAGGGTGTATTACTCCTTAAAGTGGCAACCCCTCATTTTCCGGATGTGCACAACCATATCTACTGATGTCACAGCGCCTTATTTTCCTGAGCAGGCGGAGTCACGCATGCACATGAACCCGATGGAACGCGCCGTCATGACGCATTCCCCCACGTTTGGATCTCTTATATTCAGCTTAGTAAGCGTGCTCCACTCCGACCTAGTTCGAAGTACCCGTTTGATACCTATTTAAGGGTTACTGACTGAAATGGGTCCCACACAAGATGATGCAAGCTCTCCCCTGTGTCTTGCATCCCCACTACTAGGTTTTCCACTGGTTATGTTTACCTAATGGCGTCTTTAATTACATAACCCCAACAAGTTAAGTTTGTGGGCCTATATATACGAATATTACCCACCAACCCAAGATGTACTTAACCTTCCCACTAATTCAATCATGTTTATTTAACGGTTAAGTTTGTGGGCCTATATATAATAATATTACCCAACTACCCAAGATTTACTTAACCCTCCCACTGATTCAAGCATGTTTATTTAACGGTTAAGTTTGTGGGCCTATATATAATAATATTACCCACCTACCTAAGATTTACATAACTTAACCCACCCACTGTCCAACCAGTTTTTACTTAACCCTAACTTTAGTTCATAATCATACAATCCCTATGGATTAGATTAGGTTAGGTAGTCCAATTCATTAACGTGTCCATTTATGGTTTATAATGGGCTAGACCTCCCACATTAGGCCTATGACTTATGGATGCTGGATATGCCGGTCGGGTCGTGCAACACCCCACAACCGTTAGTGTCACTCACAAAGGGAATGTACTAAGTTCTGTGGAGCATTTAGGGTAAAAGATGCAGATAAATAACAAGACAGACAGAAATTAAACAACGGAAAATAAAACTTTGCTTTATTGATAAAATAGTTTGTACAATGGTTTCTTTACAATATCAGAGTATCATCTGTCTTACAAAATAAAGAAGCATAAAAACAACATTTATATTCCCCGATTTTAGCAAGAGCCAGCCATAGCATCTGAAAAGAGAATCCAAGCAAACTTCGACAAATCTTCAAGCTGGGAAAGAGTGGTAGTCCAACTTAACCTGAGCTAAACTATTCCCTCCTTTACTACCTGGGGGGGAACAGAAGAAAAGAAGACGAAAGAAAAACAGAGTCAGACATAAAGCCTGAGTAAGTTCAGTAACTTCTAGCATGTGAACATGGAAAAACAAAACGACATGAATTAACTGAATACAAGATTACACCATGACGGTAGGGTCAACAAGATTAGACAAGGTAGTCACAAGATATGCTAAGATAAGATAAACTGGATACGCTCTAATACTTTCGCCGCTTCGCTATTTCCTTGTTATACCGGTTTCTATATCTCTGCACTGCCTATCTAGTGTCCCAACTAGTAACGATAACGTGATCCCAATCCCTGTATTTTCCATTGCCTTCCGGCATACATTCATTATTTATTACCTAGATCAAATCTAGGGTTTTCTATCAAGTGCTTTCTAGATTTAACTAGAGTTTACGCTATCTGCTGAACGCTTCTCGGATTCAGGATTTATGCCACCTAGTCCAACTAGGGATTATGCTACCTGTCGAACGATGCCCCCAAGTCTAGGACACACTACCTAGAGTGGTATATGTTCCTATACTTCCCCACGCATGTATCGCGAATCGTTATCGCTTGTCTAGATGCACATGTCCTGTAATGTGCGGTCCGAGTCCTGTGACAGGGCAAATCAAGGAATACAGAACTCGGTCGGGAGCTTTCAGATATCGGCCGATGCAGATGCTAAGGTCTGTTTTTATTCCAGTGGCTATGGTCCCACTTGACCCCTCCCTCAACTAATGAAAGGCACACCTTGTAAAATGAGAACTATACACCGGCCCCCGGTGCCCCTCTATCCTATGGCCATCCTCACCCATAACTAGATAGCAAGTATATGGTCTTTTGGAGTTCTCCGCCTTTCCGCTTCACGTATCTTGATTGACTCAAGATGGATGGTAGACGACGAGTTGCTATCACAGGGCTACCGTTTTCTCGTCGAATCACGCCGGTCCATCCTGGTCTTAAGGTTGCCATGTATTGCAACCAAGGCATACCCCTGGTTCTTCTACGCAGACCTTAACCTCTGTGAGCCCTGGAGGATCATCTGCAGCCTCACAGAGGGATACCAAGAGTACCCTCACGTCCCCTCGAAGCCTCGGGCTTCGTAACCCAATTCGTTGGAGCCTTCTTTCTACTCAGACGGACATTCGCTCCTTCTCGTGTTATACTAAGAATTACTACTTAGTTTTACTAACTAAGATTTACCACTTAGTTTCCAGAATCGTTGTTTTCTTAACTAAGGTTTACTACTTAGTTCCCTTTCCCGTCAATTTGGATTGGTTAAGTGTCATTAGTCAATTCAAGCCGACTTAACCCTCTTCATTTATCCTATCAAACTGGTTAAGTGTTATCAGTAATTCATGTTGACTTAACCCCACCACAAACCAAGTTATATTGGTTAAGTATTTCTTATTACTTAACCCTACCCATTCACCCTGTATTGGTTCAGTGTTCCTTTTTAACTTAACCTTGACCGTCTGTTTTAACTAACATGTTATTAACGATTAAGTATTATCCCTTCATGTTTTAGACTTAACCCTATTCCTTTATCACAATCTGATGGTTAAGTGTTCAAGTTTACTTAACCCTACGGTCTAGCCTAGCTAACATATCAAATTGGCTAAGTGTATTAAATATTACTTAACCCCGACCTCTAGTCTAGTTAACATGTTAATTTGGCTAAGTGTGTTAACTTTACTTAACCCCACTTTCTAGACTAGTTAACATGTTAATTTGGCTAAGTGTTTTCTTAGTTACTTAACCTCTACAAATCTTGTCTTGTTACCATAAGTTTGGTTAAGTGTTCTTATGGACTTAGCCCTCCGTTCTAGCATAACTGTGCTAAGTTGGTTAAGTGTTCCTATGGACTTAACCCTCCCATTCTAGCTTAACTGTATGAACCTAACCCCACCTACTAGTCTTGTTATCATGTTGAGTTGGTTAAGTTTCTTAGTTAACTTAACCCTAGCATTCTTGTTCTAGCTTTAACTAAATAAATTAAAGCCGCTACCACTCACATTAGATAGATATTGTTGCGATTACTGGATGTGCCGGTTGGTTCCGGGCAGGTTTACATCGCAACGCAGTCTAACCTTGGGTTAGGCATATTCGTGTTTTCTGAGTTCAACGGGTTTTGATTAAACTTCAAATCAGTTTTGAAAGTAACCATCCCGTCCGTCGGATCAGTTAGGGATAGCCATGGAGAGCAGGAAATTTGTATTTTACAAACCCAAGCCTAGACACTATCCTCTCTGTCACCCTAGAACTTTCTGGTGTGTTATTAAACAAAATGTCGTTAATAAACCTTTAATTTGTCTAAATTTACATTTCCTCATTTAGGCCAAATTCTATAAGTAAATTATTCCTAATTTACTTATTTCCTAATTACCCTTTTAATGTAAACTGTCAACATTTATTCTTATGGCCCATTTTCCCCTTTATATCATATTTATGCCTTTTGGTATGTAAACTATACCAATTAAGTGTCACTAACCATGATTTTGCTAAACCTGACGGTTATTCCTAATTATGGCCAATTTCAAATTTATACCAATATACTTATTACACCAAATTAGCTAATCCAATCCTGATTTAACATTCTAATTACAGTTCACGTCAAACTAGACTTATTATTCTAGTTCACAACTCATGTAAATGCTAGACTTACAAGTCAATACTAGATTCAAATTACACATCCTATAATTCATGTTAAATTTATCCAATTTGTATTTCTATGAACATGCCATAATTCATGTTCCCAATTTATGCCAAATTCCAAGTTTATAACAACGTTTTTAGTACATTTCACATTACGCCCAAATCGTACTCCCACCGTTCGTATAATTGCGATTCAATCTAGATTATGGATAAATCTAGACTCGTAGAAAATAGGGAATGAACCAAAGATGCTATGAAAAAGGATGGACATAATAACTGGCATAAAAGGTTTGAATAACGACGTAGGTTCAAGAACATGGGTAGACCTAACTTAATAGGTAAATTCCCAAGGTCTAAAACCAAGGATAGACAGAATAGAGACGCAGGTTCAAGAACATGGGTAGACCTAACTTAATAGGTAAATTCCCAAGGTCTAAAACCAAAGAAAACCAAGAATAGACAGAATAGATAATCGGGTTTAGACCCAATTTCACAGTCACAAAACTTAAGCAGCACTTTCCTAGTCATGAATCACAGTCGTTCTTGTTATGTCATAGGCAATAGTTTATGTTTCCTAATCAAAGGCATAGACTTATGTTCATGGTCAAGGAAATAATTCTCATAGTCACAGTCACAGTCATAGGCATTGTTCATAGTCATAGACAATGTCCATAGTCATAGGCAATGTCCATAGTCATAGGCAATGTCCATAGTCATAGGCAATGTTCATAGTCAAAGATGCATATGGTTTTCAGGTCCATAGTTTCATAGTCATAGTCTTATCGGTCATCGAATCATAACAGTTCTTAATTAAGTCCAAAGATATAGGCACAGATTCAAATAGAAAGATTTGGCATATTCTTTTATTCATTTAATTTCATGTCACGAAAAGAGAAACGTTCAAATCTAAGAAGTAACTGACTTACAGATATTAGATTAGAATAGAAAGATGGTGTCGCTATGATTTGTAGCAAAACAGTCGTTGCAGTCGTTTGAATCTTCACTTGCAATCTGAGCTTGACTTGAACCTCTTCTTGAAAGTCTTGAGCAGCATCTCCTTGTCTTGATTTATTTTGCATATTATTCTATTTATTATTTAATTTTAAGAGGAGGAGAAGAAGCCATGTTTGCCAAGAATCTTTGCAGCATAAGGGTAGAAAAGAATTGTCAATAGAGAAGGAGACTAGGGCTATTTATATAGTGTTCGGCGGACGAACCTAGGCAGAAAACGTGACCAGATACATCAGAACGAACCAGGTGCAGAAAGCTAGAAAAAGCAGGGGGTCGACCCCCAGGTCGACTACCAAGTCGACTTGGGTGCCCCAGGTCGACTACCCAGTCGACCTGGGTGCCTTGGGTCGGAAAATTCCCGCCCAGCCCAATCTGGGTCTGTTTTGAATTTCTAACTCATTTTTTTGTACTGTTTTGAAATTTGAACTTCGCTGAAACTTCCGGAGGCCATATCTTCCTCATACAGACTCCGATTTACGTAAACTCTGACTCGTTTTCATGTAGAATTCCGAGACGAACGCAATGGCGCAGCCCGTTTCCCTTGATTCCGATTTTAACTTATAATTCTGCCTCGATTTGTGAATCTTAGTGTTACAGAATTACGGTGTGTTACAGGTCCGGGAAGTCCTATTCCACAAGTTAGGCCTTACCTCGTGTCTTAGCCCGATTCGTATTTGCGCACTTAGACCTCACACATTAGGTTCAACATTAGTGGCTGCTGGATATGCCGGTCTGGTCCGGGCAGACTTCCACCACTAATGCAACCTAACCTCGTTTCATAAGTATAATTACAATTCCTAATTGTAATTACTAAACATTCCATTTTTAATTAATTATTCAATTAATTATCCCTTTCCCTTTTATAGGTATTAGTGCCCGCTCCAATAATTTGAATTATGTGTCCAAAATGTTCATATTCAAATTATGCCAATATTAACCCTTTTTCCCCGTTCCCTAACTAGCGCACTCATAAATTGGCGGCATGCCTAGGCTAGAAAATAGCTAGTCATAAACGGTAATAGGGAAAATAACAAAGTGATCATTTAACATAACTTGGCATAAACATAAACTAGCATGGTGACAAGGTGAACATACATACTGTCTTGGACATGTAATTAACATCATAACAAGTTGAACGTACATAATGTCATGGACATGCAATTAACATCATAACAAGATGAACATACATACTGTCATGGACATGTAATTAACATCATATCAAGGTGAACATATAAGTATAGATTTAATAGGTAAAAGTAGATCTAATCACAAATATAGATTTAGATCTACGTAGCATGTCCACCTGATTTAGATCTAATATATAAGATTAGATCTAACACAAACAATGATTTATATCTACATAGAATGTCCACATGATTTAGATCCAATAAATAAGATTAGATCTAACACAAATAAAGATTTAGATCTATATAGAATGTGCACATGATTTAGATCTAATAGATAAGATTAGATCTAACATAAATAAAGATTTAAATCTACATAGAATGTCCACATGATTTAGATCTAATAGATAATATTAAATCTAACATAAATAAAGATTTAAATCTACATGATTTACATAAATCATTAAATCTATCCAATGATATAGTTGTCCAAATTACAGATTTATATTGACCATAATATAGTTACAAACCAAGATCCACAATAATAACATAGTAGAATAATCACAATTGAATTGGATCTGGAGAAATAGATCTATCATGACATAGTAGAATAATCACAATTGAATTGGATCTAAAGAAGTAGATCTATCATGACATAACAGAATAATCACAATTGAATTGGATCTAAAGAAATAGATCTATCAAGACATTGCATAAGATATGATAATAGCATAGATTTATGTTTACAGATATCCAAATCATAGTCTTTCATAATTTACTTTTATTTATTTAAACCTAAAAATAACCAACTCACTGTGATTTGATTGCTAAGATGATAGAAAAGAAATTGGTGTTGAATCTATGCTTGAATCTCAGAATTTGATTTGCAAAACTGATGATTGTTTAAAGAAAACGGATTCGTCTTAGTTCGCACTCTGGCAGAGTTTGGCCGCCATTGTTTCTTTGTTAAGAAAACAAGGGAATTGAGGTTATTTTTTAGCTGCTAGGTTCCAGAGATCGAATGCCACCTCAGTCCTAAAGGGAATAGGGTTATGGGTCGCCACCCACTTGAAAAAGGCCCAAATACCCAAAAACTATTCTGGGCGCACTTGGTAGGGGCGCCAGTGCAAAAATACATGGGCGCACTATAACGACCCGAGGAAAAGGTCGACGCTTGAGTCTTCGACAAGAATACATAAACCCGTATCGCTTGCCAAAAACCCAAGTATCGAACCCCCAGATTGTCATGAGAAAGAATTTAGAGGGTGAGAAAAGAAAGAGTATTAGAATAGAAGAAAGAAGAAGAACAAATCAGAATCTCACAGCGGAACGAATAAAATATAATATCAAATCCTTTATACAAAAGAACTGTATAAAACATACCAATCATCAGAGTACAACATATCAGTCACAGCGGAAAAATAACTCTATATAACTAGTGGTGAAGCCTCCTGCTTCTAGATCCTGAAACTCCAAGCGGAAACCTAACCTAGAACATACTCGGTCTGACCCGAGCACATTTGATTTATAACAAAATACACCGGGTCAGTCTGGAATACTATCAGTGATAAATTCACATAACACACACTTTGTTTAACTTTGGAAAATCCTTTCTGAAATCAAAAGTAATAGTAAGACCAATCCACACATAAACACGGACGGTTTTTACCTTACTATAACCCAAACCATTTTTTTGAAAATCATAACTTATTCTGATATTATCATAATGTCTAGATAAAAATAAATAACAATCTAGAGGAACGCTTGCACCTCACGCTCCCCATATATAGTATACAAACCAAAACCGCTGGCGCTTATTGGATATTGATTCCAACCTTGACAAGGTATGGGACCACCTGCCGATAGTGAATGTCTAGAGGCGAATACACTGGGTTCAACAAGAACGTCTTGCAACCCGGCCCTCACATGACAGACCACTCATTTCGCTTGAGTGTATCGAATGTATATCACCGACGGTTCGTATCAACAACCGCCTGTCCGAAAAGGGACAACATCGAACATAGATTAAGAAGCAAATGGAATTTCTCTAGATAGGTGGTCATACACCCTAATGGAAGCGACCCACATAGCCATGTTGCCTGCCCGATTTTTTTCATTTCCCAGTTGATGAGGCTTGAGGCTAGAACTTAACTTTAAAACATTTGGTCATCATTCACTTTGAATTCCACATCGTCAGATCCGCCAGGTCACACTTGATTGACATCCACAAAAATACTCTAGTTTATTTGGCTAGAGAATAACCATTTCTCCGCCATCAACAATGGTACGTTTGGAGAAATCAACTCATGTAATTCCTTTGGAAATATTATGTCAGACACTCATCCATACAAGTCATCCAGGAACAGGATGAACCGAAGGCACCCTCCTACCACATCCTTATAGGAATCACCCCAAGGATCAGTAGCGAGTAGTCCTTGCAACCCGTGGATTTCAACCACGACAGAATCACAAACCAACTAACTCTGGTTGCAAGCCAGAGAGATTCAACAAGTAGTCCGTCCGCTTATGAAGATCCATGGTCTTCACTTGCTCAGTCTTCCAATCGACATCTTCACGTATTTGTTGGTCGGAATGGTTTTCGAATATAAATTTGATCCCGGACTTTCCGTACCAACAATCGTATTGTTCTGGTTTGATAGTCGGTATTTTAACTATCAAAATCAATAGTGTGAACACAATGAGTTTGCTAATTCGGTACTTGGCATTACCTGGCCTTTTAAAAATATATTTGACAAATCGAATGTTGACTTTATAATATTCGACTTAACCCTAACTTGACCCTAGATCGCAGCGATCATAATGGTTACGCCTGATTCCCTCAGGAAACATCCGACCGCCGTAGGCTATCTGCAGCCCTGCGAATTACGCTAGCAGTCGTACGCAATGGTAACTTTCCTGTATAACTATATTTGACTAACTCTACCTCTAATACGATATTCGATCAACTCTAATTGAATAACAAATCTTCAATATAATTTTGAAATCAATATTCTTATTTCTTTTGAAACTAATATAGCAATATTACTTAATTTCCTGAGAACCTGCATTAGAGTTCGATATTCCTCGTATAGAGTAAAACCAATTTCAACGCCTTCACTCGCTCCAAACTAATACCATTCCTCGATAATAGTGAAGCCAATCAAGTTGGGGTATTTTAGTTACCTCTCAAACCTTGATCGACAGCGTTCTTATCTCAGAATAATATCAGTTTGTCACTTAACCACTGATATTCAAATCTCGTTTACCACTTTGATTCCAAGTTTTATAAACCATTTCTTATATTTGAAATTCCTTATTCAAAAATCTTCTTACTTAATTCCGGTAATTAAATAAATATTCGCTCAACATACAACTTTCCACTTAAATCATTATTCCACTTATAACCTTTTGGGTCTATATAAAAATCCCACGCCAAATAATATATTTCCATCTGTTTGGCATTCTTATACTAAACTTTATCCTGGATTAATAATCCACTTTCTACTTCCTTTCCAATAAGATCTTTTTACTTGGATTTTGTGCCGACATTCATTTACCAAGATTAACACAACCTGATGGTATGCCTTTTCCTTACATTTGATTTTCTGACATTCCATTTAAATTATCGCTTTGGTTTAAAACCCTTTCTAAATCTCGCTTGTTCCAAATTATTTATACTATTTCGTTTACCACTTATCCTAGACTTCTTTCAAAACCATTAACACATTTCAATCCCTAACTAATCTATTTACCCTTTACCTTGAAATTCTATTTTTGAGTTCACTTCACTAAATTAAGCGATTAAGTAAACCCTTATTTATACCTTTATATTCCCTAACCATCCCATTTCAAAATCTCGTCTTAGGACTTGGGTTATTTCTTTATAAAACTCTTATTTCAAAATCATTAAAATGATTTCTTTTTAAAATCTCGATTTAAAATATTTATTCAAAAATTTCTAATTTAATCACTCGTATAAAATAGCTAAAAAGCTTCATTTCAGTTATAAAATAATTTGTAACTTTAAAACTGCGTCGATTCACCGAACGGTCGAACGACGTCTAAATAACATGTTTAGGCCATTCACTGCCGATTAACAAATCAACACTGTCGGTTGATTTTAAACTCAACACAGGTGAATATTTATTCAACCATCAACATACAGACAGGTTTTGGTGTCAGTCAGGGTGAACAATTCTTATATATGCACAACAAACAAAAATATAGTTTAATTGAGGAATCCGGTCGGATCCCTCCAACCTATCCTTCCCTGCATCACAGATATTAGTTGATAAAAATATACGAATTAAATAAATGACGGAGTATAAATAACTGCAACCAATCAAACCATAACAACCAATTTGCATCCATCACATCCAATCAACCAATTTATACTGTAAATGGTGATTTATATTTTTCTCTGGATCTACCACATAACAGGACTCCAGAAGGTGTGAGAATTAACTCACCAGTGTTTATTCTGGTTGACGGTTGACGCGTTTGCTGCATCTAATTTGAGTCGAACATTCGAAATTAGCTGAATTTTCAACAGCATTAGACTGACTCCTAGTCAGTGCTATCGGATAGGTCTCGTCCCTATGATCCCAACGGATCCAGTTTCGTCAGATTCCGTTCACGTATGAGAAAGTTATCGTTGTTTTAACTTTATATAATTATACGAAATTTAAAACTAAATTAATTATAATTTCATTAAATTCTTAACTACCTGGTCAACCCACTTTGCCACGTCAGCACTCCAATTTGGTTTCACGCGTTTTCCCATTGTTTGCAAAGAAGGACCCGATGATCCCTATCTTCTTCAACTATTTGAAAAGCATGGCACCAACCCTCCTCCACCACCACCAACGTGTGCCACCCGGCTGACCATCGACCCGCCCATCTCCTCCGCTGCCACGCCCAGCATCGACGCCCCAAACGCTAAAACCCAATTCCGCTCCGACCACCGGATTTTTAAACTTGCCCCAAATCAGTTCATCACTGAACTGCGACCGGCACCGTCCCCTTCAGGCGTCGCCATCACACTGTTGTGACCGCCACACCTTCCTCTTTCATCGACATTCAGCCACCTCCTCCCCCGATGCCTCCTCTCGCCATAATCTCACCAAAACCGACCCTCACTTTTGAAAATAAACCCAAACCAGGCTTCTCCGTCCATCTCTTGATTCCCGACCACCAGTGTTCACGCCACCACCGCCAAAATCTCCGCCTGGCTCTCCTCTACAAAAGCCCTAAGGTCTCAACCTCCCAAATTAACCCAATCCCTCGAATTTGGAAGAAAAACGAAAACAGTTTTTGCCGGTTCTTCGCGATTTCCGGCCACCTCTGGCGACCGTTCCACCACGGATTTTTACAGAAGCTAGCCACTGACCCGATCTACAACTTCCCTTTGGAAAACCCCAACAAATTCCTTACTGACTGTGAGAAATAATTTAAAATGTAAACGAGGATTTTATTGCAAAATTACCAATGAAAATGAAGAATGGGCTGTATTTCTGGTTTGAGGGTAGACAAGTATATATAGTGGGGGATATAATTTATATATTGTTGATTTGACGAGCGACGCTAACTAACGATTTTTATTTTGTACCTATCGCTATTTTTTTCGTTGTTTATTCGCTGCTGTGCTCACATACAAACCCCGTTCGATACGCGACTGGACGGCGTAGTATATTTTGACGATACGGTCCTAAGGGAACTTGTTTCGTCGAATTCCGTGTTCGTTTGCTCAAATAGCGTTTGTACACGTCCAAATTGATCGATTTATTTTACATTTTATTTTGCCACACTCACAGAATAACACCGATTGACGCGCCGTTTGAAAATCTAGCAATAATTTACTGTTGTGGTCCCAACAAAATTTGTTCCATCGAAAACAGTGGTCGTTTGAAGAAAGTCCCTTTTATAACTGGCCAATTTAGATAAAATAAACCAATTTTAAAATACCTCAATATAATATTATTAAAATATTGAAATTGGCCATACATGACCAGAATATGATATATTACCCAGATAAAATATCCCGGGTTGAGTTTGAAGCCAAATCGATATTAAAAATAATTAAAAACCCCTTTATTTAATATAAAAAACGATATAATATATAAAGGAATTCTACAACGACTTTTTCAAAATTTGATTTGGACATAAAATAAAATCTACATGATGAAAACTCGATTTTTCTCTGCCATTGGAAAGATATCGTCAAACTGGTCCCGACATTTCTTGTTTTGAGGAAATCCGACTTATTTTGAACCCGGTACGACCAATTGAAGTTCAAAACGCCAAATCACGAATTGTCGCGCCGCTGCAGCTCGTTATTTAATTAAATTATAAACCATATTTCTCAACCGTCGTTAAATAAATGAAATCGTCATTGTAAATTTGATATAACCAATATTATACCAATTTAAACTGCCCGATCACAATATATGGCAAATTCTATATTCTCCCAAATATTCTGGAAATTAAAATATTATTTTATTATTTATTTAAATAATATATCTCAAATAAAATCGTTAAATTCGATTATTTAAATTCAAACCAATATTTTAAATAATTAAAATATCCCAAATAAATAGGCAGAAAATACGAGTCATTACACGCACTTGTCAAGTGTGCCAGTTCATTCTGCCTTCATCGTAAAACATTAACCGTCCATAACTTCTTCATACGTTATCCGTTTTACGCAAACCAGGTGTCTATCTTGACCAGAATTTCGAGACAGACGCAATGACGTAATCCGTTTTCCCTTATGAATATTAAATTAATTATTCTTTAATTCACCCACTTTAATATTGTTAAAATTTCAGGGTGTTACACTATTGCTATAATGCCATGTTTAGATTTGGCCTATAGTGCCAACTATCATGACTAAAATACTAACATTCTTAGGTTTTGAAGTTAAGGCTGACGGGACCAATTTTTTAGTTATTAGCTCATCTAATTTAAGCAATTTTAATGCTTAAAACATGTGACACATATTGTGTTATGCCATCAAACAATTTTCTGTTAATTTTAAAACGAAAAAGGAAAAAAAACGACAAAACCAACTCGTACCGAGGATTAAAAGATTGAACGCCACAGTTAAAAATGTGAAACGAAGAAAACTATATCCAAATACGTAAGTGCAGAAAAATATAACCGAATTATAGCTTACCATTTTGAAAATAAATTAACTTCGTTTGATAACACTCTATGCGGCTTTCGTGTTTGTTTCATAGACGCTTATATATATTGGCAAATCAGATCTAATCCGTTCTTTGTCTTTGGTTTGAGAGGAAGTAAATATAATAAAGTAAATAGAACAAAGTCGAAGTCTATGAAAGATAATTGGGTGAAATACATAATGTAACTATAAAACAATCCTAAAATAAGTAAAGAATTAGTCTAGATCTGGGTTTTTGTGAAAGATATGTTAAGAACAAAAAAAATGAAGGTTGTCCATTTATGTCCTAAGGTAACAACTTTCGTCTGATAATTTAAAATAAAAAATAAAGGTTGTCTTCTTAAATGTGCGAGTGTCATGAACAGTAGTACATTTTTGTCAGTAAATATGAGCTTGAACTAATAGATATAGCAATAATAGAGTTAAATAATGAAATACATAGTTATTTTTGTTTGCATTCTTATTTTCTTTGTCATGATGATCCATTGTAGAGTAATAAAGATCATTCACATAATTAAATAAAAAAAGGAAAAATGAATAACGCAGTGTTTTATGATGCTAAAAAAGAGAAGTTGAACTTTTATCTCCAATTTATATATAGCATAATTCGTATAAAATAAATGCAGACAATTAATGGAAATACTTTAAACAACAATAGTCTGAAATATTACGTCATCATTTGTATATTCTTATTCAAGCTTTGACAACGAATGAAAAAAAGATGAATGCATAATAGAAAAAAATTACTGAAAGCAAATGACAAACAAATTCAAGAAAAAAAGGTGTTTTTTAAGCCTTGCAATTAAACAGAAAGAAAAATGAAATAGTTGCCATAGGTAAACAAAAAGGTATGCGTATAACGACAGTTTAGAAACAAACGGTTGAAAAATTAACATACTTAAGTAGGCCCAAATAACGTAGAAAAAAACAAGTAAAAAAAATTTCATCATAAATTAAATATCAAAACAACATCAATACAAAAACGCTAGTATTGAACATTAGTTTGATACCCAAAATGTTACGTTACATATTGGTATATCCAAATAATTACGTATAGTTTAATATGAAATGATTGGAAGGAAAAAAAGTTCTTGTAAATAATATAATATCATGTAAACTTCAAATGGATATGAAATATAAAACTGCTCTAATACTTTCAATTATAATTACATGACATTCTCAGGAAAGTAGTAATAATGTTAAACAAAAATTAAACATATGCATATGAACAAAGATGATGCAGCTAGCTTGGCTTAACGTGCATATTCCTGTAAAATTATAAAGCCAGACTATTTAGCAGACTATTATTGAACTTTTTGGTATATTGACAATTGATGCAACTGATATTAATAATTAATACCCAGAATTGGCTACATAATTATTTGTTCTGCAAAATTATATGGATGATACGATTCTTTTAACAATTATCAAAAGCTAATCAAATGATCTTACGACATTTATCGCTGTAGCAAAATCTACAAACTTGATTCAAAATTGAATTCAATCCAAAAAATGGAATAGAATAGGCTTTTCATTCCAAAAACAACAAATAAATATTACTGTGTATTAACCAACGTTGGACGGCTGACAAATTTGGAATAATTTTGTATACCCGAAAAATTTGCTACACCATCAGTTGTGCAGAATAATGTTTTCATACTTGCTGCAGTTTACTGTTTAACACTCACTAATGCGGTATACATAGATGTCATTATTAAGCATAAATTTTCAAAAATTGTCTGATCAGTCACACTCCTAAAATTTATCCTTTGATAAGTATATTGTAATGTAACACATAAATCCAGAGGCATAGAAGTAACTTTCAAATCCAATCTAATTTTTCAGAACGAGAAATATATGGATGCTTACACAAATTAACTTATACCAGAATGTATATATAATTATCAAAGTTCTTTTTTAAGATTCAATCTAGTACGAAGGAACCAAGCATCCTGTGTTAGTTTGAGATTCATCTGGGTAGTTTGAGATTCATCTGTGTAAATTTGCTAATTCGTACAAAATATCCATGTATAAAACTGATTTTTCACTCATATTTTTTTGAAAGAAAGAATTCCAAATATGTAATAACTAAACAGCTCCTAATGCATAGGAATTAAAAAACATTTACCATACAATAAAGAAAAAATGACAGTTCACCAATATCTATTATTCACAAATGTAAAATAGTTTGTTTTAATTTAAAGGGAAAGAATTAGGTAAATTGCCTTTCACCGTTGGCATGGGAAAATATTATTGGAATAAACTTTCATGCGTTATTCAATCAAAGAGCAATGATTTATTCTCTATTTAGAGAAAGCATAAAAAGTTACCTAGCTCCTATGCAAAATCTATTCATTACAAGTTGAATAATAAGAACAATCACTTTTTTTTTTAAAATCAGTAAAATAAGATAACCACTAATGCACAAATTGTTTATTTTGCAGGTAAAAAGTAAATCGGGTAGCTTTTACTAAAATGGGGAAAAACAATATCTTAATTGGACGAATCTTGTACATATTCAGTCGAGATGGTAGAAGGCGACAGTCGGAGTGTCGACGAAGTTTCAAAGAGAGAAGAAGGTTTGTGGTAGAAATCTTCGGTGGATATTTTAAATGTGAAGTTTAGGCTCCGAACTCCAAACGAAACCAACAGCTTTCGCCCTTAACCAAATACCCCCATTTCGGACATAATGGGATATGTTTCATAAGCTAATTCGATTGTTTTAATCAGTTTTTATCAAAATTAAAATTCAACATTAAATATTGAATTTGAACATACGCTTTAATTTGCCACGACCACACACTGACCTCAAAAATTGCGAAATTTGAAATCTAGCAATAATTTAATATTTTAGATCAAAAAAATTGGTTTCGTCGAAAATGAAGGTTGTTTGCAAAATATCCATTTTAAGGGCTATGTAATATTACAATAATATTATTAAATTCAAAAACTTATTCAAATTAAAAATAAACTAATTATTGTTGTATGTATCTAAGTGAAAGATCATATGACTGTAAAATAAACATGCTTGAGTTTTTCAACTCGATACTAAGATTTCTAGTCAAACGGTGTTCAGTTTACACGAAAATCCTCCTATTTAATTTAATAAATCATTATTATTTATAAACGATTTCATAGCGACTATTTAGAATTTTAATTTGGACATAACTTATAATTTATAACATGAAATCTTAATTTGCTATATTTGTAACACCCCGCATTTTTATGATTTAAAAATGAGAAATTTATAATATATATTCCGAGATATTAAAAATATAATGGTGATACACGAAACGAATTAAATAAAGAGTACTTAATTTAAAAACTGAGAATTTAGTTAAACGGATTTCACCATTACATCCGTCTCGGAATTCTGCATGAAATCGAGTCCGAGTTTTCGAAAATCGGGCTCCGTACGAAGAAGTTATGACCTTCCGAAGTTGCGGTATATTAAAACAATCAAAACAACTCAAAACAAAAATAATATTTTGAAATTCAAACCCAGAAAGGAAGGGCGGTATTTTTCCCGCCCAACACCCAGGTCGACTAGGGAGTCGACTGGGTAGTCGACCTACCCCTGACCAGGTCGACCATGTAGTCGACCTGGGGGTCGACCCGGTCACTTACCCCGGAATCTGTTCTGGGTACATTTTTGATGTATTTGGGCTGTTTTCTGGGCAAGATTCGTAGCTTGACACCTATAAATAAACCCCCCTAAGCTCTTTAGACTCACAGCAATCCATGGCGAAGCCATGCCTCTCTTTTCTCTTATTATCTTCTTCAAAAGATCTTGGATCTATTCTTCCCTCTTTCCTCTACAACATCTATTCTTAAAATTAAAAAGAACGAGATCTAGAATTACTACAACCATGAAAAAAAGAGGCTTAGATCTAAATCACTGCGCAAAAAGAAGGAATTCAGATCTGTAACCTGCGCCGCATGAAATATCAATCAAAGATGAATCAAAAGCAACAAAAGGGAAAGGAGGGAATCAGTTCAAGGGTTATTCCAATTCATAAATCAAAGGGGCAATCGAGGATCTACATTTTGAAGATGACAAACACTGTGAGTGGAGTTATAATACACTTTTTGTGTAAAATTAAGATTTATCATTCAAACATTCCCTATGTAAACGCGAAATGAAATTATTGTGAAAATTGGATATGTAATGTTTAATATTGTCAAGTGTGCGCTTTTAATTATTATGCCTACGATTATGCCCTCTTTTTATTCTTCCTCTTTTATCTTTTTATGACTAGGCTATCACGAGCCTAGCTTTATTATGAAATGAATACGACGGAATGATTATCGCGAACAAAAAGGGGGAACGCTTGATTTTGGGTCATGACATGAATTGGAAGGCTTAGTAATAAATTACAATGGGTTTTGAGTATAATATAATCTTAAGTAAGATTTGAATGGGTGGACCAAGTTGGAAAACTATAAGCATGAACATGATGTAGGATATGTCATATACTTGACATCACTGAAATGGCTTAAACATGAATTTGCTTATAAAATTGTTCATGGGTACGTGACACTTGAATAAGACATGAATTGTAACTTGGACATGAATAAGAGCATGGGATTTACATCTTGAACTTGACATGAAACTTGGAACCTAAAACTGGAACACGGACATGACACGTAGATAAACTTAACATGGCCAACTCGAGGTTGGGTTGAGTTTGCAGTATAAACCTGCCCGGAATCGCTCGGCGAATCCAGTAACTGCAAACAATAGGACCCAATGTGAGTAGTTGGTCATATCACGCTTGAAACCTGAGGTTAGACTAGGTTGTGGTATAAATCTTCCCGGACCTGCCCGGCTTGTCCAGTAACCACAACAAAGTCTAATGTGAGAGGTTGGGGTGCATTAATTTAATGCCACAGGTTAGGGTTAAGTCATAAATTTGGGAAGAAATACTTAACCAAAACAGACATAGGGAATGTTAACTTCATATTATAAACCAAAGGTGGGGTAATCGAGGGAATAAATATCAGGTAAACCTATCCTAGGGGCGGGGAAAAATTAAGACTTGAGGTAAGACCTGTAAAGGTGGGATAAACTATAATATGAATAAGTGAAACTAGAACGGAGGTATAATACCCATCTTTATGCTTGAATTTTTGGGAGAACCTTGGTCAACAAGTTGAATTATAAAGCAAGAATATGTGGTCTGATGTCTAAGGTAACGATAATTGACTAAGTAAAACAACGAGAATGATAACTAAGTAACAAGCCTTAGTTAATAGGAACTAAGCAATAAACCTTAGTTAAGAAAACGGTCGAGAACGGGAACTAAGTTGTAATCCTTAGTTAAGGGGACTAAGTGGTAAACCTTAGTTAACAAGATTAACGGGAAAGGAAAATAAGTGGTAAACCTTAGTTAAGAACAACTAAGTAATAATTCTTAGTCAAGGAAACTGAGCCAGTCCATAAATAGATGAATAACCCGATACGGTAGATCATCGCCTAACAAACACACAAGGAAGAGCGAACGTTTATTTGATTTCGAAAAAGGCTCCAGCGGACTGGGTTACGAAGCATGTAGCTTCGGGGAACGTGAGGGTGCTCTTGGTATCCCTCTGTGAGGTTGCAGATGATCCACCTGGGCTCACAGAGGTTAAGGTCTGCGGTAGGAGAACCAAGAGTATGCCTTGGTTGCAATATAAGGCAACCTAAAGACTAGAATGGACCAGCGTGAGGCGGCGATATCTTGTTTAGCATTGTGATATCACTTGTCGTCTACCTAACATCATCAGTGAATCGTAGTATGTATACGGAAAGGCAGAGAACCCCCAACAAACCATATACTTGCTATCTAGTTATGGGTGAGGCTGGCCAATAGGAAAGTGGGGCATAGGTGGCAGGAGTACAGTTCTCGTGCTTGATTTTCTTGGATTGCCTTTCATTAGTTGTGGGAGGGGTCACGTGGGACCATAACCACTGGTAGAAAAACAGACCTTAGCATCTGCATCGGCAGATAACTTAAAGCTCCCGACCGAGTTCTGTATTTCTTGATTTAGCCCTGTCACGGGACTCGGGCCGCACATATAGTGTACATGTGCACCTAGACATCGGAAACGATTCGCGATATATACGTGGGAAAAGGGCGTTGTTCGACAGGTAGCATAATCCCTAGTAGTCCAAGGTGGCATAAACCCTAATCGAATCTAGAAAACGTTCAATAGGTAGCATAATCCCTAGTGGTCCTAGGTGGCATAAATCCTAGTTGAATACTCGTTAGTTCATGATAAGGAAACCTAGCCAGATCAAGGGTGGCAGTCCAACGATTTCAAGAATGGTGGCACTACGTTGAAGTAGTAAAGAATTACGTGATAAAGCCCGTACGATATATGGCACGGGACTGTACGTATACATAGGATGGATTATACGAGTTGGGGAAAAATTACATATACGATGTATTAGGTTAAGTCTACTAGTAAGTGGACGAGAATGACATGGGTTTAGCCTTGGGTGCTAATATTGTGAATAACCTAATAAACAAGAAATTATAGCTGAACGGTATATGTAGGGTTACACAAGAGTTCATTATAGTCCAGTCACACAGAACTTATGTTCTGACCCCCTCCTCACAACATGCGCAGGTTAGGTTCATGACAAAGATAGTATTGCTTTGACTACTGGCTTAGCAGTATTATTATTAAGGTAATGCTATTTTAAATAAAATTATATTTTATTTCCTTCCGTTGTGAGCTGCTTTTCGAACTCTGACATGTTTCTTTTCTCTCTGACTTTTCTGCAGGATACCAGAGCACCCAACTCGGGGTCCGATGGATTGGATTTTTGAAAAATTCGGTCTGTCGAAACCCGGATTGTTACATCTGGTATCAGAGCTTCGGTTTATCTTTCTTTGGGAAAATTATGAGTGAGCGTATTTGTATTTTTGAAGAATATAAATATTATATATAAATAGATCTAGAATAGTATAGAGCTCGCTCGAGGAATAAACTTGGAGAAGAATGGAAAAATTTACCTCGTACACTGAAACGGAGTTTAAGGAAAATTTTGAACTTTTAAGTGAAATTAGAAATTGTACATAAATGTGGATATTTAAGATTGCGTGTTCCGCATAAGTTTATATTTCATGGAATCAGAACCGACATATAGAAAAAATGAACAGTCACTAGTATGCACGTCAGGTTTTGAAATGACAGTACGACATAGGAATGGAGGTGGACCATTGCAAAGGAAGACGAAGTATCGCCGCACGAAATTGTATTGAAAAAAAAATCTGCAAGGGCCAGGTCGACACTACAGTCGACCCCCCCAAGGCTAGGTCGACACTACAGTCGACCCCCCCCCAGGGCAGGTCGACCATAGTGTCGACCCCCCCACCTGTAGCAGGAAAAAAAATGCGACGCGCTGAAGGCCAAAAGCCTTCAGCTCCTCACAATTTCGTGCGTCCTCCCCTTCCTTCCAGCACCCAAAAAACACAAACCCCCTCCACTTGTTCCACCTCCCACCACTTCGTTTCTCCGCTATTTTCTATAAAATCGGTCTCAAATCGAAGCTAGAGTCATCCTCTATCCGGATCTATAATTCTCCTCTCTCAATTTGTGCTCAAAGCACCATGGCAAACGATCCTTCCCTCAATGAGCTTTATCCTCAACTTACACCGCAAGAGATCGAGTGGTGCAACGCGCAAGAGGAAATAATCAAGGAGTACGTGAAGACCGCAAAATTAAAGTTATTATTGGGACGCCCGGTGAGATTTGGTGATTTTAATACAACCCCCGTGGAAGATTTATTTGGGGATGCGAGTTTGATTTCTATTTTTGATGTAAACACCGCCGAGAGAAGGGGCTTCAAGCGTCTGGTAAGACTCTTTGACGCTAATTTAGATACTGGTATGGATGATGAAGGTTTGGTAACCTATAATTCTGTGGTTAAGGGCACTCAAATATATTTTAATGAAGTCCAATTTGGGGAAATGTTAAATATCTGTGGAACAGGACTTGATATAACGGATCTTGTGATGGATGATGTAGCCGTATGGCGTAGGATTTTTAAGGATGGGTTTGAGAGGCAGTGGGATAATATCCATTTGAGCCTGCTTGCTAGATTTGTCATTAGGATTTTGCAGTATAATCTTGTTGGGCAGATTGCTGGTTTTGATAGGATTCCACATATCGTGAAGCGTGCTACTTACGCTATCTTTGGGGGTATACAGATGAATTGGGCACGCATAATTTTACAGCATTACGGCACCACTAGGGAGATGAGGCAGTCCAACCTTTGTTTTGGAAATTTATGGACTACAGTCTTTGCACGGAACGGTATTGATCTACGTAGTGAGAGTTATATAACACCTTCTTCTCACCCCTCTGTTATTATCGACTTAGCTTTATTGACGAGAATGGGTATCCACTTACATGATTTATTAGAGCCGCTGCCCATGGAGCATGATTGGGAAGATGTGGGCGGGGAGGCAGGACAGGAAGATGAGCCACACGATGGTCCTGATTATCAGCCCAGACACGACGAAGAACCCCAGTATGCGCCGCAGGAAGATTTTAATCCAGCACAGACAGAGCAGGCTTAGGGGGTGCTTGGACTTCTCAGACTCCAGGATGGGGGACTTCTGATACCCCTGGATGGGACCCCTGGGAGTCCTGAGACTTAGATTGGAGGGCGGAGTTGAGAGCCATCTCTGAGCGGCAGGCTCATCTGGTTAGAGATCAGCAGAGTATCCTTAGGACTCAGCAGGAGATGCTCCAGGCACAGGTCGGGTTAGGACAGACCTAGCAGCAGATGATACAGGATATAGGCACCTCTTACGATCAGCTGGGAGCTGGACTACAGGAACTACAACTAGAGGTTAGGCAGGGGACTCAACAGCATGGAGAACAGTTGGATAGAGTGGAAAGCCGGATAGGCGGTATCGAGGACCTCATTCGTAGTTACTTCCATTAGGACTTGACCTCTATTGTTGCATCCGTAAGGTAGTGTTTTATTTTCATAATGCTTGACTGCTTTCTTTGTTATCTTGTTGTAATGTTGTACTAAAAATTATCTAGACGTAATCCGCAAGTTGTTTGCTTAATAAAAATCTGTTGTGATTAAATAACCACGAAAATATTACGCAGTAATAGATAAACATAGAAAGACAAGGATGTAATAAAAACGGGAAAGTGTAGATTTTTTTCCATTATATATAAAAAAATTAGAAAATTAGATTTTTCTAAAATTAAAAATGGATGGTAGGATCTTGGATGTGACCATTGAATGAACTACACTCTTATTCTATAAGGGTGTGGGAAAAAATTTGGATGAAAAATGTCTTTTTTTTTAATTTTTGCATTCATTTAGAACTGCAAGTATATTTAGGGTGCAAGCATCATATTTTAGAAAAGGGATTTTAAATAATTGCTTCCATATAGGTGGTACCAAAAGTTAGGCATACATACTTTACTGCAATGTAATTCACTTTGCACATGTACACATGGTTGCAACAATTGGTTGAACACTCTTTGGATGGTTGTGAGGGTTATAAATCTTACTCTTATTGAATTTCGAGGACGAAATTCCTTAAGGGTAGGAGAATGTAACACCCCACATTTTTATGATTTAAAAATGAGAAATTTATAATATATATATATTCCGAGATATTAAAAATATAATGGTGATACGCGAAACGAATTAAACAAAAAGTACTTAATTTAAAAACTAAGAATTTTGTTAAACGGATTTCACCATTACATTCGTCTCGGAATTCTGCATGAAATCGAGTCTGAGTTTTCGAAAATTGGGCTCCGTACGAAGAAGTTAAGTACTTCCGAAGTTGCAGTATATTAAAACAATCAAAAACAGCTCAAAACGAAAATAATATTTCGAAATTCAAACCCAGAAAGGAAGGGCGGGATTTTTCCCGCCCAACACCCAGGTCAACCAGGGTGTCGACTGGGTAGTCGACCTACCCCTGACCAGGTCGACCATGTAGTTGACTTGGGGGTCGACCCGGTCACTTACCCCGGAATCTGTTCTGGGTACATTTTTGATGTATTTGGGCTGTTTTCTGGGCGAGATTTGTAGCTTGACACCTATAAATAAACCCCACTAAGCTCTTTAGACTCCACAACAATCCGTAGCGAAGCCATGTCTCTCTTTTCTCTTATTGTCTTCTTCAAAAGATCTTGGATATATTCTTCCCTCTTTCCTCTACAGCATCTATTCTTAAAATTAAAAAGAACGAGATCTAGAATTACTACAATCATGAAAAAAAAACAGGCTTAGATCTAAATCACTGCGCAAAAAGAAGGAATTCAGATCTGTAACCTATGCCACATGAGAAATCAATCAAAGATGAATCGAAAGCAACAAAAGGGAAAGGAGGGAATCAGTTCAAGGGTTAATCCAATTCATAAATCAAAGGGGCAATCGAGGATCTACATTTTGAAGATGAAAAACACTGTGAGTGGAGATATAATACAGTTTTGTGTAAAATTATAATTTATCGTTCAAACATTCCTTATGTAAACGCGAAATGAAATTATTGTGAAAATTGGATCTGTAATGTTTAATATTGTCATGTGTGCGCTTTTAATTATTATGCGTACGATTATGCCCTCTTTTTATTCTCCATCTTTTATCTTTTTATGACAAGGCTATCACGAGCCTAGCTTTATTATGAAATGAATACGATGGAATGATTGTCGCAAACAAAAAGGGGGAACGCTTGATTTTGGGTCATAACATGAATTGGAAGGCTTAGTAATAAATTACAATGGGTTTTGAGTATAATATAATCTTAAGTAAGATTTGAATGGGTGGACCAAGTTGGAAAACTATAAGCATGAACATGATGTAGGATATGTCATATACTTGACATCACTGAAATGGCTTAAACATGAATTTTCTTATAAAATTGTTTATGGGTACGTGACTCTTGAATAAGACATGAATTGTAACTTAGACATGAATAAGAGCATGGGATTTACATCTAGAACTTGACATGAAACTTGGCACCTAAAACTGGAACACGGACATGACACGTAGATAAACTTAACATGGCCAACTCGAGGTTGGGTTGAGTTTGCAGTATAAACCTGCCCGGAATCGCCCGGCAAATCCAGTAACTGCAAACAATAGGACCCAATGTGGGTAGTTGGTCATATCGCGCTTGAAACCCGACGTTAGACTAGGGTTGTGGTATAAATCTTCTCGGACCCGCCCGGCTTGTCCAGTAACCACAAAAAAGTCTAATGTGAGAGGTTGGGGTGCATTAATTTAATGCCACAGGTTAGGGTTAAGTCATAAATTTGGGAAGCAATACTTAACCAAAACAGACATAGGGAATGTTTACTTCATATTATAAACCAAAGGTGGGGTAATCGAGGGATTAAATATCGGATAAACCTATCCTAGGGGCAGGGAAAAATTAAGACTTGAGGTAAGACCTGTAAAGGTGGGATAAACTATAATATGAATAAGCGAAACTAGAACGGAGGGATAATACCCATCTTTATGCTTGAATTCTTGGGAGAACCTTAGTCAACAAGTTGAATTATAAAGCAAGAATATGTGGTCTGATGTCTAAGGTAATGAGAATTGACTAAGTAAAACAACGAGAATGATAACTAAGTAACAAGCCTTAGTTAATAGGAACTAAGTAATAAACCTTAGTTAAGAAAACGGTCGAGAACGGGAACTAAGTTCTAATCCTTAGTTAAGGGGACTAAGTGGTAAACCTTAGTTAACAAGATTAACGGGAAAGGAAACTAAGTGGTAAACCTTAGTTAAGAACAACTAAGTAATAATTCTTAGTCAATGAAACTGAGCCAGTCCATAAATAGATGAATAACCCGATACGGTAGATCATCGCTTAAAAAACACATGAGGAAGAGCGAACGTTTATCTGATTTCGAAAAAGGCTCCAGCGGACTGGGTTACGAAGCACTTAGCTTCGGGGAACGTGAGGGTACTCTTGGTATCCCTCTGTGAGGTTGCAGATGATCCACCTGGGCTCACAAAGGTTAAGGTCTGCGGTAGGAGAACAAATAGTATGCCTTGGTTGCAATATAAGGCAACCTAAAGACTAGGATGGACCAGCGTGAGGCGACGTTATCTTGTTCAGCCCTGTGATAGCACTCGTCATCTACCTACCATCTTTAGTCAATCGTAATACGTATACGGAAAGGCAGTGTACTCCCAACAGACCATATACTTGCTATCTAGTTATGGGTGAGGCTGGCCAATAGGAAAGTGGGGCATAGGTGGCAGGAGTACAGTTCTCGTGCTTGATTTTCTTGGATTGCCTTTCATTAGTTGAGGGAGGGGTCACGTGGGACCATAGCCACTTGTAGAAAAATAGACCTTAGCATCTGCATCGGCAGCTAACTCAAAGCTCCCGACCGAGTTCCGTATTTCTTGATTTAGCCCTGTCACGGGACTCGGGCTGCACATATAGTGTACATGTGCACCTCGACATCGGAAACGATTCGCGATATATACATGGGAAAAGGGCACTGTTCGATAGGTAGCATAATCCCTAGTAGTCCTAGGTGGCATAAACCCTAATCGAATCTAGAAAACGTTCAATAGGTAGCACAATTCCTAGTGGTCCTAGGTGGCATAAATCCTAGTTGAAAAATCGATAGTTCATGATAAGGAAACCTAGCCAGATCAAGGGTGGCAGTCCAACGATTTCAAGAATGGTGGCACTACGTTGAAGTAGTAAAGAATTACGTGATAAAGCCCGTACGATATACGGCAAGGGACTGTACGCATACATAGGAAGGATTATACGAGTTGGGGGAAAAATTACATATACGATGTATTAGGTTAAGTCTACTAGTAAGTGGACGAGAATGACATGGGTTTGGCCTTGGGTGCTAATATTGTGAATAACCTAATAAACAAGAAATTGTAGCCGAACGGTATATGTAGGGTTACACAAGAGTTTATTATAGTCCAGTCACACAGAACTTATGTTCTGACCCCCTCCTCACAACATTCGCAGGTTAGGTTCATGACAGAGATAGTATTGCTTGACTACTGGCTTGGCAGTATTATTATTAAGGTAATGCTATTTTGAATAAAATTGTATTTTTTTTCCTTCCGCTGTGAGCTGCTTTTCGAACTCTGACATGTTTCTTTTCTCTCTGTCTTTTCTGCAGGATACCAGAGCACCCAACTCGAGGTCTGATGGATTGGATTTTTGAAAAATTCGGTCTATCGAAACCCGGGTTGTTACAATATTCATTAGAAAGATATTACTCAAAATATTCTAATGTTTCTTTTTTTAGATAAATCCGACTTATATTGCATTTGGTACATTCAATTGAAGTTCGAAATTAAATTTTCAAACTAACGTGACGTTACGAGCTCGTTTTAATTAAACTTTAAATGTTCAAACTTCCCTTTCAAATAATTTTTAAGTTGTTAATTATTAAAATAAATCATTTTAAATTTCTAAAATCCATTGAAATCAATTAAAAATCAAATTTTAAATTGACGGAAAATACGGGTTGTTACATTCTCTCCTACTTAAAAACTTTTCATCCCCGAAAAGGAACGAAACTAAAGGTCGTTTACTTAGCCAATTCAACCTTTTTTCTAACTCAAGTTCTTTAACTTTTATGTTTTTAAGAACTTTCTAATTCCTCGAAATTTGGCTAACGCCTTAAATTTTTGAAAAATTTCACTATAACCTCCTTTGTAATGGTCTATCGATACACCTTCAACTAGCCTCTACAGGCCCTCATCAATCAAAAGAAAATCCAAAAGCCAAGCGGCTTGCCAATCGGCTCATAAAATCATCAAACCCAATTAATACAATAAACATGTACCTTTTTGTCGGTCATGTAATTTTATTCCCTTTCTTAACCTTCACGCAACAACCTATCCGACATATATATATATATATATATATATATATCCAATTCATACTGATTTTTAATTCAGTTCAATATTGGATTTGATTTGGCTTAATTTATCTTTCATTTACATATTGGTTTTATCAGTCCAATATTTGATTAGTTAAACTAATTATCCCACATCACACCCAGCAATCAATTGGCTAATTAGCTTTCCAAATTTATATCTTTTATATACTCAAAAATATATTTTCAAGGACAAATCACAAACATTAAACTCTAACTAAGTTTTTAGTTCTCACACCAGTCAATTGGAATCATATAGACATCACATCTTCGAAACTCAAAAATAAACATTGATGGTACTACAGTAATCATTAGAATCATCCCTGGAAAACTAGAGTGTGATTCTATATCTACCCAGTATATTTGAGACTTCGTATACACGTTTACAAGGCGTATATGCAAAATCTTCTTATACTCGATAGTCGAAATTCAAAATCAAATAAAATACTCAAATACTTATTATAAGATATAATTTTCATAACAAAATTTGTTTTATAAATAAAACCCTTCAAACCTATTCTAGGGTATTACTAACCCTATCTCTAACGAGTCATTCTTATAGGATATTACTAATCATATCTCTGATGAATTCTCTCATCTAGTTCTAATGTGTCTTGTTCTCGAGCTTTGCAAACCAAAGCTATGATACCATCTGTAACGACCCGAACTCCTCGGTCGGCCTAAACCGAACAAGAAGACGGGTTGCTTTGAGAAGACGATGCATCAGAACACAGAACAAGAGAATATTTTTTGATATCACTACAATTTTCATCAGAGTACGAATAAGTAATATACAACTGAAAAATATCAAAGATTAATAAATTACAAAACATCAGAACTTTGAATACATAAATATAATGTGCAGCGGAAAATCATCAACTAATACAACTGAAGGAAATATATGGATACAATGCATTCCATAGTATAGCTCCAGCTGTACTCCAGGATCTTGTGTAAAGAAATATCTTTGAAAACCCAGACTACTAGCTGCCTGTGTGGAAAATATAGGCACCCAAAGTTTAGGTGGGAAACAACAAACTCCGAGTCAATCATGGGACTGGTGTGAGAACTAAAACAGTTATTACCTTTATTTTAAAGTTGGGTAAATCACGAGACAACGTCGTATGACACCAAACAAGTTTACTCCACACGAATACTTGTGCATAAACAACAATGTAATGCTAAAAGAAAAAATGAAGCTATTATAGGACTCAGGTCCCATCACACAATGCAAGCGCAAGCCGGAGGATAGAATTTTACCTTATAATAGCTAAACATGATTGATACGTAAAATTTATGTTTTATTACCATTATAAGTGCATAGTGCATAAATCAATTTCAAAAATAAATGTATCAATCATAGACGACATAAATGTCCTATACCACTATGCTGCCATATATGTTTACAGCTAAAACCGTAAAATCGCATATTGAAAGTTAGGTTTCCATCATGAACCTAGGCAAACAATCTTCCTTATCCGATTCGAGACACTCTAACACATGCCTCAGCATCCAGACTCTAGTGAGCCCTTGATGCGGCAGAGTCAGCCAGCCGTCGCTGATTAGGGTTACACTTGAATAATACATTCCTCGTTCCTATTGGACCTAAAATATGGTCTTTCAATCGACCTTGGTCTGTATCTCGACCTTCTTGGCCTTGTGCGGCCACATCCGAATACCTCACTTTCCATCATCCACATAAGTAAATTTTCCGGGCTCTATACCATGACATTACTTCTAGCTAGAAGGAAACACATGTCATTTCTCTATGGTCTTTCAACTTGTTTTTGGTTCACACCGGGGTGTGAGGCTCGCGAATTAACGCTATACACAAATTTATGCTATATCAAAGCGGTGCTTTGATCATCAACCACAAATGCTCTGCTTTTCAACAAAAGCTTTTGATCCATGCATCTCAACATGCCACATTATCAAATTATACCATACCATTGATTTCTACCAATATATAACCTCTAAGCTCGTATGTCTCAGAGAAGGGTGTTAAGCAAAAGAATATATTCTCCACCACCAAACAAATATATTTAGTAGAGATCAACGAGTACAACACAAAATACAATGTCACACATACTATCCATTGCAAGTCCATTCTGGGTCTGAACGAAATCGGAGGCACCCTATTCCTCATCTCATAAGTCCAATACAGGAGAGTTCCCATGCATATCCGGTCGATCTCCAAGTACATCTGCACGACCACCACTTATTACCTCGTCTTGGGTGTACAGCCCAATCAAGACATCAGTAATCATCCTAAGAATGTGAAGATCTCTAGTCTTCAACCGCCATCTTCGTATCATCAACTTTCAATCGTTGTAACAGTTATTCAGAATGGGTTAAACCCGGTCTGTAATAACCCTGAATTTTGGAACCAATTTAAAATTTGAATTTAAACTATTTTAATGAATTTTGAAATAGAAAATGTTGATTTTTACTCGATAAAATATGAGAAATTTTTTAAAATTAGTTTTATTATTTTATTTGACTTAAACCAGTGTCAATAATTTTTTTTAATCAATTTATAAGGTCCTAATTTGAAATTCGATATTTCAAAGTTATATCGCTTATAAAAGGACCATTGTTGAGACAGTCTCAAAATCCGACGAAATCTCTTTTATTGGATCTAGAATGCCGAAACATGTCAGTATTTAAAGTTTTAAGTCTAATAGAGTTCGTATGTAGAAAAAACATACGTTGAAAATTCAGTCAGTATTCAGTTTAAGCTAGAAATAAGGCCATTTTTTCAACGGTCTCCAAACTCGACGAGACCAGGTTCGTTGGAACCGTAGTTCCATAACATAGCGAGATTTCAATTTTCTTAATTTTTAGAGTTAACGAGTGGCCGTGAGACTAGAACGAAGTTTGGACGGTGTAATTAATACGCCGTCAAAATACATCAATAAATTTAATTATCGAATTCACCATTTCGTCTATTTAAATTTTTCTTAAAACTCTAGTTCAGTTTTAAGCTCAAAAATTATTATTCAATGATTATTCAACTTTAGGAAATTAATCCTGTCTTTAACTGGTTTAAAGAACTAATGTCATTTGAAACATTGTTCAAGATGAACCCCAAAATCATATTCCATCAAAATGGAATCTTCTCAGAAATCAGATCAGTCGTAATCAATGTGAATTTCTATATCAGACTAATAATATAAATGGAATAACGGTTAAGCCTTTTAAATTCCATAAATAGTAATGGTCTTCCTTCATAGAAGCTCATTTCGATTATTAATAAATCGAATTCCACTCAATTCCAATTTAATGATTATATTGGAAAACATTACTTTGGAAAATTTCATTTAATCTTAGTTAAAAGATTTCTAAATTACAAATCATACTTTCTCTGTTAATTGGGTTTTAAGAACTAATGTCGTTTAAAACATCGTTCACAGTCAACCCAAAATCAACTACCATTTCTTTCCAATTATGTTTATTAATTGGAAAATCTCATTAAATCTTAATTAAAAGATTTATTTTTTTCTCTAATGGGTTCAAGAATAGTGTTAATAAAGACATCATTCACGACAAACCCAAAATCCAATTTGATATTGAATACAAAGCTTTGAATAGAATTCATATCGAATTATATCCAATATCAAATTCTGAAAAAATTAACGGATATCGTATGGGGAATAACAATATCTGTATCTTCCAAATTCCCATAACAATATCCGTATAATCACGGAATCCAATATAGAAACATCCTGAATACTATTTCCATTCAAATCCATTCCAATCTATATATTGGAAATTTCTGGTTATATCAAAACCATTCCTTTTCCTATCATTTCTTTATAAGAGTTGATAAACAGCTTATTTTGATAAAAATATCTTTTATCTTTATAAATTTGGAATATTCTATCCAAAAACCATTTCAAATCATTTATTATGATTTTACATAATTTTTCTCTATTTTTAATCGTTTTAAAATAGGCCCTTTCAGTTAAACGATGTTTCAGGTCATTTAGCTGCATTGGCGCTTTTTTATTCCAACTTGAATTAAACATTTTAGAAAATCTAACCGTTGGATTTTAAATCTCTTATTATCATTCGAAAGCTCTTTTCGATACGAACCCATAGGTTCTAGTTTCAGAAGAATCTGACGGTCGGATCTACCGTTATGTCAAATCGAAATTAATGGTCGAATTCGCGAATGGTCGCTGCGCGAAACATTCTATTCAGGCCATTGAAATATATATTATATATTTCATCGATTTCCATTCAAAACGTATTTTATAAACGTTTATAAATTCATTTGAAAACGATTTCGACTTCCATTTCAATTTTAAATCAAAATTAAACAATCCTTATCATTATAATATTAAAATGATAATATTTTCAAAATTCTTATTTTGTAATCCATTTCTTTTCCATATTCATTATAAAATGAATAAAATCGATATAAAAATCATTTGAATTAAAGTGGCATATATCTACCTAACTCAGCTTTATATATTTTAATATTCTTGTATCCATCCAAAATCGTACATCAAAACATACTTTACCTCTTCACTGGATATTATTCTAAAATGTTCGTTATCTCCAATTGGAATGAGACCCAACCAATTACCATATAATTTTAATTATATGGATTTCATACAACGCATGTATTCAACAATAATGATAAATAATCATTAAACATCCAAGTAACAACCAGAGTGTATTCTACAATCGTTTAAGCATTAAATAATTCAATAACGCTTATAACGGTTTGTCAATCAATTGATCGACATATAACTAATCACAAGGGAGATGTGTGTTAAGAATATCATCCGAAGACCCGTGTGGGGTTTCAACCAACAAATACTGATTACTATTTATGCACTTGGGCGATGTGCAAAAATTATTGTCCCAATCGATATCACTTAAATGAGCGAACATAAACAAGTCGTCCAACTTGTAAATGGATGTGTAATCCTATTTCAACTACCATAAATATGTATAATTTTATTTCTAACATATTTCAGAAAATTCGCCATTATAACGGCTCTATTTGTAGAACCGAAATAATGTCTACCATTACCCCTCTCCTGATATTGGCTTGCGCCATACATAACAATTTCAATCATCATCCATCAACACACATCCAGATAATTCCATAAATCAACAAATCATCCATGGTTTCAAATAATAGTGACAGGAGCTACTAAGCACCATTTACAACCTATGATGTAATAACATAACAAAAATAGTTGAGTGAGAAAGAGTTCTCACGTTGGTTTCCACTCCGTCAGTCTTTATTTTTGACGGTTCGGATCCAAATTGGCCTAAATTCTAACTTGCTCCAAATTTGACAAAATTGGTGCCCGCTCGAAGGTCTCGACTCCACGATTGCAGCGGACCCAGTTTCATGCGATTCCGAGCTTGTATGCAAAAGAAATGGAGTTACAAAGTATAAAAACATTAATTAAATAATTAATTTAAAATTCAAATTCAAATTTACCCCAAATATTTCCAGACCGTCGTTCCCCTCCACTGGATGCTCACTGCCGACGATCTGAGCCACCACCGGCCGACCTGACCACCCCAGCTTCTTCCCCCATCGACCATGCGTCCAAGTTGACCGCCGTTAGCCCTGCAGCGCCTCCAGCGATCTAAAATCCCCGTTTCCCCCTTTTTGCCGTCGATCCAATTTCCGGCCACCAGAGCCACGGTCGCGGTCCCCCTCCCATCGACGCCTCACGCCATGCCGCACCACTTTGCTTCAGACCCCTTCACCTGATTCAATCGACGTTGGCCGGAATCCGACCAAATGTATTTCGAGCTTCGCCGTAATTGTGCTCACCGATCAACTCAAAATTCCGGCAACTACGATCACTTTCAGGCAAAACACTTCAAAGCAAAGTTGTTTATCTATCTCTCCTCTACAACTTCCCTTTTGACACCATCACCTAAACACTCGATCGTTTGGCCGGAATTCGCCAAAATCCGAAATTGGATTTTTGACTTCGAACTTAGATCCCGGCCAATCCGTACAACGATAGGTCATGGAATTTTTGTGATAGGTAGACGTCATAATGCTCTACAACTTTCATGTATTGAGTTTTGGCTAATTGTTTACGATTTGGAAGATATAAATCATTTTGTGAAAGTGGACTTATTTGCAAAATTTCTTTAAGGGAAAATGTTGGCTGCAATTATATGGAAGAGGAATGAATTTAAGTTAATGGAAAAGCGGATTATATAGTGTAAAGTTGGAAAAATCAGATTTTATCAGTTTATGTTGTATTTGTTCGACATTTATCGATGCCCAGAGCACGTACGAACTCCAATGGCGATGAAAATTGACAAATAGCTCTATCTTGACGATATGATCCTATAGAAACTGGTTTCGTCGAATTCTGAATCCCATTGCTCAAAAAGCTCCGGTTGGGGCTTAAATGGCTGATCGGTTCACAATTTTTTGTGCACGGCCACATACTAGCTCCAGAAATTGCGAATTTTGAAATCTAGCAATAATTTAATATTCTGGATTCATAGAAAGTGGTTTTGTTGAATTCGAAGTTCGTTTGCAAAATTTTACTTTTTAAGGGCTTGGTTTGGCTAACCCTAAAGGCCAATCAAAATGCCCCAATTCCGAATCTCGGAATATATCAAAGTTTATACTTTTCGAAGTCACAAACAGCATTTTGAACTTAGTGGAAGTGGTTTCGAGTCCAAATTCATCTGTATGCAAAGTGTGACTTTTTGGGCTATAATATATATATATATATATTCCATGGCGCTAATTTGAAATTTTGATTTGGACATAACGTACAATTTATAAAGTGAAATCTCAATTTCTTACACTCGTTAGAAAGATGTAGTTAATTCGATCCTAGGATTTCTTGTTTCGTCAAATTCTGACTTATAACGAATTTTGTATATTCAATTGAAATCTAAAACAGAATTTTCAAACTACCGCGCCATTTCAGGCTCGTAATATAATTAATATAAATTTATACGTTCTAACTTCATTTTAAATAAATTTTTAGTCGTTATTATTTAAAATAAACCATTTTAAATATTCAAAATCCATTAAAATAGCTTAAATTAATTTTTTAAATTGGTTCTGAATTTCCGGGTCGTTACAGGAAGATTACAACTGAGGAAAATATTAGAAAAAAATTGCCATGTACCAACATGAAGCAAATCATGGTGGACTAAATGCTGAAATACCTCGACAGGTTATTATTAATATTAAAAAAATAGTGAGATTCATCCGTTGATAGAAATATAATAATTTTTTCATGCATTGACTTAATATTTTAATAATAATAATTGACACTTACATGCAAAGGAATGCTATTGACTTTCCATTGTTATTGTAGTTACGAAACATAATAATTTATATTAAACTGAGCAAATAAATTATCAAATTTTTTAACTTGCAAGACCCAAATACGTAACATAAATATGCATTATAAACACCATATAAGGAAATCAATACATATAATGAAAAATCATTTTTTTTACTGGTATCCAAGGAAGTATCCTGTACAAATGTAAATTAGCACAAACATATAAATCAATGTGCACAAGCTATCACAAACACATGGACAAAGATAGCGGAAAATAAACCAATGTGCATACACAACACCTAGAAAGTTTATAACAACAACAAAGATAAGAAGATAAATAGTGGCCTAAGCCCATAAGTAAAAAAAAGTTTGAATACACTTGCCTATCAATACCGCCAATGGAAAAGAAGCTAAACAAACAATAACTGTAGGAAAACCATATTTATCTCCTGCTATTTTCTTATTAAATTGTGAAGCAATTCGCAAATAAAGGGGGAAATAAACATATGTGAGAGTCAAAATAAGGAGACATGTTTTAATAGCAATACCTCACAACGCAGACGTTAGAACGAATGGTAATGTAGGTAGTGGCTCCACTGTAATCCAATCCTTCCTTGATGGTGGAAAAAGAAAGACTATTAGTTATGTAGAACCCAAGACTTCCCTAATCATTAAGTCGCATAGAAATTCGACTAATACAAAAAAGCAAACATCAATTTGCACTTATTCAGTTTATAGTGAAGAAAGTAAATTCAAACCAACGGTAAAGAAAGCAAATTTGGATCAATGTTGTGGAAGGCTGAGGACGAAAAATAATAAACATTTAAATATTTGAAAGCTCATTCTTGAAAAACAAATTTACCTCAACCTTTGCTAAAATTATACTGGTTAAACATAGAAAGGAAAAACATCATTGTGTACTTAGTCAAAAGCAAGAAAATATAGGATTTGGTAGAGTTTTGTGACAGAAGATCAAAATCCATAATTCAAAGTTATATTTTACTTGATATAAGGTAACATAAGATTATAATATATTATATTTTGAAGAAATAACAACTTACTGTGTACTAAAATTTTAAACTTTTGCGCACATCCTCCAAAGCAATGTTAAAACAATGATAAATCTAGCTCAAAACGTAAACTACCATTTTCATTCATACATAGATTATCATACACATGTATGAATTATAGTGAAACTGTGTATATTATTATCATCCAAATATTAACATATGTTTGAACAAATAGCCAAAAGACAATGTAAAAAATAAAATATATAGAAATTGCACTAAATCTTTTCTTATGAATTTCAGTATGTAGTAATACCTTACTGAGAGGTCACAACAACTGTAGAATGACTAATGAGAATGAGTATCTTACTATGAGTTACCCTGGTTTGCAATCAAATCAAAAAATCGGAGCTAGCCGAACAACATCCGGAAGCTAAAGCATACACGAAGACAATATTGGTAGAAATCAACAAATATTAGTTGTAGCGTACTATTTGGTTGAAGAAGAGAAGATTAACGGAGAAGTAGATACTGTTACATTTGGTGGCTTAGGTAGCTTTTCATCCACATGGCGCAGAAGATAATGAAAAGGAGGAAAGATAAAAGGGGATGGTGGTTGAATGGAGTTTTTCTATAGTGGTTGGAGAAGGAAGAGAAAGAGGTAGGTCTTTTTTTCGTATTCGATGAGAATGGGGAAGAACATGGATGAAGGAAAGTAGAAGTTTTTTGGGGAGCAGGTGAAAGTTTGTGTGTGAAGCGAAAGGCAACCGCTCGGTCTGCATAGGTACACATCATAGCATCTTTATTTATTAAGGCAAATGGAACCGAAAGGACTTGCAATGAACAGTGTGCATTCATACAATATAATATATAATATATAAATAGATTTTAAACTTTAGGATGCATAGAAATCTAGAAAAGAAAAGAGACGATATTGTGAGAAAATCAAGTGGAAGTGAAAGAATTAGAAAATGATAAATATACAAATTGAATTTTTGCTATAGATAATGAATAGGAGGAAAGATAAAGGGGATGGTGGTTGAATGGAGTTTTCCTATAGTGGTTGGAAAAGGCAGAGAAAGAGGAAGGTTTTTTTTTGTATCCGGTGAGAATGGGGAAGAACATGATGAAGGAAAGTGGAAGTTTTTTTAGGGAGCGGGTGAAAGGTGTGAAGCGAAAGGCAACCGTTCGGTTTGCAAAGGTACACATGGTAGAATCTTGATTTATTGAAGCAAATGGAACTGAAAGGACTTGAAATGAATAGTGTGCTTTAATACAATATAATATATAATATATAAATAGATTTTGAACTTTAGGATGCATAGAAATATGGAAAAGAAAAGAGATGATATTGTGAGAAAATTAAGTGGAAGTGAAAGAATTAGAAAATGACAAATATACAACTTGATTTTTTTTTTAAATGTATAATACTAAGATAATCTACAAAACGTTAATGAGTCCATTAGAATCCCTTTTAAAAAAAATACTTATAGTTATGAAGATAATCTACAAAAATTAATAAGTCCATTAGAATTTTTTTAAGAAACAACGGTGGTGAACAAAAAGTAATGATAAATTTATGACAAATGAAATGCCGTGGCACATGGCAATACCTATGCTTTTTTATAAATTGGAACCGAAAGGTCTCCATAGGAACATTGTACTTTCATATAAACTTAAAAACATTTGAAATTTGACTTTTTTACATGCGTATAGATATAATAGAGTGAAGTAGATACATGTGATTAGCGAAAATTTGATTGTATAGAAGATAAAAACATTTGAATATTACATATGTGACTTTTTAAAACTAATATAGAAAATTAATTAAACATAAAAAAATTAAAATTAATTTTATCGAACAGTATACCAGATGTAGTAGTAATAAAAATGATAAAGAAGAGTGCAATTGATAGTAACATTAGTAAGTATGTGAAAAAGACTTTAGGTCAGTTACTTTTTAACATTAATTAAGGAAGTTTTTAAATAATGAACGTCTGAAAGTGGTGGAAGTTACTTGCTACAGTAAATCAAAAGATCCACATGTGTGAGCTCACATCAAGTGGGTACTGAAGAGATAAGGGAGGTTACTCTACTGTATGGCGAGGATTGAAACACTGTACACTTGTCGATTTGTGAATTTTTTGGAGAATCTAGATCTGAAAGGTCTTCGGAGAAAGATTGTGCTTTCATATAATATGATAGATAGATTTGCCAAATCATTATTTCGCTGCATATAACTAATACTTCAATTTTATTGTTTGTATTGCCTGAGCATACACAGATGTATCTGTTATAGGATACTTTTTTCTATAATACAATATAGACATCTATGAATTATTTATTTTGAAAATAATAAGAAATTTTTATAAGTAATTCTCTAATTATTATTTTTCACTTACTTGGCTTAAATTTTACTTTTAATCTATTTTCATGTATAGTGCTTTCATGTTTATACAAAAATATTTTTTTCGCAGTTACATTAGTTATATTTTAACGTCATATTTTCTAATATATTAGATTTGCATGAATATTTGAATTAAATAGTAAAATGCATTGGTTATTCCAATTTTTTTTTACATAATGCGTCTCTATGTATTAATTCTCATGTCATATTATGCTACATGTATTAGAATATATGTTTGCCTCAATGCTATTATAATATATCCCAAATTTAATGTGACGACCCGAACTCCTCGGCCGGCCTAGACCAAGCAGGAAGGCGGATTGCTTTGAGAACATGACTCATCAGAACACAAACACTAGAATGTTTCATTGCTATTACAACAATTTACATCAGAGTATAAGAATGTCAGAGTATGAATAAATATTACACCGCGAAATTACAATATCAGAGATTAATAATTTACATAGCAACGGACATAAAATGTATAAATACAATGCGTAGCGGAAAATACATCAACTAACACAACTGAAAGAAATACATGGATACAAAGCTTTTCAAATATCGCTCCAACTGTAAATCAGGATCCTGTTAAAATAGAAATCTGCAAAACCAAAACTACTAGTTGCCCGTGTGGAAAATATGGGCACCCAGAGTTTAGGCGAAAATAATAAACTCCAGGTCAGTCATGGGACTGGTGTGAGAACTTAAAACAGTTATTAGCTTTATTTTTAAAGTTGGGTAAATCAAGAGACCACGCCGTATAACACGGAACGGGTTTACTCCCAAGAATACCATAAAACAAACAGCGTAATGCTAGAAGGAAAAATGAAGCCATTATAAGACTCAGGTCCCATCACATAATGCAAACACAAACCAAATGATAGTGTTTTACTTTATAATGGCCAAACATGTTTGGTACGCGAAATTTATCTTTTATGATTACTATAAGTGAAGAAATTTACTTCAAATATAAATGTATCAATCATAGACGGCATAGGTACCATATATTATGTCGCCATACATAGGTTTACAACTGAAACCGAAAAGTCGCATATTGGAAATTGGATTTCCATCATGTGTCGAGGCAAGGGATCATTCCTCTCTGGTTTCGAGACACTCTAGCAAATGCCTTTGGATCACACCTACGGGCAACCCTGGGATGCGGTAGGGTCGGTCCACACTTAATTTAGTGGATTGGTTAATCCTAAACACACGTTTCCCTATCCTATCGGACCTATCTCTGAGCCATTAGAGACTCAATATCCGAGGCGCCTCATTCCATCATCCACATAAGTAAAAATGTCTTGGCTCTATATCAAGACACCACTTCTATCTAGAAAGAAACGTCATGTCCTCCCTACGTCCCTCATCCCGTTTTTGACTCATACCGAGGTGTGAGGCTCGTGAATTAACGCTATACACAAAGTTGTGCTAATTAAAGCCATGCTTTGATCATCAACTACAAGACTCTACTTTTCAATAAAAGCCTTGATAAGCATGCCACATGGTCAATCCATACCATACCATTGATCATTTACCAATATATAACCTCTAAGCTCGTACGTATCAGAGAAGGATGTTAATCAAGAGAATAAATTCTCTACCACCAAACAAATACATATAATTAGAAAAGATCAAATAATATAGCACAAATTACAATTTCAGACACACAATCCATTTACAAGTCTGTTCTAGGTCTGAACGAAATCAGAGGCACCGTATTCCTCTTCCCATATGTCCAATACAGGAGAGAGGTCCTCGCATATATGAACAATCAACAAGTACTTCCGGACCACTACCACTGTAACCCCTTCGAGGCAGCAACTCCAATCAAGGGCATCACTAGCAATCCATTTGATGTGAAGATTGTCGGTCTTGCACCATCTTCAATATCTTCGACTTTTAGTCGTCGTAACAGTTATTCAGAATGGGTTAAACTCGGTCTTTCTGAATAACTCGTGTACCTTTATAATCATGTGATAAATAAAGATAACACACACACATCTCATTCTAATGCATAATATTCTTTTATCGAAATATTCATATCCTTTGGGAAAGGTTCCCATTGATTTTATCAAAGATAAATTCTTTTAAATTTATTATTTAATCTTCCTTTGGATATCATTTCAAAAAAAATTAAATATCTTTTAATAACTCAAACCAATTTAAGGTTAATAAAGTTTGTAGGGATTGTCGAGCCTTACCGAAGTAATCTTTTAATTTATTTTCCCAATCCCAACCTTTTCATCCCATGGATCAAAACTGGCGGTACTCCATATCTAACACCCATTGTGTTATCAGTAAATTTAATTACCATTTAACTTTCAAATCTAGTTAAAGATTCAACTATCGCATGGAGTAAAATAGGTGGTACTCCATTTCGAACATTTCTTGAATTTGATATTTAATTATTTCATTCACATTTCAATCTAATTAAAGACTTATTAAAACTCCATTTAGTTTTAATCTCAAAAATCATTATTTAATGATTTCTCAAATTTAGGAAAATTAATCCTGTCTTTAGTGGGTTAAAGAACGAATGTCATTTAAGACACAGTTCACGATAAACCCAAAATCATTTTCCATCTATTATGGAACCTTCACGGAAATCATTTCAATCGTAATCGATATAAATTTCCGTGTTATTCTAATACTATATAAATGGAATAACGGCAAGAACTTTTAAATTCCATAAATAGTAACGGTCTTCCTTCACAGAAGATCATTTCGATTATTATTAAATCGAAATCCATCCGATTCCGATTTAATGTATTAAATCGAAATCCGTTCACGAAAAACCCAAAATCCAACTTGATATTAAACACAAGGCTTTGAATAGAAATCATATCGATTTATATTCAATATCAAATTCTAAAACCAATAGATATCGTATTGGGAATAACAATATCTATATCTTCCAAATTCCTCAACGATATCCGTATAATCACGGAATCCAATATCGAAATATTTGAAGATTATTTCTATTCAAATTCATTCCAATATCGAAATATCCGAAGATTTTTTCTATTCAAATTCATTACAATATTGAAATATCCAAAGACTATTTCTATTCAAATTCATTCCAATTTATATGTTGGAAATTTCTGGTTATATTAAAACCATTTCTAATTCTTTCAATTCTTTATAAAAGTTGACAAACAACTTATTCTGATAAAAATATCTATTATCTTTATAAACTTGGAATATTTCATCCAAAACCATTTCAAATCATTTATTATGATTTACAATATTTTTCCCCTATTTTTATTCATTTAAAATAGGCCCTTTCAGTTAAATGACGTTTCAGGTCATTTAGTTGCACTGGCACTGTTTTTATTCAAAATTGAATTTAACATTTCAGAAAATCTAACCGTTAGATTTTAAATCTCTTATATTCAATTGAATGATCTTTTTGATACGAACCCAACAGTTTTGGTTTCACGAGAATCCGATGGTCGGATCTCCCGTTACATCCATTCGAAGTTAATGGTTGAAATTCGCGAACGGTCGTTGCGCGACACGTTATATTCAAGCCATTTAAATATATATAATATATATCATCGATTTTCATTCAAAACCTATTTTATAAAAAAATTAATAAATTCATTTTAAAATGATTTCAAATTCCATTTAAATTTAAATTAAACCTCTTATATTCTTATAATTTCAGAATGATAATATTTTCAAAATGTTAGTTTTGAAATTCAATCTTACTCAATATTCATTTTAGAAATGAATAAAATCAATATAAAATCCGTTCAAGTTAAAATATCGTTTTCTACTTAACTCCGCTTTATATTTTTATATTTTCGTGTCCATCCAAAATCGGATATCAAAATCAACATTCGATTTTCATTGAATATTATATTGCAAAAATATTCCTGTTTATATTACGGATTGGAATAAAATCTCAACCAATATCCATATAAATAAATTTATATGGATTACATACATCATAAACATCCAACGATAGTTGCGAACAACTGTCAACATCTAGAATGACATCCGGTGTGCATTTTATTTTTATATAAGCTTCAAATGATTTTCTGACGCTTATTCCGTCTTGTTAATAACATACGAGCTACATACAAGGGAGACGTATAAATCAGTATCATCTCAAGACCCGTGTGGGGTTTTCAACCAACAACAATCAATTTAAATAAATCAACGGTTAATAAATTCAACGAATTCTAATTCGGTTCGAATTATTTTTCTAACTAAACAATTTTCATTGTTCAGTCTATAAATGAATGTTTATGTCCATTTTTCACTATCACAATAATATTAACATTATTCTAACATGTAGAATATCACAAAATCATAATCACAATGCGATACAAGAAATCAACAATATCATCCATGGGTTTGCAATCAATTGCGATGTGAGCTACTAGGCACCGTATACAATTTCATGATAATTAAAACATATAAAAATCTACATTGGCAATCTACGTATTTTTTTATATAAATACAATAACATGATAAAATATTTGAGTGAGAAGGAGTTCTCACTTTGGTTTCCACTCCGTCATTCTTTTAATTAGTGATTTTATTTTTAAACTAAATTAAACGAACGTTTAATTTAGCTCAAAATTTAACTTGCTCCATTTTCGTTCTGGTCAGCTTCATATTGTAGAGCTCGGTTCCATGATTCCCACGCGACTGAGTTTGCAGTTTTCTGACGTCATATGCAAAAGTTATGATATTACAAACTTTTAATTACATAATTAATTTATTAATTAAAAATCTTAATTACCCTTCCTCCCTTTGTTAATCACTCCCATAACCGTGAAACCCATCGTCACTTCGCCAAAATCGTCGCCGCACCTCCCCTCGAGCCGCCGGAGCCCCATCAGGCACCGCAACAACGACAACCGCTTCTTCCTCTCCTCCTGCACCGGCCGATGGCAAACTCGAGGCACCCCCCTCGCCAGAAATCGGCTCCAACCGCCGAACCTTCATACTCGAAAATCGAGCTCCACAAACCCCTAAATAAAATCACCACCATTGAGATAGTTTATCTCCCTTAGCTCTTCGATTTTCCAGTTACGAGTTTCTTGAATTGTTGAGCTGATTGAGAATTAAAGGCAATCAAATTTTGGAGCACGGTGGCCATTAATTCCTAGGGCCGGCGGATCTGAATAAATGAGGGAGAAAATAGGATTAATTAATTATATATATTATATTATTTAATTTAAAAAAAGGGTTTTGCATCCGAACCCCAAACGAGACCAAACGACTGTCGCCCTAGCTAGATACCCCATTTCGGACATAATGAGATATGTTTCGTAAGCTAATTCGGCTGTTTTGATTAGTGTTCATCAAAATTAAAATATAAATTAATATGACGTTACATATTGAATTCAACATACAGTTTAATTTACCGGGGCCACATACTGACGCAAAAATTAAGAATATTGAAATCCAGTTATGTTTTGACGATACGGTCCTAAGAAAATTAATTTCATCGAATTGGGAGACTGTTTGAAAATTGTCTTTTTTCAAGCTAGTTAAATTTACAAGTGAAATTGAACGTGCCTTTAAATTTGTCACACTCACATATTAAATTCAAAAATTATGAAATTTGAAACCTAGCAATAATTTGACATTCCGAACCCAACAAAAGTGGTTTCGTCGAATTCGGAGATCGTTGCAAAAAGACTATTTCAAAGGCGTATATAATATTAAAATTATTAATAAAATTCCACAGCGCCTATTTCAAATTTTAATCTGGACATAAATTACAATTTATAAAGTGAAATATCAATTTCTTACATTCATTAGAAAGATATAGTTAATATAATCCTAACATTTCTGGTTTCGTCAAATTCTTATTTATAACGAATCCTATACATTTATTCAAAGTTTAAATCTAAATTTTCAAACTACCATGCCATTTCGAGTTCAATATATATAAATTATAAATTTATAATTTCTAACTTTGTTTTAAATAAAAAAAATTAGTCATTAAATTCTACTAATTAAATCATTTTAAATAGTAAGATCCATTAAATCAATTATTTTAAATTGGTTCCAAAAATACGAGTTGTTACATTTAACTATTAGCATGCAATATCAAGTGGTTACACAAATGTTGAATTGTTATTTAATTGAATTGAACTTGAAACTAGTTTTGTGTCCCATCTTTCTTTTTCATGTTTTGGAACGCCGTCATCAAAATAAATCATGTCCATATCTAAATTTATATGTTAAATAATGGATTGATGCTCGACGCTTATATTAGAAAAATTAATAAATACGCGCGTTTAGCAGTTAAATGATTAACAGGTTATAGATAAGTGATAATTGATGTTATTTGTTGTATAAAACCATTATGTTGTATAAGCATCAATTATACTTTATGTGCTTCACGATTATCCAATAGGATTAACAAACAACAATAGTTAATAATATTTTAGGAAAATTTAACCAAAAAATTACATTCCATAAACATGCTATATAACATTCATATAAATCACAAAAAATCTAAATAATACACTACTAAGAAAATATATGGTGAAACCCATGTGCGTAACACGGGTTCGCACTAGTCTTATATTAATGACGAATTCTCATTTCTTATATTCTAGAAATTTAATATTATGTTTTTTTGAAATGTGAAAAATCAGAAAACTTTCTAATAGCCATACAATAAATTACGCTTTCATTTCTTTCCATTATTATCTTTCCCTACGTGTATCTTTTGGTCATCCACTCTAATGCCTATCTATGCAAAGTGTAACATTCATTAGTTAATTAATTTTGAAATGTGAACAGCTACATTTCAATTCCCTCGCCTCTTCATTATTTCCTTAATACTAGCTATTCTACTCCCTCTGAATTGACGCATTCCTTTTTAATTATCCTTTCCCAAACATTGCATATATTTCTTTTTTCCTCTCTTCTTTCCGTTCCATTTCTATCTCACATAATTTTTCCTCCATCAAATTACGATTTCCTAATAAATTCCTTTTAAGGAAAAGTAAATTACGCATCTTATTCCGTTAAAGTCATAAAGTTTGTTTTCTTTCCTTTTTTTACTACTTTCCCCAAATTAACTACCTCCTTTTTCTCCACTTTATTTCTTAATTAATAACACAATCATTTCTTTTCATCACTTTATTAATTTACTTTCTTTCATTCTATTAGTTTATTTACCTTCATTCTATTTTCATGCATCTTATATTAATGACGTATTCTCATTTCTTAAATTCTAGAAATTTAATATTATGTTATTTTTTAAATTTGAAAAATCACAAAACTTTCTAATAGTCAGACAATAAATTGCGCATTCATTTCTTTCCGTTATTCTCTTTTCTACGTGATTTATTTTTGAATTTTGAGTAAGAAATAAATGTTGATTCGACCGACACCTCGTGCCTAGTTAGCCAATTTATTTCCTTCATAACCTACGATATGTGGAGACACCTCTCTCCTCCAAGAAAAATAAAATAAAAAATTATGTAGCCATTTTCTTTCTAAATTCGCGACTACTTCTTCTTTCCGAAAATGCCCGTTCTCTCCAAACGATACACACAAGTGTACTTTTACTTCTTTTCTTTTATTTCTCTCTCAAAATATTTCACATTTTCCTTTCATTCCCTTTTCCTTTAAATCACCTCCTTCCCATCCTCCACTTCTCTATATAAAAAAAAGACAGATTAAAATGCAAATGAAAGGTTTGATTTCGAGCTTTCACCACCGAATCGAAGAATAGCCGTAAGGTGAGTTATCTATGTTTAGTCATAACTGAGAAGATGGTTTGATTAAGACTTGAGAATTAGATTCCGAAAATTTTGAAATTGATTCGTAATATTTTAAAGAAAAAAATACTAGTAATGTATACAATCTTCTCACGGATTCGGTTCCATTTTTGACAAAAAATCATGATGCTGCCATCTGTCCACATCTACAATCCAACGCTTCCCTCCTATTTACCTAGAGTCGATACCATTTTCTCCCCACCGTTACGCTAAATCTGTTTCACCCAAATTTGTTCACCTCACCTTCCACCCTATAATACAGTTGTCTCCAACATCGCCCTGCAGCTCAACCCAACTTCGGTTTTACCCAAATCCGTTTCACCTTTTTCCCTTTTGCACCAGCGTCGGGCTCTATTTTCTTCCATCAACACGGGAGCTGAAAGGCCTTTCAACTTTGAAACCGTCGACCGACTAGGGTTCCGATGCTGGTATGTGTTTCGTTCTTTTATGACTCTACCGATCTTATGCTTCTCATTTGCCTGAGGGTGCAGATCAACTATTAGGTTCTATAAGAAATTGTAATAACTCTTTTATTACTTGCTTTATAGAATGTACAGAGACTGAATTGAATGTCTGAAACAGACGCTATGTACAAATATATATATACAGGATTGATCAAATAGGCAATGGGCTAGACAGGTAGGCCCATGTGTTAATAAATGAAGCATTGCTGAAGCCCATCGGTTTATTTTGATATATGTCATCTGAGTCTCATATGTTAACAGCCCCCCTCAAAACAAACTAGGGTTTCACCTTTATTTCAATGGAGCCGCCATCTGAAACCCCTAGCTCTCCTCGTAATCTCTAAAAATTGCTTCTCGATAGAGTTTTAGTTAAGACGTCTGCCTTTTGGTAGAACGCTGGAATATGATTCACCACTAGTCTTCCTGAACCGGTCCTTTCTCTGACGAAGTGGAGGTCAATCTCCATATGCTTCGTCCTAGAATGCTGAATCGGGTTAATGGATAATGATACGGTGCTTCGATTTTCGCACCAGAGTGTTGGTTTTCTAGAAAAGCATAACCCTAATTCATTAATTAGGGCTTCAACCCAAATAATCTCCGTCGTGGCTGATGCAATAGCTCGGTATTCCGCTTCGGTGCTCGATCTGGATATGGTGGACTGCTTCTTCGTACACCAGGAGATAGAGCTCGGTCCCATGAACACACAGTAACCAGAGGTTGATTTTCGATCATTTGGGTCGTTTGCCCAATCTGCATCACTGTAAGTATTCAAGTTTATGTCTTTACTTGATTTAATTACAAGACCATGCATCGACAACTGAGAGATAATACATGTGGCCTTGTCTGCAGTTCAATGGTGCAGGACCCCATAGGTCCACTGTCACTAATTCAAGAGGTTTGGTGTAAACAGTTTCAGATCTATTAAAAGGCAATTTGTGACTCCTGCCAAGTTGGCAGTGCGTGCAAATTTCAGACACAGGTGATTTTTTGTAATAAGTTTTATTATCTCTTAAAATTTGCCTTACAATGTCATAACTAGGATGCCCTAGTTTACAATGCCATATATCTAAGTCATTTCTGATGCAACTATTGTTGCTACAGCCAAGATTTTCTATATTATCATCACTATTAAAATTAATATTAGCATTACAGCACCATGTATTATTATTGGATCCCTTTCCTGATGATATGTTGCTGAATTTGTATAGCCCATTGTCCAAACTACCCTATAATAATATGTCTTTATTTAGAGAGTCTCTAACAAGACAATACTTTGGGTGAAACTCAAAATACACCTTGTTTTCATTGGCGAATTGGGACACACTAATCAGATTTTTCTTGACATTAGGAACTTCAAGTAAATTGTTGAGAAAAAGCTTTCTTTTTCCATTAACACAACCTGTCCCAATATGAGATATATTCATAGTTTCACCGTTACAAGTATGAATAACTTGCGTACCTAAGTAGTTCTTGTTTCCAAGATTTAAGTTTTGTAGATTGTTTGTGATGTGGTTGGTCGTTCCAGAGTCTGGAAACCAATCCTCAGCGTTGATATCATCAGTTTTGGTTAAATCAACAAAAGTTTTTATAAATATAATATATCCAACTTCTAATAAAAGCTTTGATGCAATTTTAATATACTGACATTCATGTTTTTTTCAACTAAACTTTAATATCTACTAGCAGAAATATACTGTTGTTTTAATTTGCATATATTCCTTGCTTTTAAGAAACACTCCAAATTGAACCGTACATGCATTGAAGATGGACACAGTTAATTTACATGTAGGTGCTCCTTACGAAATATGCTTACATGACCAGGTTAAGTAAATTTATTTTCTCATTTTCGCACTCATGTCCAGCTCCAATTGTTTCTATATTTGACTGGAAAAAATAGAAATAATAGATAAAAATATAACATAATATTTTTAAGCTACTTAGTATTAGGTCAGAATGATACCGCACTAAGAAGTTAATAGATTACAGCAGTTACATTTTTGGATTTGATACTGTACCAAGAAGTTAATAGATTAAAACAGTTACATTGCTCGGATTTGATTGGTGTGAATGATACTGCATTAAGAAGTTCCTAGCTTAGACTTCGTCTTTTATACTTTTTTCCGTGTTAGAATGTATAGCTTAATGGATAGCATGCTTTTTCCAAAGAAAACCACTATCAGACATAGTATTATTCAGATCTTTCACTTTCTTTAAAAGCAAATGTAGAAATCAAAAGGCACATATACATATTATTTGCTCTTTCTATACTTTTTGTATTGACTTGAATGGCCAATATATTTTACTGTAGATTTTTAGCTAGCAATATTTGTACAAAGTTACGGTGGATCAACGGTATATGTTATAGTTGCTATCAAGGATTTTAATTTGAGATTTCTTGAGTTGTTAGGATCATTTTTCTTGTGTTTTGACTAAAAAAAACTTATAACAAATTATAAGTTTTTACTGTATTACCTGCAAGCCATGTATTGTCAACTAAATTGTCATCGAAATATATTTTGTTACAGCTAATGCATTTTCATTGATATTAAAGTGCACGTACTCTTAAAATAAGTAAAATACTGATTTAGCTCTTTGCATCCCTTCTTAATTACTTCCATTGTCTATTAGTTTTTCAGACTATTTTGGAGTATGGTTTTTTTTTTTTAAATTTTTTTCTGTTCTCTTATCTATTACATGGAAGCTTAATGTATTTCATGTTCCTTTCGGTTTCACTTTTATCAAAAAAACAATACGTTGACAGTAGTGTAGTCAAGGCGCTCGTCTAGGCGCCAAAAAGCCCTAGGCGCCAGCCTAGGGGTTTTCTGGCCATCGAAGCGCCAGCCGTGCTCGAGGCGCTAGAAAAGCGCTCGAGGCGCCGAAGTCCTAAAAAAGCGTGCTCCGGTTAGGTTCTTCTGTAAGAATTTTTTTTCGTTTCTTTGAACAGCAGCTGTTTTCTTTAAACAAGCGTAAGTGCCATGCTATTTTTTTGTTGAAGAAATGTGTTTTATTTAACAAATGCAGATTTTTTTTAAAAAAAAATGCAGCTTGTTTTTTTTGAAGTTTTGAACAAATGCAGTTTTTTTTTTTTTTTGGAACAAATGCAGATTTTTGTTTTGAACAAATGCTTTTTTTTTTAAGTTTTAACAAATGCAGTTTTTTTAAAAAAAAAATCAAAGCAGTTTTTTTTTAAAACTAGTGCAGTGCGGTTTTTTTATAAAACATAAGATGTTTTGTTAAACAAATGCAATTTTTTTTTTGGAACAAATGTAGTTTTTTTTTTGTAAGTTTTTGACAAATGCAGTTTGTTTTATCTCAATATTGCATTTATATACACTTTTTAAAAGCCAAAAATGGAGTTTTATGCCATTTTTTAAGTGCAGTTTTTTCTGCTATAAAAAAGCAAAAGTCATGCTCAAGGCGTCCAAAGAAGCCCTAGGCACCAAAAAGCGCTAGGCGCCAGCCTGGGGCTTTTTCGCCTTGACTACACTAGTTGACATGTGTCTTGAAACAAAATGTCAACAGCGCCAAAGTGATTTCAGTCGTGTGGTGGTTTCATTTCTTCAACACACCTTCTACCTTCGTCCATTTTATAAATCTAAACAAAGTCACCTGCCACTATTATGGAAAAACCATTCTCAAAACCCTACAATTAGTATGAAATCTTTAATTTGATAAAACTTTCCCCAATTAGTATTCATTATGCGTAGCTTTTCATCCAACCATTTCTTGCGTTTGCTACTGCAAATTTCAGAGTTTGGTGCTATCATGTATCCATTTTCTTGCTATTTCAACTTCTATTGTTTGCTGTTGTTTAGTCCATATAATAGGAAGTCCAAATAAATTTAATGGAATATAATAATTTCATAATTTTTAGATGATATTATCATTGTACTATTAATTCTCACAACCATTGTAACATCCCGAGTTATGCGACAATTTAAAATATAAAATTTTATGTGATTTAGAACAAAATTGTTTTAAATATTAAAATTTATGATTTATATCGTATATTGATAAGATATGTACTAAAATTTAATCATTGAAAAATGATCTGCAATAGAATATGTATGATAATAGCAGTGTTTAATAATTTGCTTATAATGGAATTTGAAATTTTATTGAATTAACAAATTATAATGGGTTAACTAATTTTGGAATTTTACATATGTTGAAAATTTAATTTATTGTATATAGTAATAATTAACATTCATTGTTTGTACAATGAATGTCAACTTGTAATAAATGTCATTATCTATATGGATTGACAATATAAATTATAGGCCGGTTTATATTGTAATTATTGAGAATTGAAATTTGATTTTTATTTAATTGAATTAAACCGAGTCAATGAATTTATAATTAAAACTTTAATGACTTAATTTGGAAATTGATGGTGAAAACTTAATTGAATGGTTTAAGTATTGAAATTTGATTTATTGTGACATTGTTACCTGTATTGATTTCAATCACATTGTGCATTTGTTTATATTGATAAGTATGGAAAGTTAAACTTAATATTAAATATGAACAAAATTTGATTTAATTAATTTATAATTGAAATTTAAATTAAATATTTGTTTAATAATAAAATGGAATTTAATACGAGTAAAACTTGATCTACTAAGTTAAACCGAATTTTATTTTGATTTAAATAAAGTTGATGAGCATGAAAATAAAAAAAAGGCAATTATTTGAAATTGGCAATTAATAGTGAATCATTAATGCTTAAAATGAATTGGAAAAAATTAATTGCTCAATTTAAACTATTGGAAAGTGGTATTAGAGATCCATAATACATGCAATTTATTTCTATAACTAATGTGAGTCCTAATTTGAATTAGAATAATTTATTAACGTTTGGTATTAAGTTTAAGATGAATACAAAGAGTGACTGAATGCTGTATTTATTAATTAGAAAATTAAAATATTGCCAATAAATGATCCTTTTTATCTCCCTAAACTTAGATCCACTAATTTTTCTTCCCTGTAGCCAAAATATTCATGGCCTCTCCTCTTCAAATCTTCAAACCATTTTCTAAAATCCGTTTCTTTATAAAATCACATAATTTCAGATCCGTTAAACTCGTTGATAAGGGAGCTTCGCGATGGCATGCATAGTAGAGGGTGCGGTTCAAATTGTGGGTTTGACATTTTCTACAGTGAACGAAAAATGAATTAGGTTTTGAATTTGTGAGTATTATAGAGCTTTAATTGCGATTTAGATATCATATTTGAATTGGTAGTAGAAAATAGCACGGGGTGGCAAATTTTGATCGGATTTGGTGAAAATAAATGTCGCAACCTATAGCTTGGCGACGTGTGGGGATCGGTGTCGGATTTTGAGGTAGAGGGTCGGACGTCAGGTGATGGTGTGGAGCAAGTCGAGATTGAGGAGAGGAGTGTGTTGGCACAGACGGTTTTGAGAATAAGCGATCCTAGCTCCGTATCACTTCAGAGTATGTACGTTGGAAATAAGATGCTCAGGCATTTTTATTTTGAGAAGATGAAGATGTTGGAATAAGAAGTGGAAGAAGAGTGATGTGGCAAGTTTGGTTATTTTGTTCCATTTTTCGTTTTTGTTTATTTATTTAATTCCAATCGCGTTAACATCTATAACTTTTTCATACGAGCTTCAATTGACACGCGGTTTGTTGAGTTGGAATCGTATCGACGAGCTCTTCGAAATGGCGCTGGTTTGGATGAATTCTAAGACTGTGAAATTTTGGGCCTGTATGGGAATTTCAATAGCGTACAGAACCAAGGTGAGTGATTCAACCCACTCATGCGTAACTAAAGCATTCTAATATTAGTTAAATTATTATCATGTCGTGATATGATTGTATGCATTGATGTTTGACAGTTTAAATTGCATGTTTATATTTATTTGTGTCGATAGTGTAGTTCAATTTGACTGTTAAATATAATTTTAAAGTTAAGTAAAAATTCGACATTTAAGTTCTGTTTAAAACCTGACATCAGAAAATTTGTAAGTTTATATGATATTGGACTGTTTTGTATGTATTGATGTGATGAGTGGATTGAATTTGATGTGTTGACATATTGATGTAATGGTGTAAATTACCTGTTATTTATATTTATTCGCATATGACTGTTGTTGTGCCGATTAATCTCAATCATTACCCTAGATGTTACGGGCATTGAATAAACTTGGGATTAATCATAAAAATAAATTAAGAACGTAGGTTGAAATGATAAATACCTGCGACCCTGATTTGGATTGAAATGATATATATCCTTTCCCTAAATACTAAAATTAAAATTTAAGTATCACTTGGCCATAGGATAGAAAATTATATACGGACACCGGTTGGTTAAATAAAATTTGTTTTAACCATGAATTTTTAAATATTGTTTAAAGACAATAAGCGATGTTTTATAAATTATTTTTCTTTGAACTTGAACTTTGAATTTTTGAAATATAAATAAAAGGCGTAATAAATTAGTGTTGTAACTGAAGTTGAACAAAGTGAAATATAATGTAAATCGAATTTATTGAAAGTGAATGGTTTCACCCACTTTTGAAATTTATTATGAATCAACATTGATTTGAATTATATATGAACTGTGAACTCGATATTTGTTATAAATTGAAATCATTGAAAATGAGAATCTGATTTGGAACGTAACTATTTGAATTAATTTGATCAAGGTGAAATGAATGTAAATTGGAAGTTTAATCGATGGAATTATAAAATTTTGAGTTGATTGAATTGAAGATTGAAATATGACTTCAAGTTTAATTGAAAATGTTAGAGAACAATTCTAATTCCAACTATAGTATTTCAAAACCATTCTTTATAAACTATTTTAATAATAATTATATTTTCTGTATAAACTATTTTACTTTATTAATATTTTATTTTATAAATTATTTTAAATAAACCATTTTATAATTAACTATTTATTTTACAAATTATTCTAATATTTTAACTATAGATTTTACTAAATTTGATAATTCTATTTTAATTACAAACTATTTATTTTTCAACTATTTCAAATTATATATCTAAACTATTCCACATATATTTTTACTATTTTAATATTCAAATTATTTTAAAAGTTGGAATTGTTCAATATTTAAGTTTGGTTTTTAAAGGAGATTTCATTATGAAACATTATATTTTGACTATTGAAATGATTTTAGAAAATATGATATTTTCGATATGAAGTACGAACCCCCTTTGAAATGTAAAAGAACTGACCGGTGTGAAAAATGTAAACGATTGGTTGTTAAAGAGACCGGGATCGGATATTGTCATACTCTCTGCCAATACCGAAAACCACTTTAACAACTGTGTACGCGGTGAAGTTCCAGAAATGGTGTTGGATGGATTTGGAGGCGGTTACTAGATTTGAAGAAAGAGAATGATGATGGATAGCCTTGACCTTTGGGTCATAATTAAAATGACTAAAACAGTAGCCATACCCAGGTTAATTGAGTTAGCTACTCCGAGCAGGCATACTTCTTCGATACTATATATATACTTTGTGATTGATTGGCGCCTTTGATTGATTTTGGGGGTATGTTTGGGGTGGGCGGTAGTTGCGGCTATGCGTTACCAACGGCCTGGGTCAGCAATCCGGTAGAATCACTACTGATGGGTATTGCCTCGATGCCTTGTCATATTTATCCTGATCGAGCCCCCTACGATTTTGATTTAACGTTGTCGTATCACGGCGCATCCCTATCCGCCGACGTACTGGTGTGTTATATGCAAACTGTACGGCAACGGTATAAACGGTGTAAGGGTAATAATGGTAATCCCGCTTACATTATTTTATTATGTTATATTTAACCATAGACATTATTATAATAGCGTATTATATTATATAGTATTAGTTTGACGGATCCTTAAGAGATGGAAATTCCCGTAACATCTCTTAAGTTATTGCACTCATATTATTACATGAAATTTGATTTAACTAATATGAGAATGATTTAGTTCTGATCCGAGTGTTTGTTGTGTTTCTTTTTGCAATACGCTCGGGTCAGACCGAGCTGCAGTTAGCGAAGATTCCATTGCTTTGAAGATTCCATTATGAAGATGAAGATGGAGCTCAACAGACGTATTATTATTATTCCGCTGCAATGCATTGGTATGTTGTATGTTAATTTACTCTGATAATCATTGTAAAATATAATAAAATGTATGTTTTAACAGCTTCATGAATTGTTATTTATTTATTTATTATATTTTGTCCTTCCGCTGCGAGATTTTGTATTTGTTCTTCTTCTTCTCTTCTTTTTTTTCTTATATAAATCCCAATAACTATCCTTATTTTTGATTTGTTTATGTCGACATTGAGGATCATTGTCGATTTGAACGGTCAAAAATATCGGGATGTTACAACCATTTCCCAGTTAACTGCACATTTTTTCTTGCAAAATTTGATTATGAATTCTTTTTTGATTCCTTTTGTGTTTTGACAAGAATATGTGTCGTATCTTAAATAATAAGCATAATTCCTGTAGAAGGAAGACGATGTGGATCATATCTTCATGTAGCATGGACGACTTTCAGTCTTGGGGTAGCTTATAGGTACTATGATTCATTTGACATCTAATGCTCTACCTCTTTTGCTAGGCATCCTGTCCTTATAGTTTGCCAAACTTTATTAGTTATTCAGTAATGTGTAAAAACCTTATCACTCTAAAAATATAGATCTGGAAGTATCATTTGATGTTAGTTGTATATTGAGAAAGAAGAAGAAAATCTTCCCATGTATAGTTACCGACTTTGTACTTAACATGTAAATTTCAAGCTGATATGGTGTTCATGTACTTTGGGTGCCATCACAAAGAATTCTATTGTCACCACTTACTTATTTACTAATGCATGTACTGTTTTTCATTTTTCCTTCATATATGGTAGTTCACAAAGTAGGGAGTAACGTCGTCATCTTCTTGAAGGATCAAGATAAGTCATCACAACACTTCATACTTTCATTTCCAATATTACAGTACAAGGTATAACATTTTTTTTGAAGCTTACTTCAGATGTTTGAATTGATGTTATCTTGGGTGTTTGGCATTTTCACGTATTTAGTTGATAATACATGTAGTATTCTTCATTTACCCTTTCACTTATTGCAGTCCACTTGGATGTTGTTATTAGCAAGGTGATTATCTTCTTGCAGTATCATGATAAGGCACTGTAACACATCATGCCTCCCACTTTCAGTATTACAATACAAGGTAAAACATATGTGCACTTGATGTTCATTTGATTTTTAATTTTTTTTCAACAATAAGATAAACATAAATTCCCAAAACAAGAAACTGTAATATTATAGAATTAAGCGAATTCATATACGTATTGATCTAATATTGGTTGATGGATTCACTTAAATGAAATACATGTTTGCTACTTATTCACTTCATATCTGATATGTGTCTTTTTTTCTTACTAGCTTTCCAAACATATTGCTATCATCAACTTTATTTATTTTTAATTTTCTTTACGAATTTTAAATGTAGAGTTTTTTTTCTTATGTAAGCCCATACGGTGTAAATTATATGAGTTTCTAAAGGTCGGTTGTTGATTTTATTTTTGGTTGAATTGGAATAGTGGAAAATCTGTTTCCATATCCTAAACTTTGAAATTGGTGAAATTTAATTATGAACGAATCATCAAAATTTTTAATTTCAATATCCAACTTCAGAATTTAAAATTTCGATTTTAAATTTATTATTCTAAATTAGTCTCAATTTCAAAATCCAAGAATTAGTTTTTCAAATTTAATTTTTAAAATTTTAGTTTAGATCGTAGATTTTCACTAATAATTTTGAGTTTTTGAAATTTTAATTTTACATATTAAATTTTTTGATTTGAATATGAAATTTAATTTTTAATTTACTTCTAAAATTGATATTTTCAAAATTTTCATCCTAGATTAAATTCAAATTCATAATTTTCAACTTCTAAAATTTTCATTTTCAAAATTTTGAATTTAATACTGATTGTTTCCCTTTCTGACTAATAATTCGAAAGTTAACAAATGATTTTCTTTTTAAATTTTTTGTAGATGGTTAAAAAGTCGAGGAAAAAGTGAAAGAAATCATAAATTTTCATAGCAGCATCAAATATCCAGACCCTATGGAGCCATCATGTTGGACCAAAAACCGGGTATGTTAGTTTTCATATACCCACATCTATTTTTATTTTTGCATTATTTATAATTTAATGAGTACACATCATTTCCATTCCAAAATAGTTGATTGCTATTTGATTCATTTGATGAGGTTGTATTGACTTTTTCACTTTGTGACTATAGTTCGCTTCTGGGCTCCGACTTTTAAATTTGCTATTATTAACCTTGCAAACGCTGCTGACAATGTTTCATATCCTCGATAATCTGGTGTGTGTGTGTGTGTGTGTTGTGGTGATGCTTTAATCTCCTTGCTGATTTGTTTTTATTTTTACGACCAGACATAGTAATATGACCAAAAACCGGGTATGTTGGTTTTCATATACCCACATCTATTTTTATTTTTGCATTATTTATAATTTAATGAGTGCACATCATTTCCATTCCAAAATAGTTGATTGTTGTTTGATTCATTTGATGAGTTTGTATTGACTTTTTCACTTTGTGACTATAGTTCGCTTCTGGTCTCCGACTTTTAAATGCGCTATTAACCTTGCAAATTTTGTTGATTTTGCAAACCCTGCTGACAATGTTTCATATCCTCGATAATCTGGTGTGTGTGTGTGTGTGTGTTGTGGTGATGCTATAATCTCCTTGCTGATTTGTTTTTATTTTTTACGACCAGACATAATATGACCAAAAACCGGGTATGTTAATTTTCATATACCCACATCTATTTTTATTTTTGCATTATTTATAATTTAATGAGTACACATCATTTCCATTCCAAAATAGTTGATTGCTATTTGATTCATTTGATGAGGTTGTATTGACTTTTTCACTTTGGGACTATAGTTCGCTTCTGGGCTCCGACTTCTAAATGCGCTATTATTAACGTTGCAAATTTTGCTGATTTTGCAAACCCTGCTGACAATGTTTCATATCCTCGATAATCTGATATGTATGTTGTGGTGATGCTTTAATCTCCTTGCTGATTTGTTTTTATTTTTACGACCAGACATAGTAATATGCTTTCTTTTGCAGTCGTTGCTTACGCTGGAGTTAATTGATCAAGATACAACATAATCTATAAGTATCCGTGTTGTGATGTAATGCATAAGTTGTTTCATGTTTTATTTTATGGATTATATAATGATTTTATGCTTTATGGGTTGTATAGTGATTAGTGTGCCATACTAGTTTAATTGTAGTTTCTTTATGTTTAGAATCATAATTCTTGAATGTTTCTGCGTTATCTTTTGTCGACTGCAAATAGTATGTAGAACAAAATCATGATTATACTTTTAATTGAATTTGTGCGTTGTACTGTGTTTTGCTGGGTCTAGGAACAACATTGCCATTTTAAAGACAAATTTAATGTAGATGTTATAACATACATGGATTGCTACTATGACATATTAGTGCACGTGGTATTTCCGTCACCTGCATATAATAATGGAAGTGAATGTGTATGTAAAAAGGACAAGATCTATTAATTGTAATTGGGAACACCTGTTGACCAGAGATCCTGATAAAATTTTAGGATGGCATTGTATTTTATGCTTAGCATTGCCTAAAAAGAAAAATTGATAGTGAGGTAGAATAGATTTATTTAGCATAAAGAAGAAAAAACGATGCTAAGTGATATTTATTTTCTAAATTAAAAGCTTATCTATTCTTGAATCATTTGTTTTCATAATGTAAACTTCTTAGGTAAACACATAAGTAAATCTCTCTGTATGTAAGCATGAAATAGATGATTTTCCATAAAGCATGGACTTTGCTACTTCTGTCTACATGATTTTCTATAGGATGTTTATGTCATATTTTGTCTTACCATGTTGGATATATTAAAATGGTGTAGATATACACATATCGATATTTAATACCTTTTGTGATCAAGTTTTAAAAATTCATAATGTCCAAGTTCGAAAATTAACTGGTGAAAATTTTGGTTGAAATTTTCATCAAATCATGTTCATATGATTAATTATAAAATTCTTGTTCTAAAATCGATTTTTTTAGGAATACGGTCTACGAAATAAATACCAGAATATACTACAACATAGGTAGTGAAGTTCATTTTCTCTACAATTTTTTTTTTGCCATTCCATGTGCATAGCACAATTTCCCAATAAGCAATTTTCAACCATTGTTATGCATGTGCACAGCCCACTTTATTCACAGAATCACCATAATTTAGTTAGAAGTACAACAAGCTATTGCTATTATACAAACTTTGATATTTTGTAATAATGAAGAGGCGAGGGAATTGAAATGTGGCTGTTAACATTTCATACACGTAGGAAAAGAGAATTTATTGTATGACTATTAGAAAGTTTTATGATTTTTCACTTTTCAAAAAAACATAATACTCAAAATTCAAAAATTAACCATGTAGGAAAATAGAATAACGAAAAGAAACGAATGCGTAATTTATTGTATGACTATTAGAAAGTTTTGTGATTTTTCATATTTAAAAAAGAACATAATATTAAATTTCTAGAATTTAAGAATTGAGAATACGTCATTAATATAAGAAGCATGAAAATAGAATGAAGGTAAATAAACTAATAGAATGAAGGAAACTAAATTAATATTGTAATGGAAAAAATGGTTGTGTTATTAATGAAGAAATAAAGTGGAGAAAAAGGAGGTAGTCAATTTGGGGAAAGTAGTAAAAGAAAGGGAAAGAAAACAAACTTTATGACTTTAGTGGAATAAAATGCGTAATTTACTTTTCCCTAACGAATTTATTAGAAAATCGTGACTTTAATGGAGGAAAAATTATGTGAGATAGAAATGGAACGAGAAACAAGAGGGGAAAAAAAGAAATATATGCAATGTTTGGGGAAGGATAATTAAAAAAGAATGCCTCAATTCATAGGGTGTACAATAGTTAGTATTAAGGAAACAATTAAGAGGCGAGGGAATTGAAATGTACTAACTATTCTACTCGCCTCTTCATTATTTACAAAATATCAAAGTTTGCATAATAGCAATAGCTTGTTGTACTTCTAATTAAAGTGTGGTGATTTACCTTCATTATTAGTTTATTTACCTTCATTCAGAATTGACGCATTCCTTTTTAATTATCCTTCCCCAAACATCACATATATTTCTTTTTTCTCTCTTTTCTCCGCTCCATTTTTATCTCACATAACTTTTCCTCCATAAAAACACGATTTCCTAATAAATTCTTTTTAGGGAAAAGTAAATTACACATCTTATTCCATTAAAGTCATAAAGTTTGTTTTCTTTCCCCTTCTTTTACTACTTGCCCCAAATCTACTACCTTCTTTTTCTTCACATTATTTCTTCATTAATAACACAATCATTTCTTTTCATCACTCTATTAATTTACTTTCCTTCATTCTATTAGTTTATTTACCTTCTTCTATTTTCATGCATCTTATATTAATAACGTATTCTCATTTCTTAAATTCTAGAAATTTAATATTATGTTTTTTTTAAATGTGAAAAATCACAAAACTTTCTAATAGTCAAAAAATAAATTGCACATTCATTTCATTCCGTTGTTCTATTTTCCTACACGATTTATATTTGAATTTTGAATATTATGTTTTTTTGAAAAGTGAAAAATCACAAAACTTTCTAATAGTCATACAATAAATTACACATTCATTTCTTTCCATTATTCTCTTTTCCTACGTGTGTCTATGGTCATCCTCTCTAATGTCTATCTATGCAAAGTGTAACGTTCATTAATTAATTTATTTTGAAATGTGAACAACAACATTTCAATTCCCTCGCCTCTTCATTATTTCCTTAATACTAGCTATTCTACTCCCTCTGAATTGACGCATTCCTTTTTAATTATCCTTTCCCAAACATTGCATATATTTCTTTTTTCTCTCTTTTCCTCATTCCATTTCTATCTCACATAACTTTTCCTCCATCAAAATCACGATTTCCTAGTAAATTCTTTTTAAGGAAAAGTAAATTACGCATCTTATTCCGTTAAAGTCATAAAATTTGTTTCTTTCCCCTTTTTTTACTACTTTCCCAAATTGGCTACCTCCTTTTTCTCCACTTTATTTCTTAATTAATAACTCAATCATTTCTTTTCGTCACTTTATTAATTTACTTTCCTTCATTCTATTAATTTATTTACCTTCATTCTATTTTCATGCATCTTGTATTAATGACGTATTCTCATTTCTTAAATTCTAGAAATTTAATATTATGTTCTTTTTTAAATGTGAAAAATCACAAAACTTTCTAATAGTCAGACAATAAATTGTGCATTCATTTCTTTTTGTTATTCTCGTTTCTACGTGATTTATTTTTGAATTTTGAGTAAGAAATAAATGTTGATTCGACCGACACCTCGTGCCTAGTTATCCAATCTATTTCCTTCATAACCTACGATATGTGGAGACACCAATAAATCACATCTTTCTAAATTAATTTCCTCTTCCTTTTCCATTCTCTATAATTTCCTTATGCAAGTTTTAGATCTCATTCTTCCTCTCCTCCAAGAAAAATAAAATAAAAAATTACGCAACCATTTCCTTTCTAAATTCGCGACCACTTCTTCTTTCCCAAAATGACCGTTCTCTCCAAACGATACACACAAGTGTACTTTTACTTCGTTTCTTTTATTTCTCTCTCAAAATATTTCACATTTTCCTTTCATTCCCTTTTCCCTTAAATCACCTCCTCCGCATCCTCCACTTCTCTATATAAAAAAAAGATAGATTAAAATGCAAATGAAAGGTTTGATTTCTAGCTTTCACCACCGAATCGAAGAATAACCGTAAGGTGAGTTATCTATGTTTAGTCATAACTGAGAAGATTGTTTGATTAAGACTTGAGAATTTGATTTCGAAAATTTTGAAATTGATTCGTAATATTTTAAAGAAAAGAATACTAGTAATATATAAAAATATTTTTGAATAAGAATGTTTCAAGTGGTTTTCCCAAAATGTTTCGAAAAAATATATGAATGGAGAACCCATTTTGTTGTTGGAAAATAATTTCGATGATAATGTCTCGTCATTGGAATTCATTCTTGAGTTTCAAAGTGGGCGAGACCACTTTGGTAGCCTTGCTACTTGTTTGACTTAATTGAATGAATTTGATCTCCGAAACATGGTTTGATATACAAATATATATGTATATATCGAATGATTCAAAGAAATTCAGGAGTTGTTTCTTGAGTTTATTTGAATGATAATCCTATTTATTTGGATAAATCTAATTGTACATCTTGAAGAGATGTTTGGATTCAGATTTGATGGTAATATGATTTTTTGGCCTATTTGAATAATTTTTTCCTTTTCTAACATGTTTTGAATTTTAAGTTAATAACAATCTAAATAAGCTCAAAAAATAAAATAAAAAATGTTGGAAGTGAATAAAATATTATAAGTACTAATGTTTTGAAATATGTAAATAAGATCTTTGTTTAAAACATGTATTAAATAAGCAATGATTTGAAAGGAATATCATATGCATGAATTTCTTGGTTTTCGATATTTCAGATATGTTTGACTTAAAGTGATATTATATGCATGATTTTCTTGGTAGTGGCAAGTGATGTTATTATAAGATTTGGATGGGTAGAACTTAGGCAAACAAGTACCAGTGGAGAACTCATTGTCTTATTTATACATTATTAGTTTTGTGTGTCGAATTTAAGTGTTACTGATCAAGTGAATTCAATTATTATTATGAGACAGCTTTTCATTGAATTTTTAATTATTAAGTTGTAGTCAGTAATAGCAATGCTAAAAAATGTAAAATGTGGAGATAGAAAATGTGAGTATAACTTTTCATGTGCGTAACCAGTGTACCTGTTTTCCAACATTCATACTAAATTTGCATACATATCTTATAGGGGAAAATGGGGTTAGTTTCACACTTATAATAATTATATCCAGTATTTTTTTATATTTTCTTTTACCCACATCAAGAAAAAAATATCCATGAATAATGATTAAAAAAACTACGGTTGTAGACCATCATGTATATATTTAAAGCAGAGAAATGATGCAGTTAACGATTTTTTGGTAAAACTCAATATTCAATGCGAATATAGTAGTTGTTTTATTGGATATGATTTCACAATTGGAGCTAAATGAGTGGTTGGTCGAATGAACAAGTTATAAAGTATCTATAAGATTTCTTGTTATATTATTTATTAAGACTGCTTTGGATGGAACTAAATATTGAAGTGGGGATCCTAATGTCATAATGAGTTATGGATTTTTAAGTGTACTGTCATTATATACTCCATTCAAAGCTATTATTGATAAAATCTTGATATGTATCTAGTATTTTACGTAGGAATGAGTATACTGGGCAACATTACCCCCTTTAGTTCATGCTTTTGTCCTCAACAATTGATAATTTTTTCCCACTCCATGCTATATAACTAAACAGATATTAGATCTTACTTTCAAATATTATAGGGAATAAAAGTTATCGTAGGTGGCAGGTTTTAAGGTAAATTTTAACTCTTTGTCAAGACACTATATCATTTTACCATTTTTAGCTTCAATCTATGTCAACTGCAAAATGTAAGTTTGCTGAATAAGCCATAAATAAATTTAGCGGCACAGTGGGTCAGGTATCTAACATAATACAAAAAAAGTGTAGTAATATTATTTTCACATATAGCTTAAATGTCCTTTTTATTGATGGAAACAAACAATTGTATGTGTGCAGTTTTCACTGTTAACATTTATCTATTACAGGATAAATTAAACTAAACTACCATCGTTTGGATTATCAGCACTACTATTAGATAAGGTATAAATGAATTCACATGATAGTATTGCACTAGAGTTATGAGACCACACAATTGGTGAATACTCCAATGGTGAATGCATAAAATGCAGGGTATTGTTTCAGCATCTTAGGCATGATATGATGTTTCAAATTATAGAAGAGTGAAAATACGACTACTTTTTCCTTTGTTATTGTCTATGTTATCGTTGTATAATTATGCCAACATAATGAAAAAAATACACCATATCTTAAATCTCTTATAGAAGAAAACCATGCGTACAAGATATGTAAGACATTTACAAAAAATGGTGTATTCATTATTGATACATGTTTTAACTGACATGATTAGCTAGTATGAATCTACGTGAAGAATTCTATAAGGGAAATTAATCCCAAAGAATATGGAGTTTCTTGAGACGTAGTCATACCACCTAAAGGACCTATTGATATCAACATTCTATCCAACAGTTGAAATTGGTAGACTGGGTGTAGATAGGAAAAGTTGTTCCTTATGAATAAAAGCTTGGTTTTATTTGCTTGGATGATGGTGTTTGTTAATGTTCCTTCAAGGTAAATATATGTCACGTGCCACGCTACGTAGTTAAATACAATTTATTTTATTGATTGCTTGAACTTTACATGCATCGTTATTCTTACATAATAATTGACACGACCCGAACTTCCCCGTGAAGGAAAGCGCGGATAGCGTTGAGGACAAGACAAATCAGAACGCAGACGGAAGAACATTTCATTGTTATTACAACAATTCCATCAGATACAAGAATATACAGAGTATAAATGAATCAATTACATTCAACAAATATCAGGGATTACAATAAATTACATAGCAGCGGAAAAATATACAAAACACAACTGAAAGTGATACACGGATATAGAGCTTTCCGAGCATCGTTCCAGCTGTAAATCAGGATCCTGTCAATATAAATCTGTAAAACCAAAACTACTAGCTGCACGTGGAAAATAGGGGCACCCAGAGTTTAGGTTAAAACAATAAACTCCAGGTCAGTCATGGGACTAGTGTGAGAACTAAAACAGTTATTATTCTTTATTTTAAAGTTTGGTAAATCAAGGGACCACGCTGTATAACACGGAACGGGTTTCCTCCCAAGAATACCAGTGCATAAAACAAACAGCGCAATGCTAAATAAAGAAAGATGAAGCTATTATAAGACCCAGGTCCCATCACACAATGCAACGCAAGCCGGAGGATAGGGTTTTTACCTTATAATAGCCAAAGCATGCTTGATACGTTTAAAACACATTATTTGATACTATTATAAGTGTATAGTGTCAAAACAATTTCAATCATAAATATCAATCATAGGCGGCATGAATGACCCATACCACTATGTCGCCATACTAGGCTCTACAAATAAAACCGAAATACACGTATTGGAAATTGGATTTCCATCATGAGTCGAGGCAAGGGGCAAGCTCCTCTCCGATTCGAGACACTCTAGCAAATGTCTCAGGACCCCACTACGATCCTTGGATCTTCAGGGCCGGTCCTCTCTTACTTTTGAGGATTGGCAATACCTGAACACACGTTTCCCGATCCTTACAGACCTATATCCGAGGCGCCTCGCATTCCAACAACCACACAGGTGAAAAGTATATAAATGTCAGCGCTGGTAGGTCACTGACACCACCCTAGCTCGAAAGAAACGTCGTGCTCTCCCTGCAGTCACTATCCCGTTTTTGACTCATACCGAGGTGTGAGGCTCGCGAATTCATGTTATACACAAAGCTAGGTCACACAAACCGTGCTTTGATCATCAACCACAAGACTTTGCTATTCAATAGAAGCCCTGATCAATTGCCACTTACGCGTGCCACACTGGAAATTCACTCCATGCGACTGATGTCCATCGATGTACAACCTCTGAGCTCGTACATCTCAGAGAAGGGCGTTAAGCAAGAGAATAAATTCTCCGCCGCCAAACAGATGTATATTTAATAGAGATCAATCAACACAGAATAAAATCCAATGTCAGAATCACAATCCATTTACAATTTCGTTCTAGGTCTGAACGAAACCGAAGGCACTTTCCTCGCATATCCATCCATCTCCAAGTACGTCTGGACGATCACCAACTGTTTCCCTCATCTTGGGTGTACAGCCCAATCGAGATCATCAGTAATCACCCAAACGATGTGAAGACTTCCGGTCTTCAACCACCGTCTTCATCTTCTACATCTCGTCGAATCGGTTATTCAGAATGGGTATAAACCCAGCCTTTCTGAACAACCCACGTATATGATAAACAAATGTTACACAAACATAACAAACGCCTCATTCCAATTCAGAATATTCTTTTATTCACAAAATCACATTCTGAGGGAATAGGTTCCCATTAATTTTATCCAAGATAAGTTCTTTTAAATTTATTCTTTACTCTTCCTTTGGATATCAATTCAAATTGGTCGGGATTAGCGAACCACACCGAAGTAATTATTCATTTTATTTCCCAATCCCAACCTATTTATCCCATGGAGCAAAACTGGTAATACTCCATATCTAACACCACGGTGTTATCGGTAAAATTAATTACCATTTCACGTTCAAATCTAATTAAAGATTTAACTATCGCATTGGAGCAAAACTGGTGGTACTCCATTCTCGATCACCTTTCAGATTTGATAATTTAAATTATCAATTCACATTTTAATCCAATTAAAGATTCATTAAAACTCCACTTAGTTTCAATCTTTTCAAAAATCAATATCCTGCCTTTAACTGGGTTAAAGAACCAATGTCATCTAAAACACGATTCATGACAAACCCAAATCATATTTGATATTAAATACAAGGCTCTGAATAGAAAATATATCGGCTTATATTCAATATCAAATGCTGAAACTAACAAACATCGTATTGGAAATAACGATATAAAATATAACTTTCAAATTCCCATAACAATATCTATATAGTCACGAAATCCAACATCGAAATATTCCGAAAATAATTTCGATTCACTCTAGTCCAATTCACGTATTGGGAATATTGATTATTTTTAAAATCCCTTTCAAATTCAATTTATTTATTTCAAAAATAAATTGATTTTAATTCTAGTTCAAAACTAGTTCATTTCGACAAAAATCTATTTTTATCTTTCCAAATGTGGAGTTTTTCATCCTATTTCTTTCCAATACACAAATTATGATTTTACACAAATTATTAATATTTTTAATAATTTTATCAAGGCCCGTACAGTCGATTTCCAACAATGGCCATCGAACTGCACTTACAACGACCTTTTTCAAATTTGATTTGGACATAATTCCAAATCCAACCGTTAGATTTCAAATTTCTAATATTCATTGGAAAGCTCTTTTCGATACGAACCCAACGGTTCCGGTTTTAGGAGAATCCGACGGTCGGATCTCCCGCAACGTCAATTCGAAGTTAATGGTCGAAATTCCCGAACTGCCGCAGCGCGGCGCGTTCTATTCAGGCCATTATATATAAAATATATATTATATATATTTCGTCGATTTCCTTTTAAAACGTATTTTATAAATCGTTTTAAATTCGTTTTCAAAACCATTTCAACGCTACCTTCAATTTCAAATCGATTTGATTTCAATTCAATTCGAATTCATTTCAATTTTATTTAATTCGAATTCAAATTCGTTTCAATTCAATTCAAATTCTAATTCGTTTCAATTCAATTTGAATTTACCTTCTATTTAATTCAATTCGAATTCATTTCAAATTGATTTCAATTCAATTTCAGTTCGTTTTAAATTTCATACAAACAATATTATTCAATATCAGTCAAATTATTGTATATAAACAAATCGTTCGATTAGTTTATAAATATTCATTTATTCACTTTCACGTTAAAAATTATATTTTTAACGATAATTTATTTATTTCAACACATGAATATATTTCATTATCTATTTCACATCAACTTCACAAACAAATTTTCACAACACATCAATCAAACAAACAAGCCATCCATGGTATGTGGATGACGGGTGTCGGGTGCTACTAAGCACCGTCTGCATCCTAGTATATATATATATATAACTAGAAAAGAAATTTAGAGTGAGAAGTTCTTACCAATAGCTATCCCAACTCCACGACACTTCTAATGTAGGAAATCTTCACTGTTCTCGCCTTTTGTCACTTTCGTCGCCCGTAGTCACTACATATATAAAAATCATATTTTTATATTGTTGTTATGCAATATATAAAAATCGAATTTTTACTTCGCTATTCAATATATTAAAATCCCATTTTTACTTCGCTATTCAATATATAAAAATCTCATTTTTACTTCGCTATTCAATATATAAAAATCCCGCCTTTTCACATATAAAGATTTTATTTTCTATTTTATAGAAATTATATTTTCAATACACTACTTACATAAAAATATTATTTTTATATCTTCTACAATATAAAGGTCATATTTTTCACCTTCACATCTAATAAAAATTATATTTTTATTATCTCCATAATATAAAAATCACATTTTTATACTTCTACAACATAAAAGATTATATTTTTATACTTTTACATATAATAAAAATCTTATTTTTACTAAGTTAAAAATCAAAGCTTTGTTTATAAAAATTAGATCATGGCTAGAAGAAAATCTCAACTTTCATATAAATAAAAATCAAATTTTTGTTCACTATTTAGATCAAAAAAACATGTCATTATATTTTTCAACATCATTCTTTTATATAAATGAAAACCATGTTCTTGTCTCGCTAATACAGGTATACAAATCGAATTTTTAATTGCATAGACAAGTAAATAAAACTCACTTTGTTTTCAGCGAGACGGGGGGGCTGAGGTGAAAAACCGGCGGTGTAGGGGCGGTGCAGGCAGAGGGGAAGCGGCGCGAGGTGGTGGTTGGCTCGGGCGTCTTCTGGTGGCGCTAGGGTTTTAAAGGGGGGGCTGCAAGGTCTGAACGGAGGAAGGGGAAATCGAGACGAGGGAGAGGAAGAAGAAGAAGAAGGGGAGGGGCTCCGCCCTTGTGGTGGCGCGCGGCGGCGCTGTTGGGAGGAGCGCGACTCCTCCCCCTTCCTTCTCTTATTTTTTTTATTTAACTGTGAACGGAATTATAACGGGGAGGGGGGGCTGAAGGGAGAGATAAAGGGGCAAGGAGAGAGAGAGTTTTTTTTTATATTTAATTATTTTATTTCAAAAAACTTGACGTTTTATTTCGACCTCGAAACGAGGCCCACCGCTTGTCGTCCACAGCGTTTTACCCCCATTCCGAACATAATGGGATATGTATCACAAGCTGATTCGATCGTTTCGATCAGTTTCCGTTAAAATCAACATATAACTCTATATACTGAATTTGAACGCGTATTTCAATTCACTGGGGTCACATACTAACTCTAAAAATTGCAGAAAAATATTTTCTAGCTTCGTATTGACGATACGGTCCTAACAAAACTAATTTCGTCGAATTCTGTAACCGTTGGAAAAATGGCCATTTTCCAGTCGATTAAAATCAACTGAAACTGGTCAAATGCGTTTTCCTTTGCCATGCTCACATGTTGAATCGAAAAATTATGAAATTTGGAATCTAACAATAATTTGACGTCACAGACCCAACAAAAGTGGTTTCGTCGAAATCCGAGGTCGTTTGTAAAATTCCCATTTTTAAGGGCCTGAATTCCATAACGACTATTCAGAATTTTCAACTGGGCATATCTTTTGATCCCCGCTATGAAATTTCGATTTTTCGGATTCGTTGGAAAGATATTCACAATTAGATCCAATTATTTTTGGTTTCGCTAAAATCCGATTTGTTTTTCACCCGGTACATTCAATTGAAGTTTGAAATCGAATTATCGAACTACCGCGCCATTTTCAATTCTATTTAGAATTATATATAATTATTTATATTCTAACGACGACGTATATAAATATATACGTCGAATTATATTCAAAATAAATTTCTCGTCGATATTATTTAAAATAATTCATTTTAAATGTTCAAAATTCGCTAAAATTGCCAAAATAAAAATTTTAAACTGGCCCAGATTTTCGGGTTGTTACAATCTCCCCCACTTAAAACTTTTCGTCCCCGAAAAGGAACAAAGTCGAAAGTGGTTTGATCAATCAACTCTACGTTCGATCTGGCTTCCATTCTCCAACTTTTCAGTTTCTGAGAATTTTCAAATTCTTCAAAAATTTGGCTAACACCCTAAATTTTCGAAAATTTTTGCCATAACCTACCCTGCACCGAGAGCCACGGGAAAATCCCGAAATTACCATACAGGCCTTCTGATCTCAAAAAGAAAAAGAAAAAGCCAAGCGGCTAGCCAATCGGCTCATAAAATCATCATCACCCAAACAAAACAGTAAATTATAGTAAACATGTACCTATTTGTCGGGCAAACAAATTTTATTCTTCGGCTCGAGCCTCCTTGCTATGGCCTGTTCAATGTAAGTACATGTATATGCAAGCAAATGCGACCAATTTTCAGTACAATTAAATATTTGATTCAATTAGGCTAAATGGTTCCAAATTATCAAACAAATAAACAAACAACACAACCATCAATCAATTAGTGAATTAGCGTTTCAAATTCATAATTTTGATATATATACAGAAAATCATGTTTTTGATGCCAATTCACAACAATAAATCTATCTATATAAGTTTTGGTTCTCACACAAGTCTAATGGAAATATATAGAAATCACACCTTCGAAACACGAACATAAATATTGATGATGCCATGGTCATTATCAACATCATCTCCGGGCGACTAGAGCGTGATTCTATATCTATCCAGTATATTAAAACTTCGAATATACGTTCATGACGCGTATAAGCGAAATCTTTATATACTCGATTGTCCAAATTCAAAATAAACAAATATTCAAATACGTATAAAGCGAATTGAATTTTAAAAACAAAATTGTTTTCATTTGAAAAATATACTCTTCACAATCGTTCTAGGATACTACTGATCCTATCTCTAACGAGTCATTCTAATTGGATATTACTAATCCAATATCTGATGAATTCTTTCGTTTGGTTCTAATGTGTCTTGTTCTCGAGCTCTGTAAACCAAAGCTCTGATACCAAACTGACACGACCCGAACTTCCCCGTGAAGGAAAGCGCGGATAGCGTTGAGGACAAGACAAATCAGAACGCAGACGGAAGAACATTTCATTGTTATTTCAACAATTCCATCAGATACAAGAATATACAGAGTATAAATGAATCAATTACATTCAACAAATATCAGCGATTACAATAAATTACATAGCAACGGAAAAATATACAAAACACAACTGAAAGTGATACACGGATACAAAGCTTTCCGAGCATCGTTCCAGCTGTAAATCAGGATCCTGTGAATATAAATCTGCAAAATCAAAACTACTAGCCGCCCGTGGAAAATAGGGGCACCCAGAGTTTAGGTTAAAACAATAAACTCCAGGTCAGTCATGGGACCGGTGTGAGAACTAAAACAGTTATTAATCTTTATTTTAAAGTTCGGTAAATCAAGGGACCACGCCGTATAACACAGAACGGGTTTCCTCCCAAGAATACCAGTGCATAAAACAAACAGCGCAATGCTAAATAAAAAAAGATGAAGCTATTATAAGACCCAGGTCCCATCACACAATGCAACGCAAGCCGGAGGATAGGGTTTTTACCTTATAATAGCCAAAGCATGCTTGATACGTTTAAAACACATTATTTGATACTATTATAAGTGTATAGTGTCAAAACAGTTTCAATCATAAATATCAATCATAGGCGGCATGAATGACCCATACCACTATGTCGCCATACTAGGCTCTACAAATAAAACTGAAATACACGTATTGGAAATTGGATTTCCGTCATGAGTCGAGGCAAGGGGCAAGCTCCTCTCTAATTCGAGACACTCTAGCAAATGTCTCAGGACCCCACTATGATCCTTGGATCTTCAGGGCCGGTCCTCTCTTACTTTTGAGGATTGGCAATTCCTAAACACACGTTTCCCGGTCCTTACAGACCTATATCCGAGGCGCCTCGCATTCCAACAACCACACAGGTGAAAAGTATATAAATGTCAGGGCTGGTAGGTCACTGACACCACCCTAGCTAGAAAGAAACGTCGTGCTCTCCCTGCAGTCACTATCCCGTTTTTGACTCATACCGAGGTGTGAGGCTCGCGAATTCACGTTATACACAAAGCTACGTCACACAAACCGTGCTTTGATCATCAACCACAAGACTTTGCTTTTCAACAGAAGCCCTGATCAATTGCCACTTACGCGTGCCACACTGGCAATTCACTCCATGCGACTGATGTCCATCGATATACAACCTATGAGCTCGTACGTCTCAGTGAAGGGCGTTAAGCAAGAGAATAAATTCTCCATCGCCAAACAGATGTATATTTAATAGAGATCAATCAACACAGAATAAAATCCAATGTCAGACACACAATCCATTTACAAGTTCGTTCTGGGTCTGAACGAAACCGGAGGCACTTTCCTCGCATATCCATCCAACTCCAAGTACGTCTGGACGATCACCAACTGTTTCCCTCATCTTGGGTGTACAGCCCAATCGAGATCATCAGTAATCACCCAAACGATGTGAAGACTTCTGGTCTTCAACCACCGTCTTCATCTTCGACATCTCGTCGAATCGATTATTCAGAATGGGTATAAACCCGGCCTTTCTGAACAACCCACGTATATGATAAACAAATGTTACACAAACATAACAAATGCCTCATTCCAATTCAGAATATTCATTTATTCACAAAATCACATTCTGAGGGAATAGGTTCCCATTAATTTTATCCAAGATAAGTTCTTTTAAATTTATTCTTTACTCTTCCTTTGGATATCAATTCAAACTGGTCGGGATTAGCGAACCACACCGAAGTAATTATTTATTTTATTTCCCAATCCCAACCTATTTATCCCATGGAGCAAAACTGGTAATACTCCATATCTAACACCACGGTGTTATCGGTAAATTTAATTACCATTTCACGTTCAAATCTAATTAAAGATTTAACTATCGCATTGGAGCAAAACTGGTGGTACTCCATTCTCGATCACCTTTCAGATTTGATAATTTAAATTATCAATTCACATTTTAATCCAATTAAAGATTCATTAAAACTCCACTTAGTTTCAATCTTTTCAAAAATCAATATCCTGCCTTTAACTGGGTTAAAGAACCAATGTCATCTAAAACACGATTCACGACAAACCCAAATCATATTTGATATTAAATTCAAGGCTCTGAATAGAAAATATATCAGCTTATATTCAATATCAAATTCTGAAACTAACAAATATCGTATTGGAAATAACGATATAAAATATATCTTTCAAATTCCCATAACAATATCTGTACAGTCACGAAATCCAACATCGAAATATTCCGAAAATAATTTCGATTCACTCTAGTCCAATTCACGTATTGGGAATATTGATTATTCTTAAAATCCCTTTCAAATTCAATTTATTTATTTCAAACATAAATTGATTTTAATTCTAGTTCAAAACTAGTTCATTTCGACAAAAATCTATTTTTATCTTTTCAAATGTGGAGTTTTTCATCCTAGTTCTTTCCAATACACAAATTATGATTTTACACAAATTATTAATATTTTTAATAATTTTATCAAGGCCCGTACAGTCGATTTCCAACAATGGCCATCGAACTGCACTTACATCGACCTTTTTCAAATTTGATTTGAACATAATTCCAAATCCAACCGTTAGATTTCAAATTTCTAATATTCATTGGAAAGCTCTTTTCGATACAAACCCAACGGTTCCGGTTTTAGGAGAATCCGACGGTCGGATCTCCCGCAACGTCAATTCGAAGTTAATCGTCAAAATTCATTAACTGCCGCGACGCGGCGCGTTCTATTCAGGCCATTATATATATAATATATATATTATATATATTTGGTCGATTTTCTTTTAAAACGTATTTTATAAATCGTTTTAAATTCGTTTTCAAAACCATTTCAACGCTACCTTCAATTTCAAATCGATTTGATTTCAATTCGAATTCATTTCAATTTTATTTAATTCGAATTCAAATTCGTTTCAATTCAATTCAAATTCTAATTCGTTTCAATTCAATTCAATTTGAATTTACCTTCTATTTAATTCAATTCGAATTCATTTCAAATTGATTTCAATTCAATTTCAGTTCGTTTTAAATTTCATTCAACACGATTTCAATTCGTTTTTAACTCAATTTCAATTTAATTCAATTTGAATTCATTTCTAATTGATTTGAATTCAAATTCACTTTCTATTCAATTCGAATCGAACTCATTTTCTATTTGATTCGAATTCATTTCAAATTGATTCAATAAAATTTCAATTTGAATTTTGATCTATTTTAGTTTGAATTTCATTTAAAAATATTAAATTTTGAAATCACTTTTCAATATTCATTATAAAACGAATAAAATCGATATAAATATCGTTCGCGTCAAAATAACGCATCTCTAATCAACACGGCTTTATATTTCAATAATTCGTTATTCTACTCAACAAATGAATATTTATTCTATTCAACTCATGAATCTATATTTCTTTCAACACACGACTAATCTCAACACATGAGTACTGTCAACACATCACTATTTTTGTTATTTAAAATATTTTATAAAACTATGGTATCTATCTTTTTATTTTTTTTATTAGACTTCTACTGGAAAGTAGTTCTAATTTTAAATATGATAAAGATGTAAATTTTATTGTTAAAATATTTTACTCAACACATGAATAGTTTCAACACATAAATATCATCAACACATGACTATTTTTATATTCAACACATGAATCTTCTTTTATAATATTCATTGTTTTCCCGATTGGAATGAGGCCCAATCAATTACCATATAACGTTAATTATATGGATTCCATACAACACATGTATATAATAGCAACGATAAACAATCAACCATCATCCAAAGTGCACCACACAACTGCATAAGCATCAAATATAAATAATCGACGCTTACACAGTCTGTCGACCAATCGATCGACATACAATTAAATAATTGGGATTAGTGTACCCAAATATCATCCCAACACCCGTGTGAGGTTTCAAATCAACAAACACTGCATATTATTTGTGCAGTTGGACAATGTGTAAAATTTATCATCCCAATCAATATCAGTCAAATTAGTGTATATAAACAAATCGTTCGATTAGTTTATAAATATTCATTTATTCACTTTCACGTTAAAAATTATATTTTTAACGATAATTTATTTATTTCAACACATGAATATATTTCATTATCTATCTCACATTAACTTCACAAACAAATTTTCACAACACATCAATCAAACAAACAAGCCATCCATGGTATGTGGATGACGGGTGTCGGGTGCTACTAAGCACCGTCTGCATCCTAGTATATATATAACTAGAAAAGAAATTTAGAGTGAGAAGTTCTCACCAATAGCTATCCCAACTCCACGACACTTCTAATGTAGGAAATCTTCACTGTTCTCGCCTTTTGTCACCTTCGTCGCCCGTAGTCACTACATATATAAAAATCATATTTTTATATTGTTGTTATGCAATATATAAAAATCGAATTTTTACTTCGCTATTCAATATATAAAAATCCCATTTTTACTTCGCTATTCAATATATAAAAATCCCATTTTTACTTCGCTATTCAATGTATAAAAATCCCGCCTTTTCACATATAAAGATTTTATTTTCTATTTTATAGAAATTATATTTTCAATACACTACTTACATAAAAATAGTATTTTTATATCTTCTACAATATAAAGGTCATATTTTTCACCTTCACATCTAGTAAAAATTATATTTTTATTATCCTCCTTGTATAATCACATTTTTATACTTCTACAATATAAAAGATTATATTTTTATACTTTTACATATAATAAAAATCTTATTTTTACTAAATTAAAAATCAAAGCTTTGTTTATAAAAATTAGATCATGGCTAGAAGAAAATCTCAACTTTCATATAAATAAAAATCAAATTTTTGTTCACTATTTAGATCAAAAAAACATGTCATTATATTTTTCAACATCGTTCTTTTATATAAATGAAAACCATGTTCTTGTCTTGCTAATACAGGTATACAAATCGAATTTTTAATTGCATAGATAAGTAAATAAAACTCACTTTGTTTTCAGCGAGACGGGGTGGCTGAGGTAATGAACCGGTGGCGCAGGGGCGGTGCAGGCAGAGGGAAAGCGACGCGAGGTGGTGGTTGGCTCGTGCGTCTTCTGGTGGCGCTAGGGTTTTAAAGGGGGGGCTTCAAGGTCTGAACGGAGGAAGGGGGGAAATCGAGGCGAGGGAGAGGAAGAAGAAGAAGGTGAGGGGCTCCGCCCTTGTGGCGGCGCGCGGCAGCGCTGCTGGGAGGAGCGCGACACCTCCCCCTTCCTTCTCCCTCTCTTTTTTTTTAACTGTGAACGGAATTATAACCGGGGGGGGGGGGGGGGGTGGGGGGGCTGAAGGGAGAGATAAAGGGGCAAGGAGAGAGAGGTTTTTTTTATATTTAATTATTTTATTTCAAAAAAGTTGACTTTTTATTTTGACCTCGAAACGAGGCCCTCCGCTTGTCGTCCATAGTGTTTTACACCCATTCCGAATAGAATGGGATATGTATCGCAAGCTGATTCGATCGTTTCGATCAATTTCCGTTAAAATCAACATATAACTCTATATATTGAATTTGAACGCGTATTTCAATTCACTGGGGTCACATACTAACTCTAAAAATTACAGAAAAATATTTTTTAGCTTCGTATTGACGATACGGTCCTAACAAAACTAATTTCGTCGAATTCTGTAACCTTTGGAAAAATGGCCATTTTCCAGTCGATTAAAATCAACTGAAACTGGTCAAACGCGTTTTCCTTTGCCACGCTCACATATTGAATCGAAAAATTATGAAATTTGGAATCTAACAATAATTTGACATCAAAGACCCAACAAAAGTGGTTTCGTCGAAATCCGAGGTCATTTGTAAAATTCCCATTTTTAAGGGCCTGAATTCCATAGCGACTATTCAAAATTTTCAACTGGGCATATCTTTTGATTCCCGCTATGAAATTTCGATTTTTCGGATTCGTTGGAAAGATATTCACAATTAGATCCTATTATTTTTGGTTTCGCTAAAAATCCGGTTTGTTTTGCACCCGGTACATTCAATTGAAGTTTGAAATCGAATTATCGAACTACCGCGCCATTTTCAATTCTATTTAGAATTATATATAATTATTTATATTCTAATGACGACGTATATAAATATATACGTCGAATTCTATTCAAAATAAATTTCTCGTCGATATTATTTAAAATAATTCATTTTAAATGTACAAAATACGCTAAAATTGCCAAAATAAAAATTTTAAACTGGCCCAGATTTTCGGGTTGTTACAATAATTGTTGGAAGTAATTTTATTTAATAATGTAAAGATTAGTAATTTAGTACTTATCCCATATAACCAATCAAATGATATAGTGTTTCTTATTTCAGTTTTGACTTGTAATATCGTTTTACATTATTTATCGTTATTTTTATATGATAATACTTGGAAGTAATCGCATATAATAACGTAAAGAGTAGTAATTTGGTGCTTCTTATCCCATACAACCGATTAAGTGAATCGGTGCTTCTTATTTTAGTTTTAATACAAGATTATAACATCATTTTGCATTATATATCATTATTTTTGTTGATAATACTTGGAAGTGATTATATTTAATAACGTGAAGATTAGTAATTTAGTCATTCTTATCCCATACCACCGATCAAATGAGTCGGTGCTTCTTATTTCAATTTTGACTTTAAAGATTTTAATATCGTTTTGTATTATATATCGTTATTTTTATACGATAATAGTTGGAAGGGGTTAATTTATTTAATAACTTAAAGATTAGTAATTTAATACTTCTTATTCCATACAACCAATCAAATGAATCAGTGCTCCTTGTAATTTGGTAATTATCTATGCTTGAAATAAAGCATCATATATCTTACATATATAAAGTGTCATAAAAGTAATAAACTTGTATCTTACATGTGAAACAAAAGATTAGGTTATAATCTCAATATTCTGTTGATGTCAAGATTTACAAATACAAATTATTAGAAGAATCGTTCTCATGTTGTATTGGTACTCCTAAAAAAATCATGTCTATTAGCCAAATGAATCTCCAAAGCTATGTAGTTAAAGCCCCGCTAAAGCTCCGTATAATCCCCCTTATAGCTCGTAGCGCTTTTCAGCCGCTAAGCTATTTCAATTTAGCGCTGATGAACAATATATCCGTTTTTAGCCTCGCTATTTCCCGCTGTATCCACTAAATCAAGGTTGTTTTACATCCTCTTTAACAATATTAGTATATAAAGCTTGATTTTACTAGTTCTTTTTTTAAAAAAAATAACATTAAATAAAAGAGCTAATACTATGGCATAATTTCCAATATATTATAGAACTATATTATAATCATCAAATCTAGTATGTGTAACCATGATATTAAAATTTTGTTATATAACATTAATTAATGTTAGTTTCTTCTAGTGCATATAATGTTAGAATGATAAATAATTTATTTAAAATATTTTGTTTCACCTCTAATGAACTTTTTTGTGCCTCCGCTATATCCTGCTATTTCCCCGCTTTATCCCCGCTACACCTTTTCCACATCTCCATCGCTATGCAACCGTGAAGCGCTTTAACTGCTCAGCTCCAGAGAAACCTCATAGTCAACATTCAGGCCTATGGTACCTACGTGAAGTAGGAATTTACTAAAGGCTAATTACACAAAAAACATAAGTTAAGTGTGATTATTAATAATGATGAGTCAAATTTTAATCAAAAATACTTATCCATGTAGAGTTAGGTATAGAAGATATCGGTGTACCTAGGGAAGATGTATGACAAATATTTTTATTAAAATGATTATTTTGAAAATTTTACTAGAAAATAACTAAAATGTTTAATATATATAATTGACATTGAAGTTTTAACTTTTCATTTCATGAGAAAAGAAATATATTGCTTTTCAATAATTTTGATTCATAAATTTTAGGTAATTTATAAAATTTATTATTTCATAACATATCACCAATACTTTATTGTTTGTTTCCCCTGCATATATATATATATATATATATATATATACACACACACATACATACATACATACATACATACATATATATATATATATATATATATATAGGTGATTGTTTCACAAAATACTTATTTCTATGGTAAAACATAGTTATCTACCATTCATTTATTCCAGTACCATTAAGCAACTTTTATAAGCTTGCTTTGAATGATTATGTCTCTTTGATCATTTGATCTAAATTGATTTTTAATCAACTGTGATGTAAAGTATTTTTACTATTTACCCATCGTGGTGATATTAATTTATGAAATGTTTTAAGAAAATACATTAGTACCCCGTATAATATTCTCTTTACAATTCGTTGTGGGCTAAGCCCAAAGCCCAAGCGACTCTTTTATTTTCTGTTTGGTCCACAATTGCTGTTTTCTGTTTTGTATAAAGAGCTAACGTTTGTTGCACTGTAATATACAATTTACATTACAGAAATAAAGAAATCTCTCTTTCAGTTTACAAATCTTATAAGGTATCAGAGCAAATCTGCTAACTGCATCAAGATCCTGATAATTCAAATTGTGCCTCTACTAAATCTATCAAAAGATAGATCACCCATCAGAGTAGTATCATCATTTGGGTACCCCTTATCTGAGATTTGAGTCAATCTCATCATTTAAGGGTTGGGGCTGTGATTGAAAAAAAAACAGTGCCTCACCATCAAGTGGCTGCAACAGTTTTCAAAATCACTAGCTTAGCGGCAAATCATTTCAAAAATCTCCAATTCGATCAAAAGGTCTGATAAAAACATTCAACTGATAGCAAAAGCCTTCCAAGAAAATTAATCAGAAAAGAAATCAAAGCAAAACATCAAGAAATCATCACCTTGGCATTTTCTGGTTGCTCTTGCAATCAATTAAAGGATTCAATCAGTCTTTTCAATTCAAGAATCAGAGTTTCTTGAAATACTTACCTCCTTTTCTCACAAATTGTAATTCATCTTCTGTTATTTGTGAGTTATGGCTGGAACTGATCCACCACCAACATCACCTAGATCGTCAACAAGATCAAATCAAACCAGTTGCGAAAGCACTGAAGATCTCATCAAGGCCATTACAAAGCCACAGATCAATATAATCTCTGTACAACTGGATGAATCCAAATATCTTCTGTGGAAACTGCAAGTTGAAACAGCTGCAAAAGGTTATGGTCTAGAAGATTATCTTTATGGTACAAAAACTATACCAGCAAAATTCAATAGAGACAAAGATAACAATCTTGTAGTTAATCAAGAATTCACTACATATCAAAGGCAAGATAATCTTGTAAGTGCATGGTTAATGTCAACAGTGGGGCCATCTCTCATGCCACAACTGAATGGAATCAAAAATGCTCATGACATATGGACTGCTCTGGAGAGATCATTTACTAGCCAATCATCTGCCAGAGTTTTGCACTACAAAAAGCAATTACAATCTATAAAGAAGGGAAATTCTAGCATGAATTATTATCTAATGAAGGTAAAGAATCTATGTGACCAACTGGCATGTACAGGCAATAGAATTGAAGAAAGAGAACAAGTACTATATATAGTTGGAGGACTTGAAGATGAATATGAGTCTGTAATTGCATTCATCACATCAATTGAACCCACACCATCACTACAAAGTGTGTATTCTATGCTTTTAGCCCATGAAGGCAGATTCTTAGGAAAGAAAGATCAAGAAACAGATGCCTCAGTCAACTATACTACAACTGGTAAAGATAAGAATCAACAAACCAATAATGCAAGAGGTCAGAATTCTTACTAGAGAGGAGGTCAATCAGGCAGAGGACGTGGAAGATCTGGCAGATGGAATCCCAATAATAGACCAAAGTGCCAAATTTGTGATAAAATTGGTCACACAGCCAACAGATGTTATTTCAGATTCAATAACAGTTTCAATGTCAATCAGCAGAGCAGTAATAATAACAGAAATAACAATCCAAATGTCAATATGGTCAACAGTCAGGCTGACAGCAAAAACAGTCAAGACTCTACCTCTAATGTAGCTACAATTGATGATATACAAGATGATGCATGGCATCCACATTTAGGGGCAACTCATCATGTCACTAAAAGCTTAAGCAACTTGAATCTTGGCAATCGTTAATACAAAGGTAAAAAATCTTTGATTATGGGTAATGGTAATTCTATAATCATTTCACACACTGGTAATGCTAGTATTAAGGGAGCCAAACAACTTTATCAAAATAATCTGTTGTGTGCTCCACACATAAGAAAAAACTTAATCAGTGTGTCACAATGTACCAAAGATAATCAAGTATCATTTGAATTTAACCCTAAGTACTGTATAGTTAGGGACATGCTGACAAAAAATATCTTATTGCAGGGTAGGGAACAAAATGGACTGTACAAGTTTGGTTCTGGAAATTCAAGAAAAAATGACTTAGAAAATAATTTATGTAATATTTCAGAACCTAATCTCAATAGTGACTGTTTGACCTTTGAAATGCGGCATTATAAACTTGGCCACCCAAGTCCTAAAATTGTTCAAAAAATTCTTAATGATGATGGTATTTCGGTTGATATTCCAACCAATTTTATATGTACTTACTGCCAAATGGGTAAAAGTCACAAATTGCCATTCCCAAATTCTGAAAAAAAGTACTTAAATCCATTAGAATTAATTGCTGTTGATCTTTGGGGCCCAGCACCAATGATATTGACTATGGTTATAAGTTTTACATTTCATTCATTGATGCATGTTCAAGATATGTGTGGATATATTTCTTGAAGTCAAAGTCTGATACTTATAGTGCTGTCATGAAATTCAAAACTAATGCTGAAAATCAATTAGCTCATAATGTGAAAATTATTCAAACTGATGGTGGCAAAGAATTTCAACCACATAAAGAGTATTTTAATAAAAAGGGCATTACACACAGATTAACATGTCCTTACACATCTGAACAGAATGGTTTAATAGAAAGAAAGCACAGACATATTGTTGAAACTGGGCTAACACTTCTTGCTCAAGCATCATTACCATTGAAATTTTGGCCAGATGCTTTTGCAACTGCTGTCTATTTGATAAACAGACAACCAACCAAAGTACTAGATATGAAATGTCGTATAGAAATTTTAACTCAAACAAAACCAAGTTACAGTGATTTAAAGACTTTTGGGTTTTTGTGCTTTCCCTATATCAGACCATTCAATAGACACAAACTTGATTATAGACCTACTCCCTGTACATTTTTAGGGTATACTAACAATCATAAGGGGTTCAAATGTATAGATAGTAATGGGAAGATTTACATATCCAGACATGTTATATTTGATGAAACAAAATTTCCATTCAAAAATCTTGTTCACAAACCCACTAGTAAGGTTTATAATCCTAGGTGCTCTATTCCAAATATTCCTGAACAAGTGAGTGATATTATTTATGTGCCAAAATCTAATAACAACATGACACACACACAAACTGTAAGTTCATCACAGCACACACAATTAGGTACTGAAGCAGGTGTTCAGAATGAAACTTCTACAAGTGGAAATGATACTGAAACACATGAAGAAAGTATCAGTAATAGTGATACTGATAGCTCAACCAATGATAAGACAGAGATGAGAAGTGAAGAAACTCAGGTGCAAAATCAACATCACATGGTGACAAGGGCAAAAAGTGGTATATTCAAACCAAAAACTTTTTCTGTTGAGTTTAATGACAAAGAACCCTCCACTTATTATGAAGCTACATTAAATGATAAGTGGAGGTCAGCTATGAAAGAAGAATTAAATGCCTTGATTAAAAATCAAACTTGGTGTTTAGTTCCAACACCCAAAAATAAAAATATTATTGGGTGCAAATGGATCTATAGAATAAAGAGACAACCTGATGGTACAGTTTCTAAATACAAAGCTAGGTTAGTTGCAAAGGGGTATTCACAACAGTGTGGTATTGATTTCAAAGAGACATTTTCACCTGTTGTGAAACCTACTTCAATCAGAATAGTTCTAACCATAGCTTTGTACAAAAACTGGAACGAGTTCCAATGCCACCAACGGCTGTTTTCCAACGAGTTCCAACATTTTAAATTGGTCACATGAATTTCTTGTTGGATCAGTAAGCCGTTAGAAAGTGTTGAAAACCGTTGAAATAGAGCTATTCGTAACCGTTGGAAACCGTTGAAATACATAGACCTATAACCGTTGGAAACCGTTGAACGTCGTTGAAAATCTGGGTATTTTTTTACAGATCTCAGATCACTTACTTCTAGCCACCCACAATCAAATATTCAACAAAACAGCTCAATTTCGAGCATATACATCACAGCCACAATCACATATATACCCAAACATAATATTATACCAAAATCAAACACAAAACATGCAAAATACATAATATAAACCAATTTTTACAAAAAAAACATCAACCTAACATCATCAACACAACATATATATAAATACACCCCAACGTCAAAATAAGCAATCATCCAACACCACGTCTAAACCATCATCACCAACACATCATCAACACATACAAACCATTAGAATGTACCAAGCATAATCCTCACCCACTCTCAAAGCATATATGCATATATGTATGTATGAATATATATATACTACCTCCGTTTCATAATATAAGAAGTTACAAGAAATTTGTTTTGTTTCAAAATATAAGATGTTTAAGCTTTGTATTCCGATTTTATCCCTATCCATAATAAATGACATTCACCTACAAGCAACTTTATGAGTATTTTTATGCAAGAAAAAGTAAAAAAATGGTTAATGGGAATAGAAAAAGTAATTGACAACACATGAAAAGAGAAATTAATGTGCAAGACAAAACTAAGTTAAGTAAGGGTTAAAGTGTCATATAAATTTTTTCTTAATTCTTGTGCAAACCTCTAAAACTTCTTATATTATGAACTGGAGGGAGTATGTATATATATATATAATATCAAAACAAACTAACCTCAACTCAATCCCCCTTGGAACCACCAGATGAAGGACCCGTACCGTACTGGCTATGAACTCCGCCAGATGCTGGCTAAGCTGCTCCATCTGCTCTTCGCGGTAGGGATCACGCTCATTCAACTTTGCGATCTAGGCTCGTAGTTGTACGATCTCCACCTTGTCCTGAGCCCTCTAGTACGACTGCTAAGATGTCCTAACCTGTAAATAATTTTAGTTTTTTAGTATTTCATAATAGCAATTCAAGTCAATTTCAGTTTTTATTATAAATTTTATTATATGTTACCGCTTGGTTTCCAACACCATAGCGTCTGTTCCGGGTTAGTGGATCCATGACAATCTCAAAAATGATATCTTCATCCTCGATGGTCAACTCGGTCCTCCCAGTCCCCTCAAGCATTTAGGCCCTTTGTTGCTGAAATATACCATGTTAAACAAAATAAAATTGAATATATATATATATATATATGTAAATTAAAACTTAAAGTTAAATCAACTAACTTTTAACAACTTATAAATTATAATCTTTAACTGTGATATATATATATATATATATACATACATACATACATGCATACCAGGTCCTCACGATGGTGCGGGAACGACTTGGAACCACCACGATATGTAACTGAGTTCTTGTTCCTATTTGTCGAATTTCTCGCTGACTTGGTCCATAAACTTAAATAAAACAAATTTTTATTCTAATTTATATATTAATCGAGTAGAAAATTTTAAGTTAAATATGCAGTAAATTTACCTGAAACTCCTCATTATTCCACCAAGTATAAAGATCATCCCACACCTTAGAGCTCATCTAATCTGGCTTTTTTCTAGCTGATTTTATGCTATTTAGTGTTTCTATGTAATTTTTACCCACTTTAATGTTTTAGTGGCACCGGACGAGCGAAATATCTATCTCTTAGAGATCCATCGCGCCGAGCATTTTTTTAAAAGTAGCATAAATATAAACTGACCAAATAGAAGCACAACTACTTAATGTAATAAATGATATATACCAGAAAATCATGCCAAATAATCTCCTTGACATTGTTTGATATCAATGTCCACTTGGGACAACAAGAAGTCATGTGAACCATGTAAGCATGGTTTGATATCGTCAAGACTATATTAGAGGGCTCTAACTCGAAACCACTGTGTTAGACGAAAAAATTAATACTTAATATATCATGGCCACGATATATATTTATAATACATTGTACATACATGAAAATCATACTTAAAACTTAATATTTACCCTCGATTGGCTATTGGCTTAAGCCACACCGCAGGACGTGATAGCTCCTACGATGGAGCACCCCCATCGCCACTTACCGAAGGATGTGAAGGAGAAGGAGATCCATAAGCTGTATGTCTTGTGGCTTCATACTTGTTACAGACAATAATATAACATAACATAAAAGGGATATGTAAAACAAACAGTATGACATAACGTAAGAAGCCTATGCGATATAAATAATATGACATGATATAACATAAAATTATAACATTATAACAAACAGTACGACAAACAGTATGAAATAACATAAAATTACCTTTTTTAAATGAGGATTATTGATTAGTCCTTGTCACTTTTGGATTTTGACTCTATTTCATCCTCTATATATGGTTCATCTGTAGTATCAAATGCTTCAATTAATGCATCTGATTCATCGTTTAAAGGTCCAAAATTTGTTTGATCATCGGTAATTATTGTTCCTTTATTTTACTCGACATCTACTTGATAACCTTGTTTGTCAGGAATATTACGTTCGTCAAATGTATACCATATTGACGTGAACTTGATAAACTGCATTTACTAAATGTTGGGATTTTTCTCTTGAGGTGGGGGTTGGAATAACATACACATGCCCACTTGTCCATATAAGCACATATACATTGATTGCATTCGCTGCAATTATCAATTTATAGACTGGGATTCAAGATGGTTTTGTAAGATTGTACTTCAAAACAATAAAAATAAAGAGTGGTGCATGTATGTCATTTTTGTGCTTAAAAAAAGGTGGATTATATTAAAATCTTCCGGTCTTTACCATATTTCCTAAAAATAATAAGAGTATAGTGATAAATTAGGAAAATGTAAAGAACAATGAGAAATTAGTAGCGATCCATTATCGAATTTTATGACTTAAGTTTACATACGATGTACATCCGTTTGCATATTCGCATTTGTATGGAATCATTTACAAATTATATATTTTTAGCATATGGACATTTAGTTGCTAAGGAAGCGTAGTTGTGTCAATAATCAACCAATATAGTATTATTATCATTACATTTATTGTGGTTTATACATTTCATGTCATTTTCTATATGTATAATCCTAGTACGGGACAATTTAAAAACCTGGCTCCGTACCTGTATGCGGCCAGCGGTACCCATACAAACGGTCTGCGGGCAACAAAAAAACACGCCGCAATAAAACAGAAAAACATGCCTCGATAAAACAAAAATACATGCCCCCAATAAATTAGCTCAAATGCCCCAATAAATTAGCTCAAATGCCCCAATAAATTAGTGCCGTCATTCTGCGCAAAACCGAATAAAACAAAAATACACACCTCCCAATAAATTAGCTCAAATGCACCAATAAAAAAAATACACGACCCCAATAAATTAGCTCAAATGCCCCAATAAATTAGTGCCATCATTCTGCGCAAAACCTAATAAAAAAATACACGCCCCTCAATAAATTAGCTCAACTACCCCAATAAAACAAAAATACACGCCCCCCCCCCCAATAAATTAGCTCAAATGCCCCAATAAATTAGTGCCGTCATTCTGCGTAAAACCGAATAAAACAAAAATACACGCCCCCAATAAATTAGCTCAAATGCCCCAATAAAACAAAAATACACGCCCCCCAATAAATTAGCTCAAATGTCCCAATAACTTAGTGTTGTCATTTTGTGCAAAGCCTAAAATTCAAGTCAGTGGTTAATCAAGAAGAAGAAGTCGACAAACTCGTCCAGAGGCTGGGTGAGTTTTTTATTCCAAAGTTTTCGTACGTACAGTAGAAGAATGTTTTTGACATTTTGTGCACGCAGTAGTTGTTTGTCTTTTAGCGACTATTCCGTTGTCTGTTTTACAATGTTAGTTTCAATGTTTTTAAGTTCCCCCATGTTGTATATTAATGGCGCATGGTATTAGGTGATGTTTATTTCATCTGCAAGCAGTTTTAAACTTTCCATAGTGCACCACACTTTGAAATCTTTTATGATAATTGGAATCTTTTATGTTTTACATTTATCCTATATATATATACACATATATATATATATATAAATTAGCTTTTGCACCATTCTCGTACGTCCTATGTATTTGTTTACATGCGAATTCATTTGTAGAAATTTCGAATAATTTATTATGGATGCTTTGAAAATGTTTTGAAATATTAAGTTGTAAGTATTACAGCTTGGTGCGCCTTTCATACGTTTAGTATAGGTTTTTACACATTTGACCTTTATATAGAGTAGGTGTGGGCGCTGGCGGATAACCGAACAGATCAGTTAATATTTTCCGTTAACAGCTTAGTTTGCACGGTTCGGTTGAACGAATTTCGGTTAACTAAGGGTAGCTTTATTTGACCGAACCGAAAATAATTATCCGCGGTTAACCGTTCGATTTAGACGGTTAACGATTTGGTTTAAACGGTTATCTGTTTAGCGGTTAACCATTTAAATCGAACAGTTAACCGTTTAAATTGATCCATGCCTGTGTACCAACGATCCACTGTGTAACGATCCATCATTGAACCTTTATTCTTGCGACTGATCGATTCGGCTATGTTTGAACTGATCCATCAATTCTCCAGTCCATCACCTTCAAAATGCAGCTGACCCATGTATATGCAAACTTATCAGTATCCAATTATGAATGCCTTTGATCCGATCATTTGTACCAACTCCCGAATATTTTTTCCACGATCCTAGCGACCTGATTCATGATTTGTATTGCTGGTAATCGATATTAGGTAGGACTGGCTTTTTTTCGTATTTCCGCTTTATCGTCAATTTCCTTCTGATTATTTCCGAAATTTTCAATTTTCGTTTTCTTCCTTAAAAATAATTTCGAAAGGAATTCCTTTCGAAAAATCTCGGAAAAAGTCGAAAATTTCCTCTAATTTCCATGGAATTTTATTTCCTACCAAAATACCAGAAAATTTTGAAAAATTGAAAAATTTGAAAATTTGAAACTTGAAGATTGAATATTTGAAAATTTGAAAATTTCAAAAATTTGAAAATTTAAATTTTGAAAATTTAAAATTAGAAAATTTTGAAAATTCAATATTTGACAATTTAAAAAATTTGGAATTTTAAAAATTTGAAATTTCGAAAGTTCGAGAATTCGAAATTTGAATTTTGAAAATTTGAGATTTCAAATTTTGACTTTCGAATTTTTGAACATTTGAAATTTAAAATTTGAGAATTCGAAATTTATAAATTAAAAAGTTTGAAATTTGAAATTTTTAAAATTTCAAAATTTCAAATTTCAAATTTTCAAAATTCTCAAATTGTCAAAAAATTTAAAATTTTCATATTTCAATTTTGAATTTTCACATTCAAATTTTCAAATTTTAATTTTCAAATTTCAAATTTTCAAATTTGAAAATAAATCGAAGTCCTTTTTCTTTTTCTTTTTTGTTTGCCAAATGGGTCTTTACTTTTGCAATGGTGATTAGTGACTGCGGAGGACCTGGAAGGCGCAGGACCTACGCCTTAGGCACGCCTAGGCGCGCGCCTTGACTACAATGGTAGAAAATAGTGAATTTCCGAATTTGAGGCCGTGGCGGTGGTAGGAGGATAGATCGATAAATATGAGCAAGGAGAAAGGAAAACGAAAAGAGCTGTTTGGGAGGTAAAAAAGGCACTATGCATTCGACATCAACATGCCGATTCTCACCATTCCCCCAATGGACCAAATGATGTGTGTGGAATGTTGAGGTTCTAACATGTCCCCAATGGTAACACGGAAAACATTATCTGTGAGCGGTGCCTTAGTGTCTTTGAAGTTTGAAATTCACCTAAGCTAGGAGCCTAGGAGAAACATCTAAGACGATTGTGTGTTAATTTTAGACTGTTTCAAAGGTTGCCTACACAGGTTATCCTTAAATCACGGTATCCAAAACCATGACTGTGTGAAATATCGCCTAAAAAGAAAGCTTATGCTATCAAACCAAAACTAATATTATTTTGGATCGTTTTTCCGAGATCTACAGTTGCACAGGATTTTTAACTTATTAAACGCAGGTAACTAGGCCGGAAAAAAAAAACGTAATCGAACTTCTTTTTCTGAGTGTCTGGGCTTTTAAAGGAATGTAACATAAGATTTGGTTTGTATGTTATCTTTCATGTCAATAATAGATTAGTGCACTTTGGGTTTAGCATGTTTCAGCTTAAGATGTGTTTTTTTTTTGTTAAAAATCCTTATTACGATCTCCAAAGATAAAGAAGCCTTCACACTCATCATGTCTGGATTTATTCACGAGGGAAAAGAGGTTATGCTCTATGGTAGATAAATGTATATCAGTAGGGTTAACGGACGTTTGACATTGTATCTTCTCAACTGCTTCTTAGCTGTAGTAGAATTTTGTTACTTTACTACCACCATACCTCATTTTAGACAATTTTTTTGGGAGGTTTTAATATTCTTATGCTTAGACTATAAGATAAACATATGGTTCCCTAACACTGCTATATTCCGAAATAGTAGACTCATATTTACAGTGATACTCATAATCATAATGATTAGTCCATGCTTAAAAAATTAAAAATGAGGCTTTTCAAGTTCCTACTATTTTAGGTTAGGTCTAGGGGTTATGATCGGATATGCCTGGAGGGAAGATATTTTTGTTGTAGAGAAGGCTATATGGTGATAACTTTAATGTTTGTAAAAGCATGATCAATCTTACAAAATGGTTATATTTCCTTTTTGAAATTTGTAATATGAAATGCAGCCTACCCTTCACTTGAACTGTTTGAATGATATCACTAATACATTAAATTCTAAAATTTTGTAGGGAGCCCATATAGGCATCTTTTGGGACTATGAAAATTGTCCCATTCCCAAAAAGGTATGCCAGATAGTGTCTGCAGGGACCATAAAGGAACCAGATTATGTCCACAATCACCAATGAACTGAAGCAGCTGGAATGGCCAAAGCATACATATACATGTTATACGTCTAGTATACCAAAACAGAGAATAATCAATTCTAAACCCGTCGCACAAGTTTATAAGTTGAATTTCCACTACCCTGGAATTCAATATTCACAATAAGTATGTTGTAATCAATTTACAACAACAACGTTATGCTATTTTAAGTAATAGCACAACATAGAGAAAGGAGAGATTATAGAATAATGTATATAAATATACAAATAAACTTGAAATCTAACCCAATGATGTCTGAGGCTTGTCGTAACAATTTCCTTAAGAATTTTATTTCAAAATTCTCCCAAGATACAACAGACATATTCTGCACGAGACTGTAATGAGTATGTCACTCTGTGATTATTTATAAGAGTATTAGAGAAGAGAGAAGGAAGTTCGGATTGGAATAATTCAGTGAGGAAAGTGATCAGGTTTCCTCCTTATTTACAGTTTATCCGCATCCCTTCTGAACGGTCGCACCCGTACCACTTCGTACGATCGCATCTCTTCTGAATGGTCGCACCCGTACCTCTTCGTACGATTGCATCTCTTTCGAACGGTCGTACTCGTACCTCTTCACACAGACGCATCTCTTTCTATGAAAGAAAGTGTCTTTTCACTGAAATGTAATCATTTGGCGAAATGAAGTGCCTTTTCGCGAAGTGTCTTTTCGTGACGTGTCTTTTCGCGAAGTGTCTTTTCGCTGAGATATGACCGTTGGGAAATATGACCGTTGGTGAAAGGAAGTGTCTTTTCGCGAAGTGTCTTTTCATGAAGTGTCTTTTCGCGAAGTGTCTTTTCGCGAAGCGTCTTTTCACGAAGTGTCTTTTTGCGGAAAAGCATGCTTCTAATAGTCACATCCTTTCACTTAACAGTCGCACATGTTCGCTTAATGGAAAAAGTATATTTCCTTCAATACTTACGAATTCCAACAATCACCCACATGAATGATAATATTCTTTTTCCCTACACAAAGCGAAATATCACAGAGTACATATGGAATAATGCTTTATCGTGGATAAGTAGATATTTCACTTTGAACTTTCCCTAGTTAAGACTTATCGGATCTACTCGGCTAATCGATGAATTATTTCATCTTGAACCGTTAGCCTTTATTGTATATCCAAACAATAAGTCTTACGAAGCATTGATTCCCTTCTCATCCAATCTCTTGGTTGTGTTCATTTTGGTCCTAAACATTTTCTGGTTCTACGAGTGTTATAGAGAATTCAAGCCTTTTAAAATTCTCATAGAGCCGACCCAGCTCACACTAACATAGGTGATCGCAACCATTAAGAGTATCCTTTTTCAAGATATGATCATCATTAAAAAACATAGTTTTAACCTTGTAATACTTCTGTAGGCATGCATTTATATTGTGCACCATAGGAATGGAGTAGGACTGTGTCCAAAAATGCATTACGTCTTGAGTTATTCATAACTGGTTTGCCTATTGATCGTAGTCCGTGGGATCTCCAGTCGCTAGGATAGGTTTCCGTATAAGATAACTCTTGTTGGTCTAGGCTTTTAAACCCATTCCCTTCGATGCGCAGTCAGTTTTCTCTTTTGATAAACCTTTAGTAAACGGATCCGATAGGTTATCATTTGTTCTCACATAATCTATGGAAATAGTTCCATTTGAGAGTAACTGTCTAACTGTGTTATGGCGTCTACGAATATGTCGTGACTTTCCATTGTACACAAAATTATGCACTCTACTTAGCGCTGCTTGGTTATCGCAGTGTATGCATATGGCTGGTACAGGTTTAGGCCAGAATGGGATATCTTCTAAAAAGTGGCGAAGTCATTCTGCTTCTTCACCTGCTTTATCTAATGCAATGAACTATGATTCCATAGTGGATCAATCTATGCATGTCTGTTTAGAAGATTTCCATGACATTGCTGCCCCTGCTAGGGTGAATACATAACCACTTGTTGATTTTGATTCCTCTGAATCAGCAATCCAGTTCACTATATCCTTCTAATACGACTATATATTTTCCATAGTGTAAGGAACAGTTTGTAGTATTTTTCAAATATCATAGCACTCTCATTAGTGCTTTCCAATGTTCCTTTCCTGGAGTGCTTGTATACTTGCTTAATCGACTTACTGCATAAGCTATATCTGGTCTCGTGCATTTCATAAGATACATTAGACATCCTATTACATGAGAGTATTCAAGTTGCATCACACTTTCATTAGTGTTTTTATGCAGTATTTCTGATGGATTAAAAGGTGTCTGTACTTATTTAATCCCAAAGTTTTTGAATCTTTCAATCACTTTGTCTACATAGTGTGACTGAGATAATTCAATTCCATTAGGTGTTCTCATTATTTTGATTCCCAAAATAACATCTGCAACTCCTAAATCTTTCATATCGAAATTGTTGATCAGCATTTTCTTTATGGTCTCTATAACTTTTATGTTAGGACCAAAGATTAACATATCGTCCACATATAAGCAAATCATGACATATGACTGTCCAATTTGTTTATAATAAACACATTTATCACATTCATTTATACGAAAACCATTTCGCATCATGACACTATCAAATTTTTCGTGCCATTGTTTTGGAGCTTGTTTGAGTCCGTATAATGATTTTACCAATTTACAGACTTTATTTTCATTTCCCTTGGATATAAAATCTTCTGCTTGCTCCATGTAGAACTCTTCATCGAGATCGCCATTTAATAATGTTGTCTTTACATCCATTTGATGAATCTCTAGAATATAAATGGATGCAATTGCTATTAACATTCTTGTTGAGGTTATTCGTGTAACCGGTGAATAAGTATCAAAGAAGTCTACACCTTCTTTTTGACGATATCCTTTGGCTACTAATCTAGCTTTATATTTGTCGATAGAGCCATCTGCTTTCATTTTCTTCTTGAAAATCCATTTGCAGCCAATTGGTTTTATTCCAGGTGGAATATCAACAATTTCCCAAGTTTTATTACTTAGAATTGAATCAATCTCACTTTGGATTGCTTCTTTCCAACACGAAGATTCAGAAGATGACATGGCCTCTTTGTATGTCTGAGGTTCATGTTCAAGTATGTAAGTGAGGAACTCATAGCCAAATGACTTGGATATTTTGGCCCTTACGCTTCTTCTTGGTTCAACTGCATCAACTTCACAATGAGTTTCATCTTCATGTGGGCTACTTGGTTCTTCTCGTGTCCTTTTAGGGACATTATTTCCTTCATTTCTTTTGTGTGGAAACACATCTTCAAAGAATGAGGCATCTCTTGATTCCATGATTGTATTTACATGGATGTCATTTATATCAGACTTGAATACCAAAAATCTATATGCACTACTGTAACAGCTCACACCTCCGTTCACGCAAGATATTGTCCCCAACTTAGCCACCGTATAGGTGTGGGGTTTTGTTCCTCAAAAGGCCTCGGCTGAGTTTCGAGATCCGCCAACACATGGCGTTGCCACACAGGCAGAGCCAACCTCCCTATTAACACCGATATTGTCCCTACTTTGCCACCTCTCAGGTGTAGGGTTTTCCCTCACTAGGCCTCGACGTTAGTAAGAGATGGGCTCTACTATATAAGTACCCACTTCACATAGACTTCCACGATGTGGGACTTAGGGGTGTTACATTCTCCCCTCCTACAGAGCCCAACGTCCCCGTTGGCTCACAAACACCTCACCCAGGCGTTGTGGTCCACACATGAGCCACAATTCCGACTGGGTATTGGCTCTGATACCACTGTAACAGCTCACACCTCCGTTCACGCAAGATATTGTCCCCAACTTAGCCACCGTATAGGTGTGGGGTTTTGTTCCTCAAAAGGCCTCGGCTGAGTTTCGAGATCCGCCAACACATGGCGTTGCCACACAGGCAGAGCCAACCTCCCTATTAACACCGATATTGTCCCTACTTTGCCACCTCTCAGGTGTAGGGTTTTCCCTCACTAGGCCTCGACGTTAGTAAGAGATGGGCTCTACTATATAAGTACCCACTTCACACAGACTTCCACGATGTGGGACTTAGGGGTGTTACAACTACTGTTCTGGGCAGGCCCTAGGTAGTAACAATCGACTATTTTTGGTCCTAGTTTGACCTTCTTGGGAGGAGGGATAGGAACTTTTTCCAAGCACCCCCACACTTTGAGGTATTTGAAGCATGGTAGATGTCCTTTCCATAACTCCGGTAATTGCTTCAACCAGAAATGATATTACACTTTGTGTGGGGGAAAGTATATTACCATTCATGTGGGGGATTGTTAATGTTCCTAAAACTTAATGAATGAAATATACTATAGTCCCACATTGGCAAGAATGAAGATAAGATTAGTGTACATATACTAAGTTCTCATTCCCTATATTGGCCCTTAGGGCCAGGTAATTTTGTGTGAGGGGGAGGACCTATATCATATGAACCAAACACACACACGCGCGCGCCGCCCGCCCGTCCCGTACCGAACCGGGCCGGGCTCGGGCTTGCGTTTGGGCCCAGTAAGAAATCTTATTTTTGCTTCGAAAAACAAAGCAATTTTTCGAACGAATTTTTTGGCACGATTGCGGATACGTGTGCGACCCGTTGGGAACAAGCGGGTGCGACCCGTTACGGTTCAAATGGACGGACGCGTTCATTTGAATTCAAAAGACAACAGACGCGGTTTTTCAAACGGGTGCGACCCGTTAACGCATCCATTTGAAAATTATATATACATAATGATTCTGATCAAATTATTACACCGATAATTTTCTTCTTCCTTCCGCTGTCTGATTCCTCAATCTGCCATTACTAATCATCATCGCAGACCATACTCAGTCGCTACAATCTCGAGCAGTTCTCATCTGTTGTATCCTGGGAGGCTTCGACTGAAAGTCTTAAGGAAACTGATAAGTTTCAGGCCTCAGACGAACTCGGTTAGACATCAACTTTTCCTGTTTAACCTTTAATTAGTGTACTATATTATAGTTACATTGTTTGATAGAAATAATATTTCTGTCGCTGATTTGATTTGTGTGCAAATCATTTCTTACTACAGTTTCTGATTTGGAACAATTTACTTCTATTACAAATTAGAAACGCTTGTGCTCTGTTACAAATTTTCTGTTGAGTACAGAACCACAAAAATACATACTTCAATTATGCCTCTTTCTGCCCTCTCCAAGTCAGAAACTGCGAAGATATAGGCTTCAGTGCTGTCGATACACAGAGATCCAAGAAGCAAGCAGCGGACACATTGCTAATCAACCAGAATAACTAGTTCGCCGAACAGAATAGCACTGCCACTATAGTCTTGATTTCCGGGGATGGGGATTTATTTCCCCTTCTTCGCAGTCAGAAAAAAAGGTTTTTAAAATCATAACATTTGTACCTCCCGAAGATAGACGATCATATAAGTTGTGCACTGCCGCGGATCATTGCTTTCAGTGGGAGCATGTTATTAGTGACAAATAAGTTGATTTGTTCAATATCATTAATCGTAGTTTAAACATCTGTAATTTTCATTTTTATAGTTGATGTTCTAAAGATGAGTTTGTATGACTTTGTTTACATAATATGGGTCGGTATTTTGGGGGGGGGGGGTGTTACATCTGGTGGGATTATTAAAGGGGGCATACACAAAAAGTAAGTTATCTTCTCTATTGCTTTCTGGTTTTAAGTGAGTATTTGTGCTCCTTTTGGTTTCTCTATTTGTTATTGGTTGGTGATTTTGTTTGGAGTTGATGATTCATGTTCTCTGGTCGTTGTACTCCCATGTGATTTTGTTATTGGAGTTTGATAGTTGTCGAAGTTTGCCGTTTGGTAGCATGTATTTTTGGATCTCCTGCTTTTCAGGTTTCATTTGGGCGTGCTGTTTGTGTAATGGGGTGGTTTTCCTGGATAGTTTGTTGTGGGCCTTTTTGGGCTTTTGGAGTAATTTTGAGATGATGCTTTCAGCTATGGGCTTGATTGGGTTTGTTTTAGTTGTCGGCTTCGAGCTTGGTGTTCGCAGCAGTGGGCTTGTCTGGATCTTCGCATGGGCTGAACTGTAATGCTAATTTATGTATCCATGTTATGTCTTCCATTGCGGTTTGAGTTGTAGTCTCAAAATCCTTTTTCATATCTTCTTATATTTGAAAATATCGCTATGGTTTATAAATCCACTACCATTCTCTTTACAATTGGGAATATCGTTATATATATTCTTAACCATTCAATATAGATTAAATCGGCAGTTTTATATAATTGAAAAGGCCAAATGACGCACTTATAATATAACTCAAATGGTTTTGCTACGATAAAACTTTATCAATAAACTCCCTAATCTTTGTTTAAGAGGATTTATAATTTTCTTTCGAACCCAATATTACCCTTTTTACTAACTTTGTTAATTCGATTTGAATTAAATTTCGAATCCTTTTCATACTAATCCATTTCATAACTTTTATTTGTTTTAAAAAAAGAAATTCCAATTGTAAAGTAATCGCTTTAGTTACTATTAACTATAAATAAAGTAGTTATCTTTCCGATTAACTAAAACTACCAATGTTAATCCATTTGGAAACATTATTAAAAATATGAATGAATTTTATTAATCATAACTAACTCGATAATCACTTTCTTACCATTACAAACTATTATTATCTCTCAATAATATTGAAGTCGTTCAAGTTGGGGTATTCTAATTACCTCTCAGACCTTGATCGACAACGTTCTTATCTTAAGATAATACAAATTTGCAACACTCAAATCTGATACATCATTCCCATTTCCATTTAATATGGTTTTATAAACCAATTTCTTTTATTTGACAACCCATTTTACATGCCAATTCCAATTACTTTATTAAGTAAATTTTCCAACCTTATACTACTATTCGAATTCAATATGTTTTTCATAAACTATGTCTTATTTTGGTAATTACCATATAATATCTTTACTTATGTTATCAAACAGTTTATTATCCTTTTGCACGAATCCATTTAACCATCCCCTTTGAAGTCCTATTATAATCACCTGGATTTTTCTTCCTAACAAAATCTTGTTGCAATGCCCGCACTTAGCTTATAAATCACTTTTACAAACTTTGTCTGTAAACTCTGATTAGACTTTGATCAAACTTTTATCGCCACTTAATCACACCTTAATTGAATTCCAATTAAAGTCATCGCTTTAATTATTACATTAAAAATAGTTAGTTTAAATAGAATAATTATCATTTCTAATAGCTTATTAAATAATAATTAACCTTACTAACACTAAACAATTCAATAATTACTTAAAATATAGTTAATCGAAGATTAACTAACTATTTACAACATTCGTTAAGTTTAACGAATACTTGGAAGACCATTGATTAGATTAATTTAAATCAAATTGATCCAATTGCCAATTTATTTTTAAATTGGTCGACTTTGCCAACTGTAAATGTCAGTTAAATCGTTAACTGATTTTCATTCCTCTTTAAATTAATTAAATATTTAATTAATTTAAAAACATTACCTAATTGTTTTATAAAAACAATTATTTCATTTTACTAACTCGTAGGTTAGTTCCTGACTTTCTATTTAGAAAATGACATAAGGATATGTCATATAAAACGTTTAATGATCCTTTTTGTAAAACATGAATTAAATATAAATATATTTATAAAATTCCTATTTTAATTTACTTATATAAAATAAATTTAAAAACTTCAATTTAGTTATAAAAAATATTTATAACTAGATATTACATCAATTCGCCTGACGGCACGACGTCTTAAAATAGTAGATTTCAGGCCCTCACTGCCAGTCACTTAATCAATACTGTCGATTAATTAAAATCACAGCAACAATCAAATCCATTCAATCATTAACATTTAGACAGGATTCAGTGTCATTTGGGGTTCAATTAGTTCATGTGTAAACAATATAAAAATAAACGGCATACATGATATTTGAGGAATTCGGTCGGATCCCTCCAACATGTCCTTCCCTGCATCACGGATTATTATAACATTTCACGATAGCATAAAAATTTAAATATATTAACGACAATAATATATGACAACAACCATTACATCAATCATAAGCATAAGCAATCAAGGCAGCCAATCAACTAATATATTTTTAATGATATTTTAATTATATGGATTTATCACATCATAGCAGTCCAGAAAAGTATGAGAGTTAACTCACCATTTTTTTCAGTTGACGGTTGTCACGTTGTTTTATATAATTTCAAACATATGTTTGAAATTATACAAAAATCCAGTAGGTTCTTTTTTCAACCATTTCTGCTTAACAACGTGGTGCTCGTCATCACGATCCCAACGAATCCTGTTTCGTTAAATGTCGTTTACATATGAATGAGTAATGTAAATTATAAGTTTATATGATTTAAACGATTATTAAACTAATTAATTATTAATAAATTAACTAATTCCTTTAGTTACCTTAACTTAAAATGCTATCCATGTCAGTCTCGTAACAGTCCATACGTGGTTTCCTCAGATCCATCCTCCCAAACTCGATGCTTGCCTTGGAACGACACGGATTTCGCCCGGACCTAATCGATCGCTAAATCGACCAAGGTCGTTAGAATCCCGCATACGCTAACTTTGGGCATACAACACACCAGAACAAATAACAGAAGACTTTTTAAAAACATTATAATAATGTTACATTAGAGTACATCGAATATAATACAACAAAAGATAATTTACAATAAATTTAATACAGTGCAGCTGAACCAATAACTAACACAGCGGAAGACTATCATGCTCTGGACACAGGTTTAATCTTCGATCTAGAATTCTACTTAATATATATGCAAAACAAGCTACTCGATTGCCCGTGTGGAAAATATGGGCACCCGAGTTTGCAAGTGAAATGAACTACGAGTCAGTCATGGGACTGGTATGAGAAATCTTACTTAACCTATTTAATAATAAGGCTAATCACAGGACCATGACGCTAACGCGGAACGGCTTTACTCTATTGGATTGTCAGTGCATAAAATAAATTAAATCATTTAAACAACGCAATGCTTTTTAGAAAAATGAAACCATTATTAAACTCAAGTCCCATCACATAATGCAACGCAAACCGAAGGGCAGAGTTTTACCTTATAATGGTCAAATATGCTTGATACGTATAAAGCAAATTTGATATTATTAGTAGTGTATATATGTTTTCAAAAATATTTCAATCATAATGTATCAATCATAGACGGCATAGCTACCATATACTATGTCGCCAAATATAGGTTTACAATCAAAACCGCACAGTGTCGTATTGGAAGTTGGATTTCCATCATGAACCAAGACAAGGGATCGTCCTTACCAAATTCGAGACAATCTAGCCAATGTCTCCAGATCAACTGCAACTGCACCTTGGATCTTCAGGGCCGGTCCACAAATACTTTAGTGGATTGGTAATGCCTTAACAATATGTTTCCCTGCCCTATGGGGCATAAAATCTGAGCCATTAGGGACTCAATATCCGAGGCGCCTCATTCCATCATCCACATAAGTAAAAATGTCTAGGTTCCATACCATGACACCACTCCAAACTAGAAAGAAACGTATGTCCTCCCTGCAGTCCTCTCGCGTTTTTGGTTCATACCGGGATGTGAGGCTCGCGAAGTAACGCTATACACAAAGCTATGCTAATTAAAGCTACGCTTTTATCATTAACAATAAGGCTCTGCTTTTCAACAATAAGCCTTGATCATTTGCATTTTGACATGCCACACTGATAATTCACGCCATGCGACTGATGTCTATCCATATATAACGTCTGGTCTCGTACGTCTCAGAGAAGAGTGTTAAGCAAGAGAATAAATTCTCCTCCACGAAGCAGATAAATATTTAATAGAAATCAATCAGCACAGAATAAAATCCAGTGTCAGACATACATCCATTTACAAGTCCGTTCTGGGTCTGAACGAAACCGGAGACACCTTATTCCTCGCCCCATATGTCCAATACAGGAGAGAGGTCCTTGCATATCCGTCGATCTCCAAGTACGTCTGGATGATCACCACTTATTACCTTGTCTTGGGATGCCTCCCAATCAAGTCATCAAGAATCATCCAAACGATGTGAAAATCTCCGGTCTTCAACCACCGTCTTCATCTACGACTTTTAATCGTCGTAGTAATTATTCAGAATGGGTTGAACCCGGTCTTTCCGAATAACTCGCGTATTTTATAATCAATAAATAAGTGCTATAAAACACATCATACACCTTATTCCAATTCAGAATATTATTTTAAATAAATATTCACATTATTAGGGAAAGGTTCCCATTAGTTTTATCAAAGATAAATTCTTTTAAATTTATTCTTTTATCTTCTTTTTAAGGATTCATTAAAACTCCAATTTGGTTTTAATATCAAAAAACATTACTTTATGATTATTTAATTTTAAGAAATTAATCTTGTCTTTATTTGGGTTAAAAAACAATTGTCATTTAAAACACAGTACGCGATAAACCCAAAATCATATTCCATTAAATATGGAATTTTCACAGAAATCAAATCAATATATAATCGATATAAATTTCCGTATCAGACTAATAATATAAATGGAATAACGACAAAGCCTTTTAAATTCCATATATAATAACGACCTTCATCCACAAAAGCTCATCTCGATTATTACCAAATCGAATTCCATTAAATTCCAATTTAATATATAAAATTGGAAAACTTTACTTTGGAAAAACTTCCATTAAATATAAATAAAAAGATTTATAAATTGCAAATTTTATTTTCACTGTTAATTGAGTTAAAGAACAAATGTCGTTAAAAACACAGTTCACAATAAACCCAATTCACATTTCATTTTATTCCAATTACGAAATTTAATTGGAACTCTAATAATGTTAATTAAAATATTTATTCTTGTTAATAACTAGTTCATTTCGATAAAAATATATTTTTATCTCTACAAAAAGTGGAATTTTCATCCAAAATCTTTCCAAATCACTTATTATGATTTTACATAAGTTTCCCATATTTTTAATAATATTATCAAGGCCCGTACAATCGGTTTCCAATAACGGCCACCGAACTGCATCCATAACGACCTTTTCCAAATTTGATTTGGACATAATTCCCAATCCAATCATTAGATTTTAAAACTCTTATATTCATTGAAAAGCTCTTTTCGATACGAACCCAACGTTTCCGGTTTTAGAAGAATCCGACAATCGGATCTCCCGTTACATCAATTTGAAGTTAATGGTCGATATTCGCGAATGGTCACTGCACGGCGTGTTCTATTCAGGTCACTATATATGTATATTATATATTTCGTCGATTTCCAATTAAAATGTATTTTATAAATCGTTTGTAAATTTATTTTAAAATGATTCCAACTTCATTTTTAATTTTAAATAAAAATTGAATATTTTATAACTATATCATATTAAAATATTAATATTATAAAAATATTAGATTTCAAAATCATTTCTTTGTGATATTCATTATAAAACGAATAAAATCGATCGATAAACCCGTTCGGGTTAAAAATGGCGTTTCTATACCTTACCCGGCTTCATGTTTTTATATTTTTGTGTCCATCCAAATTTGGACATCAAAATCATAATTTTATTCTTCACTAAATTTATTTTAAAATATTCATTATTTTAAAATATTCTTTTATTTTAAAAGATTCTTTATTTTAGAGTATTCTTTATTTTAAAACATTCTTTATCTTAAAATATCCTGAATTGGAATGCGACTCAATCAATTACCATATAATTTTAGTTATATGGATTTTCATGCATCGCATGTATCCAACAATAATGATAAATAATCATTAAACAATCCATTCACATACAGAATGAAGTTTACAACTGTGTGAGCATTAAAATAAATAAATAACGCTCATCACAGACTGTCAACCCATCGATTGACATATAACTAAATATTGGGACTAGTGTATGTCAAATATCATCACCATACCCGTGTGGGGTTTTCAGACAACAACATTTTATTTAAATACATCATTGGTTAATAAATTTAACCAATTATAATTCGGTTTGAATTATTTTTTATTTAACAAGTTTTCACTGTTTAAATTATAAATAAGTATTTATAATTTAATTTCAACAAAACATATATTTTAACAAGCAGTTATTTTTATTCTTGTCAACATGATAAAGTTAACATTTTGTCTAATGAAACATACATTTTAACATGTAATCCTTTTATTCTTGTCTAACACGATAAAAATGACATTCACTAGTACAAAACAGGGTATTTGCATCCAATATTTTGTAGTATTTGCATCTGCTTCACTGTGGATGCAAATGTAATGGATGCAAATGGTATTATTTTTTTGCATCTTTTGTTGGACAGACGCAAATGTGACATATTTGCATCTAATATCGAGTATACTGGACGCAAATACATACGTATTTGCATCTGCCTTGCTGTTGTAGTGGACGCAACACGTCTGCCCCAGCATAACAGCAGATGCAAGTTGTTGGACGCAGTGGTTTTACTCTTCAGTATTTGCGTCTGCCTTAGTACGACAACGGATGCAAATTTGTTTTTTTTTAAATGACCCCTTTATAACCCGACCCGGCCCATTTAACCAAAAAGTGCGTTGAAAACAGAAAACTGCTATAGATGATACACAACACAGTGACAAAGCATAGATGAGGAAATGCACTGCATAAAAAACTACAATTTACATAGAATGTTTAAAGGTCGACTATAAAGTTATTACAAGCTCCAGCATCACAACAATAAAATTTGCATCAACTAACTTACATAATGCAACTACAATTTCTTCAATGCTCCAAGCATCACAACATAAAGAACCAGTGACAAAAAACTGTGAAGGTGCAGCTTTGAACTTCTTCATTCAGCACTGATTTATGCATTCCTCAAGCTTAAAATCTTATAGAATGTGCACCTACGTCCCATGAGCCTGCAAGTAACAAGTGATCAGATAGTGCAACCATTCCCAATTTTACATCATATATGAACACACACACACACGTACAAACACATACTTCCCCTTCAAGATTTTCACATCTAAAATATTAAGAAATAAGTTAATATTTGATGGGTATGATCTTATAATTTGATCGTAAAATCAAACTTTTAGCAGAATCCACAACAAATGTGTACACAAAATGGATTGATTGAAACAAAACAACAAGGGTAAATTCTATAATTTTTACCAGATGTGATACTTAAATGCTCAAGTGCTTGATCTATATAAACAGTGGAATAACTTTCAGGCTTAGTACATAAAGGTACAGACAGCCTACAAAGATCAAAGGTAAAATGACACACAAGAAGAGAAAACATGTCAAATTTTCGCTCCAAATTTGCATAAACACGATGTAAAATAATATCCAAAAAACAATAGATGAATAAAGTGTGGCTGAATGAGTTGTACAGTATGAGATAAAATTTGGGCTTAACTCATTTCTTTCTCAATACAGGGTTCAAACAAAAGAAACTGAACATCTTTGCGACTTAATTTGATTTGTGTATCAATGTTTTATTCTCAAAATTGCATGTATATGCAGTTCTGTAAAGCTCAAAATTGTTCAGAAAAATACAGAAAACGATGCTTAAGGAACACCAAAAAGTGCAAGGTGCATTTTCACCTGGACTAACCTTGAGCAATATATAATGAATGACAAGTGATAAACGTTGATGATGAAAAAGGAATTTTGAAAATTGGCATCTGAATACTATCATCATTTCATCCTTTTTTATTTTTGCATTCTCAGTTCTGTTAGGTGGAACCATATTTAATCGATTATTATGCTTTCACTTTGTAGTCAATTTCATATGCATTTCTGAATTTACGACATTATTCGCTGAAAACCAGTAATTTTCTCTATTAGCTACTGGTTTTGAATAAAATACACACGAACTTCGTTTGACAAAGTTAAGATCCTCTAAAGAACAATGAAAACATTTTGGATAAACTTTGTAGTATCAATGGAGAATCTTTGTTGGTTATAGATTATGTTATGGTAGCTTAACACAAGCTGTGTATGACAATGGTAAGTTATAATCAAGCTTGGAATTATTCTTAAGACAATAAAATAAAAGGATATACCGAACAACTAATTTATCCTATAAACTAACAATTATCATTTTCATAGCCTGTAAATTCTGAAATACATAGGCTAGATGGTTAAAACCAGTTTCATGTATGCTCTGCAAAAACATCATCTAAAAACCAAAACAGAAATGAAACTAAAAGTTTGACAAATGATGAACTTTAAAGCGCTTTATAATTATCTTGAATTAATATATTTGTACGTGAGGTTGATTTGTTTTTCCAGCCCAATATTTTCACTTAAAAGTTAAACCTAGTCACTTTAATGCTCAATCACCATATCTTGCTCTTTTACTTCACAATAAATTGCTCATTCTTCTCGAATGGTAATTGGTTTATTAAGCAATAGCACTTTGTTTACTTATTTTAGGGTTTAATACCGGTTGTCATAAAAAATGATTATTAATATGAGCAGTATGTGCATATGCTCACAGTTTTAAATCTCATCCATGTCACTTGACATCTCGTATTCACAGTTGAGCGCTAAATGAAACATCAGATCTTATTCATTTAATACCTCATTTGATACCGATCTTGTCAGTTATATCATAATATCAATCGTGATCTGGATCGAGATCTCAACTTGAGATCCTAGCTGATATTGTATGTGATACACACACATACATGGATATAAAAATGGCTATCCAATTACTCTCTAGTAACCATTAATGCTACATTTTAACTTTTTACATGTATAAACTAGAAGAATACTCTATTTCTTATGTTCCAATTAAGAAAAATCACTCGGTCATTATCGATCGTATCAATCAAGCTAACTTTCTTCTTTTAAAAATAATAATACTATTTCTATGAAAATCATGTACATTATGATTCATTTAACTTTATTTTCGGATGATAACTATTGAAAAGTAATTTCAGTTTTTTTAAGGTTAATAAATTCATTTATAAATGCATACAAGTCATCAACCTCAGCTTATTTACATTTTTTTTAACCAATTTAATGGCCAATCCAGCCCAATTTGTACGGATGTATGTATATATAAACTACTTAAAAATTGTTATAACAAAAACGAAAAGCTTTTGCCCCTCATATTTCATTAACTATAAGAAGATTAGTGAAACACCCCACCTCCGTTAGGGTCACTCTCAAAGGGAATGCCCTAATTTTGGTGGAGGTTTATAAGTACAAGTCACAGATATACAAGACAGATATAAGAACACATATTTGTAAACAGCGGAAGAACAACAAACTTTATTTCATAAAGTCAAATACGTGTTACAACAACAACCTTTCCAAAAACATAACATAACACTTTCATAATCTGTCTTGAGTACATTATTTAAAGAAGCATAAATAAAACATAGATAAACTGCAAAAGCCCCATAGTGGATTGTCCAAAGCCATAGTTCAAAACAGGAAAGTCCAAGCAATACATTTCTCTTCTTCAAGCTGGATGTTGAGGTAGGTCAAGCTGCTGTGTTCCCTCCCTGAGGACCTGGGGGGGAAACGGAAGAAAGAAGACGAAAGAAAAGTAGAGTCAGACATAAAGCCTGAGTAAGTCTAGTACTATTTTGTCTATGAATTAAGAACTGGGTATGATAAGTATAAACAAGAAGTGGGCATGCACTATAAACTTGGTTAAGTTGTCTAGGGTCGAATATACTATCGTACCCCATGTTGATCTCTGAACCCATATACTAGTTTCCAATTTTCACCCCATAATCAGGGTGATGTGATCCATTCTATGATGATCGGCTCCTACTCGCATAGTTACATGTGTCTTACGGCCCCCGATGTCTGTAGTTACCTATGCTGGTCCCACCATGGGGTGTATCAAGTCCCATAGTGGCAACCCGACACAACCTTAGAGTGCACAGGTAAGCTACTGGTGTCCAGTGCCTTATTTTTCAGCACCGGAGTGTGTGCACGCCCGCACTCCGTTAGAACCTACACTGCTACACCACCGCCGTCGCTTTGACCTCTTACAATCAGCCTAGTAATCGTGCCCCACCCTGCCTAGTTTCAGGGTATCCTGATACACCTTTTAGGGTTACTGCTGAAAAGGGTCCCCCGTTACTAGGTTTTCTATCTCTAGCCAACATGCTAAGTTGGTTAAGTGTTTCCTACCTAACCCCCACCAGTCCGTTTAGTTTAGCATGTTCTATTTTGATTAAGTCTTTAGTTCACTTAATCCTATCAATCCTGACTCAGCCTTAATTGTCTTATTAAGGCCTGACCTCTCACATTAGACAGGTATTGTTGTGGCTGCCTGTTGCCGGTTGGTTCCGGGCAGTCTTACGCCACAACTCAGTCTAACCTCGGGTCCTTGCTGGGCTCCATGTTTAACCTCCCACATTGGATAGGTATTGTTGTGACTACTGGACAGCCGGGCGGTTCCGGGCAGGTTTACATCACAACTCAATCCAACCTCGGGTTAAACACATCGTATGTTCTACATTTACATATTTTGTCATTCTTCTTTATTTCTTATATGTAAATATTTGCGGCCCATTATTAAGTTAATGGTGTAAAGGTTACACCAATCACGGGCCCAACCCATACTTGAATTTGGGCCCTTCTATTTTATATTTTCATTCATTAATTAATTTTAACCCAACGTTATTTTCCCCCGTTTTACACGTCCGTTCATATATATTGGGCTTAGCATTTTAAAGCCCAATTTAGCCATGCGAAAGGGGAGGCTTAAAGCGTGATTACATACACAAAGAGGGGAAGGTGAGCGTATGAACTTGCAATATGACGATGGGAATACATAATAGAAACTGGTGTACTTGCATAGTAGTGACATATACTTTGGTCATAAAACATAGGTGACATGAATCAAAGCATGTGAACTTGTAATTGAGATATCATTATTGACACATGAACCTATATTTTTATTTAGGCATAATGTCAAACATAAGCATGGCATAAATACTTCTAGCATAAACATGGCATAATGTCAAACATAAGCATGGCATAAATACTTCTAGCATAAACATGGCATAATTGTCAAACATAAGCATGGCATAAATATTCCTAATCATGGTGTTTGCTTTAAACTTGCAAAAAGGGATTTTTGAGTCTAACCTAGCCATGTCTCACATATGTCATCATATAATTCTTTTAAACAAGATAGACTTAATCATAGATTTCAATTATGCCAAATATCATTCATAGCCTAGCCATATTCATAAGTTTTGCAAAAGCATGACTTAATACATGGATTATGGTGTCAAAATTCCAACATAGTTTCATATGAACTATAACAACCAAACTTGTTTCAATTACTTGCAAAATGATTTATGCACAAAAATATACATCATGATGGCATAATAACAAAGCCCCAAACTCGCATGAATTTCAATCAACTACATACATGTAGCTTCAACATAGGTTACATAATTTGCGCAATATTCCAAACGTATACTTGCATAGAACTACCGCATGTAGTTCTTTATAATGAATAACATAATTTTGCACAAATATGAATTACTTTATTATCCCAATTCAAGCATACAAATCAATACAGTTGTTTATTCATACCAAAGTAATACTCTACTTACAATGGTTGCGGCGAATTCTCTAATTAAGAGATATGATTCCTTTGTTGAATTGATTGGCTTTAGGTTTCTTGAATTGCTTTAGGCTTTAGAACTTTCTTTCTAATTCTCTCTCTAGTCGGCGGCTACTCTTAGTCGTTCCTCAGCAACATGGCGGCTATGTTCTTAATTTGAATGAATAGATTAGGGTTTAGTCTAGGGTTGTTTATATAGAGGTTAGGAATTGATTAGGACCATTGATGTTGCTAGGTTAGATCGTAGCCATTCATTAGATAGAGAGACCAATTAGAACCCGCCACCTAGCCCTAATGACAAAGCAGACCACAGAAATTCGACCAAACACAGACCTGGCCAGCCAGGTTGACTGGGCTCGACCAGGTCGACACCCCTGTCGACAGGGCTGTCGACAGCCCTGTCGACATGGGTAGCCCAGGTCGACAGCCCAGTCGACCTGGGTGGCCTAGGCGGGTGTTTATCCGCCCTGGCCCACTGGGCCCGATTCTTAATTATTTTATTCTGTTTGAATTTTAAATTTAATTCAAAACTTCCGAAGGCCATATCTTCTTCATACGGACTCCGTTTTTCGAAAACTCGGACTCTATTTCGCGTATTTTTCCGAGACGAACGCAATGGCGTATCCCGTTTCCCTTAGTTCTTTGATTTGAATTTGATTATACTTTAATTCATGAATTTCACAGTTATAGAATTCTCGGGGTGTTACATTCTCCCCCACTTAAAAGGATTTCGTCCCCGAAATCTTCAAGTTAGGAGGAATGTATATCCTAACATCCAATCATCCATCTACTCATCCATTAAACACGAGCATCCATTGTCCTTAAAAGACTTCTAATGCTTCATGATCATATGCAAAGTGTGTGTGTACATGTACTTATCTAATGCAAAATCAGGCGGTCTACTGATTCAGTTGACCTCCTTAATGCGAATTATGTAAGTGCCATGAATCCATTATGTATGCAAATTTTCCTATTCTTGATTCTACTTGAGTGCACAATCATTCAATACAAATGCAACATCCACATGACAACACTTTAAAGTTCAACCACATATGAAAGCAAACATATATGCATATGCAATATGAAGTGACTGAGCCGATCTAAAACCTAGATTGTGTGTGTATATGCAACCACGAGCAATCACTTGCAACCACTTGCAACCATTCATACATAACATGTTTCAATTACATGTTTCCATCCAAAGGGTTTCTACCTAAAAGATAAGGTCGAGGAAATATACCTAAAAAGATAGATAAAAGCGCAACTTAAGGAAAATGAAAGATCAAGGATGTACCCTCGAACAGAAAAGGGTAGGCAGTACGTATTCTAGCTTCAGTTTCCCAAGTCGCGTCTCCCTCGGCGTCGCTCCACTGGACTTTGACGAGCTTGACTTCGCGGTTGCGTAGCTTCTTCACTTCCGTTCCTAAGATGCGGGTTGGAACTTTTCTTATGGTTGCTTCGCGCTCCACTTCGGCCTCTTCGAGGATATTTGGCTCTACCACTTCAGCAGACTCATGTAGACATTTTCGGAGATGTGAAACGTGAAAGACGTTGTGGACTCCAGCCAACTTCTCGGGTAGCTCTAATCTATAGGCCATTTTCCCAATCTTCTCGATAATAGGGAATGGCCCTACGAATCTTGGCGCTAGCTTTCCTGTGGTTCCAAAACGAACAACGTTTCTTAGCGGTGATACCTTGAGAAAAACTCTGTCTCCAACCTCAAATTCAAGGTCGGTCCTCCTCTTGTCGGCATAGGACTTTTGTCTGTCTTGGGCCGTCTTCATCCTTCTTCGTATTAAGTCTACTTTCTCTGAGGTCTCTCGGATCATGTCTGGTCCAAGTATGAGCTTATCCGTGGACTCCCACCAACAAGTGGGCGATCGGCACGGTCTTCCATATAAAGCTTCGAAGGGCGCCATTCCGATGGTTGCTTGATAGCTGTTGTTGTAGGCAAATTCCACCAAAGGGAGGTGGTCTTCCCATGTCCCTCCGAAGTCAAGGGCGCATAGTCTTAGAAGGTCTTCCAAAACTCTGTTCACTCTCTCTGTTTGGCCGTCGGTTTGGGGATGATAGGCTGTGCTCAAGCATAACTGCGTTCCTACTGCTTCTTGCAGACTCCGCCAAAACTCGCTGGTGAAGATGGGGTCTCGGTCACTAACAATGCTAGATGGTATTCCATGGAGTCGAACGATTTCCTTGAGATAAAGTGATGCTAGGGATGAGGCAGTTCTTTTACTTTTGACAGGTAAAAAGTGGGCGCTTTTAGTAAGCCTATCCACTATTACCCAAATGCTAGTGTTGCCTCTCCTAGACCTAGGCAGCCCATCGATGAAGTCCATTGAGATGCTATCCCACTTCCACTGCGGGACCTCCAGGGGATGTAGTAGTCCGCCAGGCTTTTTCTGTTCCGCCTTAACCTGTTGGCACACCATACATTTAGAAACGAATTCTGCCACGTCCTTTTTCATGCCATTCCAAAAGAAAGTCCTTTTTATGTCTTTGTACATTTTATCCCCGCCTGGGTGTATCGTCATCTTGGAGTGATGTGCTTCCTCGAGAACCTTCTTTATTAAATCGTTTGTCTGTGGGACGCATAGTCTTCCGTCTCGCCTTAGCAAACCCTTATCGTCGATGGAGTATCTGTTGAGGTGACTTGAAGTCTCACCCCTAATTAGCCTATCAATTATTTCCACAAGCTGAGGGTCTTCGCGTTGTGCTGTCCCTACTGAATCCACTAAAGTTGGGCGCACTTCGAGAGATGCTAGCAAGCCTGGTACGAAATCGGAGGAAGGCCTAAAGTCGAAACTGGCTATAAACTCTAGGCTTTGTCTTTCAACAAACAACGGGCTTAGGGTCAATTTCTTTCGGCTCAACGCGTCTGCCACTACGTTGCCTTTGCCCGGAGTGTAGGAGATTTCGAAATCGTACGAGGCAAGAAACTCCATCCATCTTTGTTGCCTCAAGTTAAGATCCTTCTGCGAGAAAAGATATTTCAACGATTTATGGTCAGTGTAAAGTTCGAACTTCTCACCTAGGAGATAGTGTCGCCAAGACTTGAGTGCAAAGACGATGGCGGCTAACTCGAGATCGTGGGTTGGGTAGTTCTTTTCGTGCACTTTCAACTGCCTCCCGCCATAAGCTACTACCCTTCCTTCTTGCATTAAGACGGCGCCTAGCCCTGTCCCACATGCATCCGTATAAACAGTGAACATCTTGCTCCCATCTGGCAGCGTCAAAACTGGGGCTGTTGCAAGAGCCCTTTTCAGTCGTTGGAAAGCAAACTCGCAATCCAAATCCCAATTGAACACTAGATTCTTCTTAGTCAATTTCGTGAGCGGAGCTGAGATTTTCGCAAAATCCCTTATAAACTTTCGATAGAAACCCGCTAGTCCTAGAAAGCTTCGGACCTCAGTTGCATTCCTTGGTGTCTTCCAATCCTGTACCGCCACTACCTTAGCAGGGTCCACTGCTAACCCTTGTTTGGATACTATGTGCCCAAGGAACCTTACCTCTTCTCTCCAAAAGTGGCATTTGGAGAATTTGGCTTTTAGTTGATGGACTCGCAAAGTTTCCATGATTGCCCTTAAGTGCTGAGCATGTTCCTCTTCACTCTTTGAGAAGATAAGGATATCATCTACGAAGACCACTACGAATTTGTTGAGGAAATCTCTAAATACCCTACTCATCAGGTCCACGAAGTAAGCAGGTGCATTTGTCAAGCCGAAAGGCATGACAAGCCATTCAAAGAAGCTGTCTGGGGTTCTGAACGCCGTTTTATCGATGCGATCTTCAGCCACCCTTAGCTGATGAAAACCGGTTGCTAAATCGAGTTGGGAGAAAACAGACGCTCCTACAAGCTGGTCAAATAAATCGTCAATTCTAGGGATAGGGTGCCTATTCTTTTTCGTTAGCTTGTTGAGCTCCCTATAGTCAACACATAGACGGAGTGAACCATCCGCCTTTGTAGCGAACACCACCGGAGCGCCCCATTCTGAAATGCTCCTCCTAATGAACCCCTTTTCTAGAAGCTCTTTAATCTGTTTACTGAGCTCTTTCCTTTCTCGTGGAGCCATATGTCTAACGGGCAACGCAACGGGCTTTGCATTATCTACAAGATATATGCGGAAGTCTATTTCCCGCTTCGGAGGCAAGCCCTTCACCTCTTCGAAGACATCCGGATATTCCCGGACCACTCTAACTGATTGCAAGTTTTCAACAGAGGCATCTAGCGATTCAAGATAACTAAGCATAACCGCATACGAGGGATTACAAGAAATTTCCAAAGTATTACCGAGCTGGGTTAGGAGCCTAACAACCCTTTTCTCACAATCAAGGATGGCCCCATTACTGGATAGCCAATCCATACCCAAAATCAAACCATAACCCGAAAAGCCCAAAACAAAGGCACTACATTGAAATTCAACACTTAGAATAGAACTTTTCAAATCCAAACAGATCATAGACAAATGAGCTGGGCCCCCAATTGGGTTTGAAACAATTAAGGGGTCCTCTACCATACTAGTTTTTAGGTGCAGAGATTCTACTAAAGCAGACGAGATAAAGGAGTGTGATGCGCCAGAATCAAATAAAGTGTGAACGGGGTGATCATAAAGATAAATTACGCTTTCTACAGAAGTATTTATACCTCGCTGTTGCAATGGTGGCGCTTCTAGCACATGAACCTGTGCCCCTGGGGTGGATCCAGCGCCCTGCCCCTGTCCTCGTTTCTTTGGGCAGTCCTTAGCCCTGTGGCCTGTCTGACCGCAAGAAAAGCACCCACCATTCTCCTTGGCCTTCTTTTTCCGGCAGTCCTTTACTAAGTGCCCCACTTTGCCACAGAAATTGCACTTCCTCTTCTCTTTGTTGCCTTTTCCGCCTTTCTTAAAGTCCGCCTTCTTAGGCTGCAAACCCTCTTTCTTCCCTTGAGAGCTTTCTGCCTTTGTCTCCTTCTTGCCCTTATCCTCCTCATTCAGCAATGCCATTTGCACCAATCTTTCATACGTGGCCCCCATGGGTATATGGGTCATGGCCAAACTGTGTAATGGCTCATTTAACCCTTTGACGAAACGGAGAGCCTTCTTGTGCGGGGTATTGACTAGGTCAAGCCCAAACCTAGCCAGCTCATCGAACTGATTCACATACTCTCTGACCGTCTTGTCCCCTTGTTTAAGAAATAAGAATTTTTCCAACTACAAACTTCTTTCCGCATCTGAGAGAAATTTGGTCTCAAACCTTGCCCTAAAGTCCTCCCATGTCTCCACTGGTCTTTCAGCATTAGTGACTTCCCACCAGTAGGAAGCCTCGCCCTTCAATAGCCACACCGCCAGTTGTACTTTTTGTCTATCCTCTACCTCAAAGATGATGAATAGGTCCTCCGTTTCTTTCAGCCAATTCCTAGCTGCTACGAAGGACTCAGTTCCATGGAAATCCCTTCCTCCCATAGCTTTAAAATCTTTACATATCTTAGCAAAAGTGTTTCCCCGAGGAGGAGGTGGAGGAAAAGGTGCTGCTGCAGCTGGATGATTTCCTTCAGCTGGGGGAGGAGGAACGGTAGGACCTGGCTGAGTGGCCCTTGCTTCTAAGAACCGTCTAAACCAACCAGGTATTGGCACCCCTTCAGGCAAGTTAAGTTCTTGGGACATGCTGAAACAAAAAGGATAGATTCAAAACGAAGGATAAGAGATAGTACCTACGGCTTTGGGGAGTGGACTTTGCCTTTTTAAAATAAAATAATATTTTTCTTTTAAAAATGCTTCTTTAAATTTCCTTTTTGAAAATAATTTTTTCCAAAACTTTTTATCTTATCTGGTAAACCTATGCTCTGATACCAAGTGAAACACCCCACCTCCGTTAGGGTCACTCTCAAAGGGAATGCCCTAATTTTGGTGGAGGTTTATAAGTACAAGTCACAGATATACAAGACAGATATAAGAACACATATTTGTAAACAGCGGAAGAACAACAAACTTTATTTCATAAAGTCAAATACGTGTTACAACAACAACCTTTCCAAAAACATAACATAACACTTTCATAATCTGTCTTGAGTACATTATTTAAAGAAGCATAAATAAAACATAGATAAACTGCAAAAGCCCCATAGTGGATTGTCCAAAGCCATAGTTCAAAACAGGAAAGTCCAAGCAATACATTTCTCTTCTTCAAGCTGGATGTTGAGGTAGGTCAAGCTGCTGTGTTCCCTCCCTGAGGACCTGGGGAGGGGGGGGGGAAACGGAAGAAAGAAGACGAAAGAAAAGTAGAGTCAGACATAAAGCCTGAGTAAGTCTAGTACTATTTTGTCTATGAATAAAGAACTGGGTATGATAAGTATAAACAAGAAGTGGGCATGCACTATAAACTTGGTTAAGTTGTCTAGGGTCGAATATACTATCGTACCCCATGTTGATCTCTGAACCCATATACTAGTTTCCAATTTGCACCCCATAATCAGGGTGATGTGATCCATTCTATGATGATCGGCTCCTACTCGCATAGTTACATGTGTCTTACGGCCCCCGATGTCTGTAGTTACCTATGCTGGTCCCACCATGGGGTGTATCAAGTCCCATAGTGGCAACCCGACACAACCTTAGAGTGCACAGGTAAGCTACTGGTGTCCAGTGCCTTATTTTTCTGCACCGGAGTGTGTGCACGCCCGCACTCCGTTAGAACCTACACTGCTACACCACCGCCGTCGCTTTGACCTCTTACAATCAGCCCAGTAATCGTGCCCCACCCTGCCTAGTTTCAGGGTATCCTGATACACCTTTTAGGGTTACTGCTGAAAAGGGTCCCCCGTTACTAGGTTTTCTATCTCTAGCCAACATGCTAAGTTGGTTAAGTGTTTCCTACCTAACCCCCACCAGTCCGTTTAGTTTAGCATGTTCTATTTTGATTAAGTCTTTAGTTCACTTAATCCTATCAATCCTGACTCAGCCTTAATTGTCTTATTAAGGCCCTGACCTCTCACATTAGACAGGTATTGTTGTGGCTGCCTGTTGCCGGTTGGTTCCGGGCAGTCTTACGCCACAACTCAGTCTAACCTCGGGTCCTTGCTGGGCTCCATGTTTAACCTCCCACATTGGATAGGTATTGTTGTGACTACTGGACAGCCGGGCGGTTCCGGGCAGGTTTACATCACAACTCAATCCAACCTCGGGTTAAACACATCGTATGTTCTACATTTACATATTTTGTCATTCTTCTTTATTTCTTATATGTAAATATTTGCGGCCCATTATTAAGTTAATGGTGTAAAGGTTACACCAATCACGGGCCCAACCCATACTTGAATTTGGGCCCTTCTATTTTATATTTTCATTCATTAATTAATTTTAACCCAACGTTATTTTCCCCCGTTTTACACGTCCGTTCATATATATTGGGCTTAGCCTTTTAAAGCCCAATTTAGCCATGCGAAAGGGGAGGCTTAAAGCGTGATTACATACACAAAGAGGGGAAGGTGAGCGTATGAACTTGCAATATGACGATGGGAATACAAAATAGAAACTGGTGTACTTGCATAGTAGTGACATATACTTTGGTCATAAAACATAGGTGACATGAATCAAAGCATGTGAACTTGTAATTGAGATATCATTATTGACACATGAACCTATATTTTTATTTAGGCATAATGTCAAACATAAGCATGGCATAAATACTTCTAGCATAAACATGGCATAATGTCAAACATAAGCATGGCATAAATACTTCTAGCATAAACATGGCATAATTGTCAAACATAAGCATGGCATAAATATTCCTAATCATGGTGTTTGCTTTAAACTTGCAAAAAGGGATTTTTGAGTCTAACCTAGCCATGTCTCACATATGTCATCATATAATTCTTTTAAACAAGATAGACTTAATCATAGATTTCAATTATGCCAAATATCATTCATAGCCTAGCCATATTCATAAGTTTTGCAAAAGCATGACTTAATACATGGATTATGGTGTCAAAATTCCAACATAGTTTCATATGAACTATAACAACCAAACTTGTTTCAATTACTTGCAAAATGATTTATGCACAAAAATATACATCATGATGGCATAATAACAAAGCCCCAAACTCGCATGAATTTCAATCAACTACATACATGTAGCTTCAACATAGGTTACATAATTTGCGCAATATTCCAAACGTATACTTGCATAGAACTACCGCATGTAGTTCTTTATAATGAATAACATAATTTTGCACAAATATGAATTACTTTATTATCCCAATTCAAGCATACAAATCAATACAGTTGTTTATTCATACCAAAGTAATACTCTACTTACAATGGTTGCGGCGAATTCTCTAATTAAGAGATATGATTCCTTTGTTGAATTGATTGGCTTTAGGTTGCTTGAATTGCTTTAGGCTTTAGAACTTTCTTTCTAATTCTCTCTCTAGTCGGCGGCTACTCTTAGTCGTTCCTCAGCAACATGGCGGCTATGTTCTTAATTTGAATGAATAGATTAGGGTTTAGTCTAGGGTTGTTTATATAGAGGTTAGGAATTGATTAGGACCATTGATGTTGCTAGGTTAGATCGTAGCCATTCATTAGATAGAGAGACCAATTAGAACCCGCCACCTAGCCCTAATGACAAAGCAGACCACAGAAATTCGACCAAACACAGACCTGGCCAGCCAGGTTGACTGGGCTCGACCAGGTCGACACCCCTGTCGACAGGGCTGTCGACAGCCCTGTCGACATGGGTAGCCCAGGTCGACAGCCCAGTCGACCTTGGTGGCCTAGGCGGGTGTTTATCCGCCCTGGCCCACTGGGCCCGATTCTTAATTATTTTATTCTGTTTGAATTTTAAATTTAATTCAAAACTTCCGAAGGCCATATCTTCTTCATACGGACTCCGTTTTTCGAAAACTCGGACTCTATTTCGCGTATTTTTCCGAGACGAACGCAATGGCGTATCCCGTTTCCCTTAGTTCTTTGATTTGAATTTGATTATACTTTAATTCATGAATTTCACAGTTATAGAATTCTCGGGGTGTTACAATTAGAAGCTATGTAACTTAATGACGGTGCTAATAACATATCCTTAGAAAAACCCGTGCATGCGTAATATAGAAAAAGTTATTGAAAGACATATTGGTCTGATAATTAAAGGACTGTAGCAGAAATATGTAGCAAACATGAAGCAGAAGTAAAATAGAGATTATAATACAACTAATGGCAACACTTATGCAAAATTAGGATGTCATCAATGGAAATCATAAATCATATTTCCACACAGTTTTTCCATTTAATGTATAATATTATATATGAGTATAAATCTTTATATCTACTGCACGGACTGAAAGAAGTCATTTATGTAAAAAAAAAAGGGTTGCGTAGACGCCAAGGTTTGAATGTTACAAAAAAGGAGATGGTTGCAAAGGTTGAACCGATTTAAATGAATGAAGGCTGTGGCTCTCTGTACGACTTATATGGTTCATCTTTGCAGAAGTTCGGAAGCGTGTCGTTAACATTTGTTGTACTGTTTTGTGCATCCACTAAAACAAGGTATTAAAAATCCTGTTTTTAAGGGTACTTGTCTTAAAACGCTATAAACATCTGCAGAGAACACAACAGATATTTTTGTAGAATATTCTATGAATATTAAAAAGAAACTGATCTTCAAATATTTGTATTTTTTTATATGGATCTTCATATTTTTTTCATAAAGTTGATTCTGATCAAAGAAACATGTGAGTAACATACAAATTTAATTTTACGACAACAGAAGATATATAAAACTGAGAGGATATCATTCAAGTGCAGCAAGCAATTCAATTAGCAATGAGTAGCATTTTTGCAAAACTTACCTTGTCCAATGCCACCACCAAATAAAAAGACAACTAAATCCAGTTTTGCACGATATAAGTAGATATATGATCCCGAATTTCGTCCATCTCTTCTTGGCTATAAGAAAGACCTCGTACAAAGTCCTGCAATTAATAGATTGTTTTGAAAATTGAATCATATAATTAATTAACATTAATATTGAAGGAAAAACAAAAAAGGAAAAACCAAAGTGGTACCTTTTGTAAGTTGATGCTTTGACGGTGATTTTTTATTATCTCATACATATACCTCATCACATAATATACACAATTCGTTGATGTAGATTGTTTAGGACACTAACAATATTAAAAGAAAATTTAATTGTCAGTTCAAAATGAATTTATATCTCCAACAAAATACAATTGTTTATGGTAGAAATTCAATCCCCGTAACATTTATCCAATTCAAAGTGGCTCCTAGAGACTTGCAGCCATATGCTTTATAAAGTTTAAACGCCCTGCACATGCAAGAAATTGTTAAAACAATTTGTATAAACACAAAATCAGAAATTGTCTTATTAAAACGAGTTGTTTTATAAAATTAAGATTGATATTCTACAACTTACACGTTCACTTGCGCCTTAATTTCCGGATTATGCTTTCTTTCGGCCCGGGAATCAAAAACATAAACCTCGCTCTTTTGTAGATGGAAAACAAGCAGTAGACAATGTTTTCTATAATATAAAATTTGTAGAAGGTTAAAATTAGTAGCAAAATTATAAAGTAGTTAACAAAAATTTATAGTGTATACTCTTCGTAGTGCGGGGCTAAGAGTAGTCTTTTTGATTGCGACTCACGCCATGTTTTGAGGATATATGAATTAGTCGCATCTGGAGATTTCCGTACTTGGGAAAACTTATGAGGACACATAAACCCGATGTCCCCCACTTCAAGGTCGTTGAACCTATGATTTAACCACCTACAAATTATGTGAACATTTCAGTTTATATTATCGGACATAGACCCTTATATTGATTCCAACTTTGCACTTGTCTTATTCCGTACTTAAAATTTGTAATTTTCTAGTATACTTATTTTGCTAATTTTTTAACATACATATAATAGAAGTGAAATGCTTACATGATGTAAATCTGTAACCATGATGCATTCAACCACGCCATATTTAGAAATTGGACAATGTCATTGTTTCTGATCTTGATTTCATAGTCCTCGTCGCACTTAAATAAATTCTTATTCACTTGAATTGTATTAATGATGTTATCATCTGATGGCCCTTGAACTACCAGGTCATGAAAATACCGGCACTCTTTCATTAAAGTTTTGAGGATTCCTTCATCCACTAGTCTATTGCGCTTTGCAGACTCATTTGTTATTGCATTAATGACCTTGTCATTATTACTTCCGATCATGCTCTTGTTTGGTTGAGATACAGATCCCTAGTTCAAAAGTGTTTAAGGTGCTTGATGTTAGCAAAATATCAGTATCTCAATTATTTGACGTCTAAAATATTTATGTAATAAATTGGAAGACTCCGATGTGAAACTCATATTAATTCAAATATAAAACAATAACATAAAACAATGTTATTTCACTAAACTTGACTAAACAAAATTTTCATATTTACCGTATCATCTCTTAGAAGCACGAGACTTTTAGGCCATTGAACAAAACTACCAATGGCTTCACCTATCGTGTTGAAATATTTAGTTGGAACTGGAAGTGGTGTTCCTTCAAGACTAGACTCCACTGCATCAATCCCAACCTTTACATGATCATCCAAGATTTGTTGATTGTGACATTGGTCTCCAGTCTTTGAAGCAGGATGTACCATGCCACTGCCCACAACAATAATATTGAAGTCCAAATTCACAGCTAAACGACATTTTGTTGGTTTCTAAAATGAAAGCACAAAACCATCATTTTTCACTTAGACTTGTCAAATGCATAAAATCATATACGTAAATTAAAATCAACTTTTGAATTGTTTACCAGCAACTCTGCAAAGGGATCCGTCGCTTGAATTTCGTTCGGAACTTGTACTTTTGCCGGGCCCGGGTGTATTGATTGATGGCTACTGCAATGACCATCCGGTGATATGTTGTTGAACCCCATTGCAATAGGCATCTGGATACCAACCTTGTTCAAAATGTTTACAACCTGCTGCTCAACCATTGAATGCATCATACCCTCCATTTGGCTCACTTTAGCCTCCATTTCTTGTCTCATTTTAGTCTCTAAATCTTGAGTAATAAGATATAATTGATCTGCAGATATTACACCTCTTGGACCTCTCGTTTTCTCTCCCTCTCCAAATACGTCTTTGATACCGACCGTCCCACCAATTCCTCTAACTCGGCCCGGATTTTCCTTTTTTCCAAGTGCACGACTTAAGACATCATCATGTCTATTCGGAGTCCATTCCCCTTCGATTGCTTTTTGTCTCAAATCATTCTGTAAACAAATAGCAAGTGTATATCTATCAATGAAATAACAAATTAAAGAATTGTTTTTTTTCATGATATACCTGCACTGATTGCCATTGTTGGATTAATACATGAGGTGATCTATCAGGTTACTTTACAGATTAGAATTATTTCAGTATGATGCTTATTGCTTAATATGTCCATTTTCCAAAATAACGTATAGTTGATGTTGTTGCTATAAACACCGTTCCTATTACTGCAAATGGCTACAAAGAACCATCATGAGGATCCCAAACTTGTAAAAGATGCTTACAGTTTATGGATGAATAATTTTGTAGTCCAAAAAAGGGCGGATCATCTATATTAGTGCGAATTATGTGTTAGTTTTTTTTTCCTTCATTTCCTATGTTTTTTTAAAACGAAAATGAAATGCAACATATATTATCCTTCGAGGTGTGAATAGATGAAAATGGGACTACCAATCAACTTGTCAAGGGTTTATCAAACTAATTCAAAGTACAATATGCGTAAATAAAATAATCGACTAATATGATAAACTATTCCATAATACCACTATGATGAGTAGGGCTAAAAAATGAATAGCTCATGACTCAAACAATCACATATGCTAGAAAACAAACCATACGAAAGTCTTTAATGGAAAATAATTGAAGTCATAAAAACGGTGCTTAGAATCAAGTTTTATAAATAGAAGAAGCGCATGACTTACACATTCATATACATAATAGACGCTCAAAAACAGAAGCACTCATAACTAATAAAGTGATACATTTAATTGAAAACAAGACATACCGCTTTTTCTACAACTAACTTGGTTTTCTCATTAGGGATTTCATAATTTCCGTCAATTCCTTTTTTTGATCTTGCCATAATCCAATCAACGCTTCGATCCAAAACAATTCCACTTGGTAATGTGGTTGAGGAATGGTGGCCTTCAACTATCCAATTAGCCTTCTTCCCAGCATGTCCTGCTTGCCCTAAATAGTGAGGATGCACATTGAATGCCTGACACTTCCTAGCCTTCTCGCTTATTTCCTATTTTTGATTTTGAATAAATAAATATTTTAGTTCATTGTTCATTATTTATGCAAATAGACAACAAAAAAGAAATATACTTTAAATTTCTCGGTTTCATGATTCTTTTTGAATGTCTCCCACTGTGCTTGTGTGATAGCATCATAATATTCGTAGGGCTCTCCACGGTCGACTGGAAGCTTTCTTTTTTTTGTAATCCAACCACCAACTAATCTAGTTTTAAAATCCTTCCATCTTTCTCTAACAGTTCTTAACACAATGCCTTTGAATTTGTTATCAAGCTGAAACTCAATCTGAGATAATAAAAAATAAAAAAAATAAACGTCAAACTGTTAAAATATGAAATTACAATGAAGACAATCCATTTGCAGATAAATAATACCTTAACATCTTCCCAGATAATCTGCTTAAGCCCATCGCTAACGCCATCCCAGTTATTAATAGTGATATCAATTTTGGTTTTAGCTATTGTAACGGCTGGAAATTTCCGACTCCTCGAGAGTCGGAAATTCCGAGACGTTAGTGAAAGAATTTAGAAGGTGAGAAAGAAAAGGTAGAACTAATAGAATAGAAGAAGAAGAAGAACATCAGAATCATCAGAGTAACACGAATCTCACAGCGGAACGAATAACATATAATATATAACATAACTTTGAAGTAAACAGTTATATATATATACAATAGCACTTATCAGAGTACAACACTTACAACACAGTGGAAATAACTATAGCTATAGAATCTTGAAGTCTCCTGCTCCAAGCTCTCCATGTATATCTGTAAATCCCGACTACTTGACTGCCCGTACAAATTTAGGCACCCAAGAGTTTAGGGAAAACAACAAAGTAAACTCCGGGTCAGTCATGGGACTGGTATGAGTAAAATAGTTTAAAACAGGTATAGGATATCTCATAAGACCACGCCGTGAATACGGAATGGGTTTTTCCCTTATGAGTATCTGAACAACTTTGACAAGCAATATCATTGTGATATTATAATAATGTCTAAGTACAAATAGGTATCAATCTAGTAGAAACGCTTGCATCTCACGTTCTACATACATAGTATAAAATCATAAACCGCAGGGCGCTTATCGGAGAATGGATTCCAACAGACAAGGTATGGGAGCACCTTCTGAATAGTGTACTCTAGAGGTGATACACTTAGGGTTCAACAAGAACGTCTTGCAACCCGGCCACACATGACCGCTCACTCATTTAGCTTGAGTGTCGCGAATATATTGCCACCACGGTTGTAGGCCATCAAACCGTCATCCGAAGATGCAGAATCAAAAAGAAGTATAAATATGAATATTCTCTAGATCGGTGACAATACACCCTGCTTGGGGATGACCCAACTAGCCATGCTGCCTAGCCCAACTTTTGTTACTTCCCGGTGTGAGGCTAGAAGCTACGTCTATCTTCAGAACATCTGATCACCATTCACTTTGAATGCCACATCGTCATACCCGCCAAATCACAAATTGACTTATCCAAAGATAACACGGGTATATAGCTAAGAGAAACGAATTCCTCCGCCACCAAACGTGAATACGTTTGAACAGATCAACTTACGCGATCATTGGATATACTCTGTCAGACCTTCTTCCATATACGTTGTCCTGGGACTGGACAAACCGAAGGCACTATTCAGTATATCCATCTTAGTCACTGTTATCTAAGACTTATACAACAGCCCTTGCACTTTACTCCGTCTTCAATTTATCTTTGGCAGATATTGCTCGCAACGCTTATGCCAATACAGAGTGGTTCCTTGGATAACAATCCCACCGGTCTCTCCATATTAACAACGTTAAAATGGTAAAAACTTTGATAGTCTGTGATTCAACTATCAAATGAAAACATGTCGGTGTACAAACAACGATCTTATTTCCAAATGGAAATTCGATCGATCAATCAACACATGTTCATATTTCCTTATTTCATATATTTAGAAAATATATGTTATTAATCATTGGAAAACATTTCCATAGCTTATTTTCACATCACTATTATTTCGCAACTATCAGTCCCTAACTGTAACTAGTATGAGAACAATTCTCTAAGTATCAATACGGAAGGTCGAAACCAACATCAGATCGTCACTTAGAAAACCGTTCAACTTACCCTCTCCAGTTAGTTTCTGAACTTGCTTAACTCTATTTCTTAAATTCTTATCATGAAAACCTTTCATTTTCTATGTTTAGAAAACATATCTGACTATATTTGGAAAACGTTTCCAAAACTCATTTACGGATTTCAAATGAACGTTGTATAAAACATCGTTACGCTTAATCCATTAATTGCTTATGCCTTAACTTTATTCCTAATCAACCTTTTAGATCGAACCACAACTATTCCTTTGTCAATTCTGAAGTCAATCAAGTTGGGGTATAATTACCTCTCAGACCTTAATTGAACAACGTCCTTTACTGTGAAATAGATGAAGTTCGTCACCCACTTTTTCCAATCATCTGTTTACGCAAATTCTCGGATTCAGGTTACGAATCCACTTCTTATATGAAAACGTTTGATTATAACTATAACGTTATAATTCCTACTTCTGCAATATCTAACCTAAATTATAACTTTATTCCCTAACTCGAATAATTTAACAGACACCTAATTTCTAAATCAATAACTAAATCTTGATTTAAACCCTGGAAAGTAAATAGTACTTTCCCGAATTCGCTATAATCGAATTCGACGTATAACTCTCTTTCGAGTAATCTCTATTTGATTAACTCTTCTTCGAATAACCTATATTTGATTATCTCTCTTCGAATAACTCATATTCGAAATCTCTCTCTTTCTAATAAACAATATTCGATCTCTTTCTTTCGAATATGCTATATTCGAAAATCTCCTTTCGATTTACTAATCGATAACTCCTTTCGATCAAACTAAAATCGATAACTCCTTTAACTCTATTCGAATAACTAATATTCGACTAACTCCTTTGGATCGACTCATTTGATTAACTCCTTCGAATAACTAATTCGAATAACTTACCTTCGAATAACCAATATTCGATTTACTCTAACTCGATTAACTTAATTCTAATCGATTTACTCCATTTCGATTCAACTTAATTCAAATCGATTAACTTAACTCAAATTGATTAACTCTTTTCGAATAACTAAATTCGATTTAACTCTTCTCGAATAACTACATTCGATTAACTCAAATTGAATAACTAATATTCAATTAACTCTTACGTGTTTAACTCTATTCGAATAACTAATTCAAATAACTCTAATGTGTTTAACTCTATTCAAATATCTAATTCGAATAACTCATTTCGAATAACTAAATTCGATTAACTCTTTTAACTTTACTCGAATAACAATATTCGATTAACACCTTCTTTCGAATAACTATATTCGATTAACTCTTCGACTAACTCCTTTGGATTAACTAACTTCGAATAACTCCTTTGGATTAACTCTTCGACTAACTCCTTCGAATTAACTCTTCGACTAACTCCTTCGGATTAACTCTTCGATTAACTCCTTCGGATTAACTAACTTCGAATAACTCCTTTGGATTAACTAACTTCGAATAACTCCTTTGGATTAACTAACTTCGAATAACTCCTTTGGATTAACTAACTTCGAATAACCAATATTCGATAACTACTCTTCGAATAATTAATATTCGATAACTCTTCTCAAATGAATAACATTTGATTTCTCCACTCGAATAAACTATATTCGATTACTCTTCCCTCGAATACACTATATTTGATAACTCTACTTCGAATAAGTGATATTCGGCAACTCTACTCGATTAACTCCACTTGGATAACTCTAACTGGTCAACTCTAACTGGTCAACTCTAACTGGTCAACTCTAACTATTCAACTTTACTGGTTAACTCAAATGGTTTAACCTAACTGGTTAACTCAAATGGTTTAACCTAACTTGATTTACTTGTCTCGATTAACTGAACTAATCCACTTAGTTTAACTTAGTTAATTCACGTTGATTAACTCTAGCCGGTTCACTTAGTTTAACTCAACTAATTTACTTCGATTAACCCCTTAGTTAACTTAACTAATTCACATCGATTAATCCTTTAGTTTAACTTAACTAATTCACATCGATTAATCCTTTAGTTTAACTTAACTAATTCACATCGATTAATCATTTAGTTTAACTTAACAAATTCACTTTGATTCACCGCTTAGTTTAACTTAACTAATTTACTTTGGTTAACTTAACCAATTACTTTGATTAACTCGACTAACTCGCTTTGGTTAACCTAACCAATTACTTTGTTTAACTCGACTAACTTGCTTTGGTCAACCTAACCAATTACTTTGTTTAATCCTTTATACTCGATTAACAAATATTTCTCCTTTATACTCAAAATCCCCTTTTCTTTATAATATAAAATCCATCGATTTTATATAAATAAATTATTTTCAAATTATAGTTTGAAAATCTCTTTCTATATCCTGGTATTTCTTATGGTTTTTAACACATCATCTAACAACGATGAATATTGTTCCAACCACACATAATCACAATAGATTATATATATCGCATTTATATATCACAATACATAAATTACAGTAAAAATAACTGTTGAGGAATCCAGTTGGATTCCTCCAACCTGTTTCCCTGCACCACAGATGTTAGACAACAACAGTATAATATTCTGATAAACAGAATCAACGTATAACTATTTGACGGTTTATATATATATATATATATAATCTCTATTAACTGACTAGCAGTTCAATCAAACAGTCAACACACAGTCAAGCAGACAATTTTAATAGTTCTAACAATACAACATGAAATTATAAACTGTTCAGAGTTAGTGAGTTTTACTCACCTTGGCGCATTAACCGTTAAATAACGATTTGCGTCAGTTGATTATACCCAGCGCTTTTTACTGATTCACGTCCTCGTCTGTTTTACTCCCTTTCTCATTTCGGTTTCACCATCATTATTCAACCCGCACCATCACACCTAAAACATAACCACTGGACCCTGGTGAACTGCCTTCGCTCCAGTCAGTTCCTTCAGAATACATGCACACCCCTCATCATAGACAGTTCAACCTCCCCTGTGTTGACACAACCCAAGACACTCTTGAATCCCAATTCAACTCCACCATCCATCCACTGTAGAAACCAACATGAAGCTCCCCTTAACCATCCATCACCTTGTATAGAGGCCACACCCCATTCACGTTTTCTTTCACCGTATCATAAACTTTGTTGTTCCACTATGCCAACGCAACTCCATTCACCACACTCTGCTTCTGTAGACTTCCACCACTTTGAAAACTTACATCAAATTTCCATGCAAGCCTCAGGGACTCGTAACAGAAAAAGGATTGAAGTCTTCCATCACAGATCTGCTCGTTCCCGGAATTGCACTTCTACCAAACATGCATTCCACGATGGACGTCCCTCCCTTTGCATGCAGCACATCCCTTCCACACAGTATCACGCAAAAGAGAAATGGTCATTTTAATCACCCCATATCTCTCTTCGCTTAACCCTCTTCAAACCATAAAACACTATACAGTAGCTCCCCACGTCAGCCCACCATTCGCCATAAAACTCCCCCCATGAAATGATCCAACTTCCATTTCTTACTGTACATCGCTTACAGCTACCATTTCCACCGGTTTCCTTAGACAGTGCAGCGCCCTCTCCATTTGCCATCCACCAGTCCACATACAGACCGTGTTGCCACCGTTGATCCGCTTACCGATGAACTTCCTGCTCCGGTCGCCTACACTTGCAAACCCTCCTTCATTTGTTACGCGGTACCGAAAAAAAAATAGAAGGGACAGAAGTACACTGAGTTTTAGAGTACGAGGTGATGGGTTTTGCTTTGAATTTTTACTTTATTTTGATCTTTAAAACTTGGATCATTTACGTTTTCTTCCTTGAGAAATAAAAAGGAAAGTGACGGCTTAGAAAAATTGCTCTCGTGTTTATATATGAGGGTTGTTGTGTTGTGTGGTTGAGAAGGATGATTGGAGGCTTCGCTTTGACCACAAATCAGATTAGGATATTTTTATGTGTAAAAGTTTTAGTGTCCCCATCACGAAATAAAGAATTTTCTTCCTTTACAAACTGCTGTCGACAGAAGTAAACATGTCGTTGTAATCAGCTCGGTGCCACGATCCCGAAAATATAATAATACTGGTTGATGGACTCATATTTTGAAACTTCAAAATGTTGATTTCAGGGTGCGAAATACTTCAAATAAAAAGTCGCATATTTAATTAATTAAAAATTACCATAAAATTCTAAAAATTAAATTATCACTATGTCTCAAAAGAACCTTTTCTAAATTCAAATCCCATCACTAGTTATATCGAATAAACTGTTACGGTCGATAAACGATTCTATAGCGACTATTCTGAAATTTGATTTGGACATATCTCAAAATCTACACGACGAAATCCTGATCTTTCTCTTCCCCTAGAAAGATATACTCCACCAGCTCCATACGTTTCTTGTTTCACAGAAATCCGGCTTAAAATGAATCTTGTATATTCAGTTGAAGTTCAACTCGCCAAATAACGAACTGCCGCGTCGTTACGGGCTCGATTATAATTATTATTATAATTTATACGTTCAACTATCGTTTATTTAATATATTCGTTATTTAAATAATTAAATAACTTAATTATTATACCTTACAAAACGCGCCATTACAGACTTCCCCCCTTAAAATAATTTCGTCCTCGAAATTGCTAAGCTAGGAAAATGTTACCAACTTTACTAACTAGATTCAAATATCTTTTAGTTTACTTCTCAACTCCTGTTTCAACTGAACCATTAAATTTTCAATTAAATTTTTAATTCATTCTGGCTAACTAAATTTCCATAAATCATGAGAATGTTCTAAAGCCTGAAATTTTCGAAAAAATTCGCCGTAACCTCCTTTGTATTGGTCAATATGACAAACCACAACTCGCCTCTCTAGGCCTGCTCCAATCCAAAAGAAAATCAAACAGCCAAGCGGCTTGCCAATTCGGCTCATAAAATCCAAACTCATATATATGATATAAACTTGTACCCTTTTTGTCGGTCGTATCATTGTATCCTTTTGATCTGTTATCACTTCTGCATATATCATGGTCATTCCACTCAGTTTATATCCTCAAATCCAAATCGAATTTCATTTGACCTCTAATATCAAATTCCAAATTATTGACTTATCAATTTGGTTCCATTCTAGATTATCTCTAATCCAATTCAATTTTATTTAACTCAGTTCCAGTTAAATTTCAATTTATTTTTACCATCTCATTTTATTTAACTTCATTAGTTAAATTTTAATTCCAGAACTTAAGTTCCTGCGTTTCTTTCAAATCAATTTGAAATCATAATGCCAATTCAAAACCTTTGAATTTCTAAACAACTTTTTTTCTCAAAACAATTCAAAAACAAAACCTTTGGTAGTAATCCGTCACTTAGAACTCGAAAATGAACACTGATGATGTCTAGATTCATCATCAGAATCTATTTTCCAGCTATCGACGTGCATTCAATACTATATTATTTTCAATTTGAAAAACATTTTCAAAATCTCCCAGGAACTTAAAATTTCCTTATTTTAATTCCAAATCTGATTTAAATTCATATTTAATTCAAACCATTTCATATATTACATTCATATGAATTCTGATTGGTCATTTATAACCATTTCACTCTTTTATAATCTTATTCGATTATAATAACAACCAACACAATCAATATACTATAATGATTTCAAGATATATATTTCTTCTATAAACAAATATATTTTGGGAAAAATTATTTCATTTACCCTCTTTCAAAACATACCATGACGGTTCATCGTATTCGAGTGTTTAGTAACCCTTATCGATACAGTGGATCAACTGATCGACCAGAATTCATAAGCCACTCAACCAATGAGTCTCCACAATATAAAACCATTTTATATTGAATAACAATTACGCGCTCATATATACACACTCAAATTCAGTCTAGGATATTACTAATCCCATCTCTACTGAATTACGCCACAGAGCCAAGGTAATAACTTAACTTGAGCTCTGATACCAATTGTAACGGCTGGAAATTTCCGACTCCTCGAGAGTCGGAAATTCCGAGACGTTAGTGAAAGAATTTAGAAGGTGAGAAAGAAAAGGTAGAACTAATAGAATAGAAGAAGAAGAAGAACATCAGAATCATCAGAGTAACACGAATCTCACAGCGGAACGAATAACATATATTATATAACATAACTTTGAAGTAAACAGTTATATATATACAATAGCACTTATCAGAGTACAACACTTACAACACAGCGGAAATAACTATAGCTATAGAATCTTGAAGTCTCCTGCTCCAAGCTCTCCATGTATATCTGTAAATCCCGACTACTTGACTGCCCGTACAAATTTAGGCACCCAAGAGTTTAGGGAAAACAACAAAGTAAACTTCGGGTCAATCATGGGACTGGTATGAGTAAAATAGTTTAAAACAGGTATTGGATATCTCATAGGACCACGCCGTGAATACGGAACGGGTTTTTCCCTTATGAGTATCTGAACAACTTTGACAAGCAATATCATTGTGATATTATAATAATGTCTAAGTACAAATAGGTATCAATCTAGCAGAAACGCTTGCATCTCACGTTCTACATACATAGTATAAAATCATAAACCGCAGGGCGCTTATCGGAGAATGGATTCCAACAGACAAGGTATGGGAGCACCTTCTGAATAGTGTACTCTAGAGGTGATACACTCAGGGTTCAACAAGAACGTCTTGCAACCCGGCCACACATGACCGCTCACTCATTTAGCTTGAGTGTCGCGAATATATTGCCACCACGGTTGTAGGCCATCAAACCGTCATCCGAAGATACAGAATCAAAAAGAAGTATAAATATGAATATTCTCTAGATCGGTGACAATACACCCTGCTTGGGGATGACCCAACTAGCCATGTTGCCTAGCCCAACTTTTGTTACTTCCCGGTGTGAGGCTAGAAGCTACGTCTATCTTCAGAACATCTGATCACCATTCACTTTGAATGCCACATCGTCATACCCGCCAAATCACAAATTGACTTATCCAAAGATAACACGGGTATATAGCTAAGAGAAACGAATTCCTCCGCCACCAAATGTGAATACGTTTGAACAGATCAACTTACGCGATCCATTGGATATACTCTGTCAGACCTTCTTCCATATACGTTATCCTGGGACTGGACAAACCGAAGGCACTATTCAGTATATCCATCTTAGTCACTGTTATCTAAGACTTATACAACAGCCCTTGCACTTTACTCCGTCTTCAATTTATCTTTGGAAGATATTGCTCGCAACGCTTATGCCAATACAGAGTGGTTCCTTGGATAACAATCCCACCGGTCTCTCCATATTAACAACGTTAAAATGGTAAAAACTTTGATAGTCTGTGATTCAACTATCAAATGAAAACATGTCGGTGTACAAACAACGATCTTATTTCCAAATGGAAATTCGATCGATCAACCATCACATGTTCATATTTCCTTATTTCATATATTTAGAAAATATATGTTATTAATCATTGGAAAACATTTCCATAGCTTATTTTCACATCACTATTATTTCGCAACTATCAGTCCCTAATTGTAACTAGTATGAGAACAATTCTCTAAGTATCAATACGGAAGGTCGAAACCAACATCAGATCGTCACTTAGAAAACCGTTCAACTTAACCTCTCCAGTTAGTTTCTGAACTTGCTTAACTCTATTTCTTAAATTCTTATCATGAAAACCTTTCATTTTCTATGTTTAGAAAACATATCTGACTATATTTGGAAAACGTTTCCAAAACTCATTTACGGATTTCAAATGAACGTTGTATAAAACATCGTTACGCTTAATCCATTAATTGCTTATGCCTTAACTTTATTCCTAATCAACCTTTTAGATCGAACCACAACTATTCCTTTGTCAATTCTGAAGTCAATCAAGTTGGGGTATAATTACCTCTCAGACCTTAATTGAACAACGTCCTTTACTGTGAAATAGATGAAGTTCGTCACTCACTTTTTCCAATCATCTGTTTACGCAAATTCTCGGATTCAGGTTACGAATCCACTTCTTATATGAAAACGTTTGATTATAACTATAACGTTATAATTCCTACTTCTGCAATATCTAACCTAAATTATAACTTTATTCCCTAACTCGAAGAATTTAACAGACACCTAATTTCTAAATCAATAACTAAATGTTGATTTAAACCCTGGAAAGTAAATAGTACTTTCCCGAATTCGCTATAATCGAATTCGACGTATAACTCTCTTTCGAGTAATCTCTATTTGATTAACTCTTCTTCGAATAACCTATATTCGATTCTCTCTTCGAATAACTCATATTCGAAATCTCTCTCTTTCGAATAGACAATATTCGATCTCTTTCTTTCGAATATGCTATATTCGAAAATCACCTTTCGATTTACTAATCGATAACTCCTTTCGATCAAACTAAAATCGATAACTCCTTTAACTCCATTCGAATAACTAATATTCGACTAACTCCTTTGGATCGACTCATTTGATTAACTCCTTCAAATAACTAATTCGAATAACTTACCTTCGAATAACCAATATTCGATTTACTCTAACTCGATTAACTTAATTCTAATCGATTTACTCCATTTCGATTCAACTTAATTCAAATCGATTAACTTAACTCAAATTGATTAACTCTTTTCGAATAACTAAATTCGATTTAACTCTTCTCGAATAACTACATTCGATTAACTTAAATTGAATAACTAATATTCAATTAACTCTTACGTGTTTAACTCTATTCGAATAACTAATTCGAATAACTCTAATGTGTTTAACTCTATTCAAATATCTAATTCGAATAACTCATTTCGAATAACTAAATTCGATTAACTCTTTTAACTTTACTCGAATAACAATATTCGATTAACACCTTCTTTCGAATAACTATATTCGATTAACTCTTCGACTAACTCCTTTGGATTAACTAACTTCGAATAACTCCTTTGGATTAACTCTTCGACTAACTCCTTCGGATTAACTCTTCGACTAACTCCTTCGGATTAACTCTTCGATTAACTCCTTCGGATTAACTAACTTCGAATAACTCCTTTGGATTAACTAACTTCGAATAACTCCTTTGGATTAACTAACTTCGAATAACTCCTTTGGATTAACTAACTTCGAATAACCAATATTCGATAACTACTCTTCGAATAATTAATATTCGATAACTCTTCTCAAATGAATAACATTTGATTTCTCCACTCGAATAAACTATATTCGATTACTCTTCCCTCGAATACACTATATTTGATAACTCTACTTCGAATAAGTGATATTCGGCAACTCTACTCGATTAACTCCACTTGGATAACTCTAACTGGTCAACTCTAACTGGTCAACTCTAACTGTTCAACTTTACTGGTTAACTCAAATGGTTTAACCTAACTGGTTAACTCAAATGGTTTAACCTAACTTGATTTACTTGTCTCGATTAACTGAACTAATCCACTTAGTTTAACTTAGTTAATTCATGTTGATTAACTCTAGCCGGTTCACTTAGTTTAACTCAACTAATTTACTTCGATTAACCCCTTAGTTAACTTAACTAATTCACATCGATTAATCCTTTAGTTTAACTTAACTAATTCACATCGATTAATCCTTTAGTTTAACTTAACTAATTCACATCGATTAATCATTTAGTTTAACTTAACAAATTCACTTTGATTCACCGCTTAGTTTAACTTAACTAATTTACTTTGGTTAACTTAACCAATTACTTTGATTAACTCGACTAACTCGCTTTGGTTAACCTAACCAATTACTTTGTTTAACTCGACTAACTTGCTTTGGTCAACCTAACCAATTACTTTGTTTAATCCTTTATACTCGATTAACAAATATTTCTCCTTTATACTCAAAATCCCCTTTTCTTTATAATATAAAATCCATCGATTTTATATAAATAAATTATTTTCAAATTATAGTTTGAAAATCTCTTTCTATATCCTGGTATTTCTTATGGTTTTTAACACATCATCTAACAACGATGAATATTGTTCCAACCACACATAATCACAATAGATTATATATATCGCATTTATATATCACAATACATAAATTACAGTAAAAATAACTGTTGAGGAATCCAGTTGGATTCCTCCAACCTGTTTCCCTGCACCACAGATGTTAGACAACAACAGTATAATATTCTGATAAACAGAATCAACGTATAACTATTTGACGGTTTATATATATATATATATATATAATCTCTATTAACTGACTAGCAGTTCAATCAAACAGTCAACACACAGTCAAGCAGACAATTTTAATAGTTCTAACAATACAACATGAAATTATAAACTGTTCAGAGTTAGTGAGTTTTACTCACCTTGGCGCATTAACCGTTAAATAACGATTTGCGTCAGTTGATTATACCCAGCGCTTTCTACTGATTCACGTCCTCGTCTGTTTTACTCCCTTTCTCATTTCGGTTTCACCATCATTATTCAACCCGCACCATCACACCTAAAACATAACCACTGGACCCTGGTGAACTGCCTTCGCTCCAGTCAGTTCCTTCAGAATACATGCACACCCCTCATCATAGACAGTTCAACCTCCCCTGTGTTGACACCACCCAAGACACTCTTGAATCCCAATTCAACTCCACCATCCATCCACTGTAGAAACCAACATGAAGCTCCCCTTAACCATCCATCACCTTGTATAGAGGCCACACCCCATTCACGTTTTCTTTCACCGTATCATAAACTTTGTTGTTCCACTATGCCAACGCAACTCCATTCACCACACTCTGCTTCTGTAGACTTCCACCACTTTGAAAACTTACATCAAATTTCCATGCAAGCCTCAGGGACTCGTAACAGAAAAAGGATTGAAGTCTTCCATCACAGATCTGCTCGTTCCCGGAATTGCACTTCTACCAAACATGCATTCCACGATGGACGTCCCTCCCTTTGCATGCAGCTCATCCCTTCCACACAGTATCACGCAAAAGAGAAATGGTCATTTTAATCACCCCATATCTCTCTTCGCTTAACCCTCTTCAAACCATAAAACACTATACAGTAGCTCCCCACGTCAGCCCACCATTCGCCATAAAACTCCCCCCATGAAATGATCGAACTTCCATTTCTTACTGTACATCGCTTACAGCTACCATTTCCACCGGTTTCCTTAGACAGTGCAGCGCCCTCTCCATTTGCCATCCACCAGTCCACATACAGACCGTGTTGCCACCGTTGATCCGCTCACCGATCAACTTCCTGCTCCGGTCGCCTACACTTGCAAACCCTCCTTCATTTGTTACGCGGTACCGAAAAAGAAATAGAAGGGACAGAAGTACACTGAGTTTTAGAGTACGAGGAGATGGGTTTTGCTTTGAATTTTTACTTTATTTTGATCTTTAAAACTTGGATCATTTACGTTTTCTTCCTGGAGAGATAAAAAGGAAAGTGACGGCTTAGAAAAATTGCTCTCGTGTTTATATATGAGGGTTGTTGTGTTGTGTGGTTGAGAAGGATGATTGGAGGCTTCGCTTTGACCACAAATCAGATTAGGATATTTTTATGTGTAAAAGTTTTAGTGTCCCCATCACGAAATAAAGAATTTTCTTCCTTTACAAACTGTTGTCGACAGATGTAAACATGTCGTTGTAATCATCTCGGTGCCACGATCCCGAAAATATAATAATACTGGTTGATGGACTCATATTTTGAAACTTCAAAATGTTGATTTCAGGGTGCGAAATACTTCAAATAAAAAGTCGCATATTTAATTAATTAAAAATTACCATAAAATTCTAAAAATTAAATTATCACTATGTCTCAAAAGAACCTTTTCTAAATTCAAATCCCATCACTAGTTATATCGAGTAAACTGTTACGGTCGATAAACGATTCTATAGCGACTATTCTGAAATTTGATTTGGACATATCTCAAAATCTACATGACGAAATCCTGATCTTTCTCTTCTCCTAGAAAGATATACTCCACCAGCTCCATACGTTTCTTGTTTCACAGAAATCCGGCTTAAAATGAATCTTGTATATTCAGTTGAAGTTCAACTCGCCAAATAACGAACTGCCGCGTCGTTACGGGCTCGATTATAATTATTATTATAATTTATACGTTCAACTATCGTTTATTTAATATATTCGTTATTTAAATAATTAAATAACTTAATTATTATACCTTACAAAACGCGCCATTACAGCTATATCGCCTATATATGTCTTATAACAATTAGCCCACTTTCCGATGGGTTTGCCGTTTTCAGCCCACTCAAGGAATTTTGGCTCTTGTGTTTTATACTTCTTTCCAGTAGTTGGACCTCTTCGCTTCTTCTTAGATGGCTGCGAAGAAGAGCCCTGCTCCTCATTCTCCTCATTTTGTCCATGTACTATTTCCATTATTTCTGTATCAATTATTGAATGAAAATCACTTAATTTGCATATAAAAACTTGTAAATTTAAGCAATCTAATCCAATGAGTCTATATTTACACAATTTTTTTGGTAAATCGGGATCAAAATTGAACAAGAACTGTAGTTGAAACATATTCAAGTTTGTTACTTCGTCTTTTTCAGTACAACTTCAGTTCATTTAAATCTGAAATGCCTTTCTTTGCACGTATCATGTACTCGGATTTATTTGACTACGCTAATTTGATAAGTACTGTGACCTGCTACTTGCATTGCTGATATGTACAACCATCGACTAACCAACAAACAATTCGGTAATTAACTCGCAACTCATCAAAAAAGTCAGCCATTGAGCAATATAGAAAGTAGAGCATGCACCATAAACTAACATTCAATTCAATGTGGCAACAAACAGTAAACATGATTTATCGCAGCTAACAGTCCAAAAAAAACACCATATGGGCAGAGAGAAGCAATCGCACGTCTGTAAAGATTTGAATAATTTTGTCATATGTCATATTTGCATATGATAAAGTTAAAAAGGAGGTCATTTGCCATATTTTATTATCCTCAGGTTTCCCTATTATTGGTTATTTTAATTTACAACAGAATTTCTACTCCCACTTTTTCTATATTGATCCAAGGTACCCTTCATGGTTTTATTTCTAGCAGCATAGGTCTACGACAAGGAGATTCTTTTATCTCCTTATTTTTTTTCTTTAGCTATGGAATTTCTGTCGATTTCTATGTATTTGGAGTATGTTAGTGGGAACATATCTCCTATTTATAAACACTAATTTAATTTATGTTAACAACTTATTAATTTTTTCAAAGGTAGATGTTCCATATGAATACAAAGCGAAGCCTTATGAAATATATAATGTATTCAGGCACAAAACAAGAAAATGTGCGTCCTTCCAGAAAACTTGGCAACAAAAGGATCAAAACAAGAAATATGAACAACCAAGATGGAACTGGACTGCAAAAAAGTAAAAAAGCAGTAATAGTCTTGATATATAATTCTATAGAACTCACAGTGTCCAATTAAACTTTTCTTTTTGGTACCATAATTGTGATAAACATCTAATTGGGACCACACAAAATGTCATATGCATATTTATTTGTTTGTGCTGCTTTTAACGGTGTGTATTGCCCAAAATTGCAGTAGATGTATCAAGAAAGCAGGAGCCAACTGGGACCTGCGTATCTATAGACAACTGACGTTTAAATACAAAGTGTGTGCAATGCATTTAATCGCCCTTGGATATGTCACAAAATCTTAAAAAGACAGTTAACGCAATACCATGTAACCAACCAACAAAATCAATGATCGACATGTAGTTACGTGTAATAAATAGTATTGTAGACAACAATTCATTCACATGACGGTTTACACACATACACAAAGAAAAAAACATATAAGTATGCAATTGTCAAACATTAAAAGGCAAAATGACTTACTAGGACAAAATTTACCGAATTAGATCACCTAGTCCAAGAGGAAGAACACTGATGAATCCATCCAATATCAAGCACGAAGTACAGGCTAAATTCAAGAACTTCAAAACATCTAAAGGAGATGTAATTGTTTGTTGAATGGCGCTAATAGTTGAGTAATAGCAATAGTGATTAGACAAACTTGGTTATTGTCGTATCACCTGTGATAAAATAAACAACGAACTCTTATAACAAATATGGAGGGCGAAGAAATAAATTAAATTGAATTTGACAAAAGCCCCAAACTTGGGGGAATAAAGAAGGCAGAGTAAAAAGAAATGTTTAATCCATTTTTTAATTCATTTTTTAATTCCACATAAAATGTATAATCCACATAACAAAAAATAAACATAATAACAACGAAATGAAGAAACCAAATCACATGTCAAAGAAGTATAAAACTAATGAGGAACATTAATAATATGTTTACTTTACTATCCAAACCAAAGAACCAATTGCCTTGAAACAATGGCTATTTTGATTATGAAAAAAAAATTGTATGTATATTTTGAAATGAAATATATAAAGTGTTAAAGTGTAATTGAAGTTTGAAATTACATTAACACATATAAGAGCTTACGTAAATGATGATGACAATGATAAAACATTTTCCTAGTGACAGCCTTCATATTAGATCTCATACACCAAATCACTCCGCTATCCAAACCCCTTCATTGTGATCAGAACGTGCATGATTTGCATTTAATTCGGCTTCTTCTTCTCATAGACTTACACCGGTGGAGAAAGGCGGGTTCTCATCAAATTGATTATATTCGTCTTCATCTACTACATCACCAATCCCAACAATGCGACTTTTACCGGGAAGAACAACAGACCACTTATGATCAGCTGGGTCGGTTACATAAAAAACTTGTTTTGCTTGATTCGACAAGATGAGCGGATCATTATCACGACTTACTGCACCAAAGTTAACAAGTGTGAATCCATGTTCATCCACTTGTACATCACGATGGTTGTCCGCCCATTTACATAGAAATAGAGGGATAGCGAATTCTTTATACTCAAGTTCCCAAATATCCTCAATTATCCCATAATATGAAAGTGTCGCATTTACGGGCTTATTATCTTTAGCACTAGCAAACTCCCTTGAAGATGCCACAACACTAACTCCGCTATTTTGCATTTTGCTCTTCTCATCTTGGCGCTTAGTATAAAAGACAAATCCATTAATATCATATCCTTCATAAGATTTGATTTGAGGCCGAGGCCCATACGCCAACCATTTTATTGTATCAGAAATATTATGATTTGATTTAGGCAATTGTTTCAATACCTTCTTTTTAAACCATTTGACGAAGGAGCGGTTATGTTCAATTGTCAACCACCTTTCATTCTTTGAAGGGTTTTTGACTTTAAAATTGCCATGTGCTTCTCCAAGTAAGGATTGACCTCACTAAGATGTTGCAAAGCAAGTAGCTCTGCTTTGTGAATCATTTCATCACCAATTGAAATTGTTTTTAACCCAATTATGCCTTGACCATCAAGTCGTCCTTCATGCCGAGACCTGCAAAGTCCAATTGGTTCAACACCCGGTAAGTATTGAGTAACAAATTCAATAACCTCCTCGGCTACAGTACCTTCTACGATACTAGCTTCGGGCCTATATTTATTCTTTGTTTTCCTTTTTAAAGTTCCCATATGCATTTTAAACGGATACATGTATCTCATAAACACAGGACCACAAATCTTGATTTCTCTTACCAGATGAACGACCAAATGCACCATTACATCAAAAAATGAAGGGGGAAAATACATCTCAAGTTGGCATAAGGTAACGATAATTTCAGCTTGCTGATCATCTAACATAACAGGATCGATCACCTTGCTACAAATTACATTAAAAAAGATGCAAAGCTTTGTAATAACATGTCTAACGTGTTTTGGCAATATACCTCGAATTGCAACGGGTAACAAATGTTGCATCAACACGTGACAATCATGAGACTTCATGCCGGTTAATTTTAAATCCTTCATTGAAACACGACTGCTAATATTTGAAGAATAACCTGTCGGAACCTTGACACCACGAAGGCACTCACATAAACTAGTTTTTTTTCTTTTTTGGACAATGTGTAACATGCAGGAGGCAAATAGGTACGCTTACCCTTCTCCACCAGTGCTAAATCTTTCCGAATACCCATTTTTAGCATATCTTGCCTAGCTTTCTCACTGTCCTTTGTCTTACCAGGTATATTCAAGAGTGTTCCAATGATACTGTCACAGACATTTTTTTCTATATGCATTACATCTAAACAATGCCTAACCTGTAAGTATCTCCAATATGGAAGTTCCCAAAATAAAGATTTCTTCTTCCACGAGCCTTCTATAAGAGGAAAAGTTTTACCAAATGCATTTTCAATATCCTTGACCCGTTCATAAACTGCATTTCCTAATAATGGCAAACGAGCAATTCCACTCTCTATCTCCCCATTGAAAGGTTTCTTCTTCTTACGATAAGGATGATTTAGATGGAGAAATCTACGGTGATGCATATACACATTTTTCTTACAAAAATGCAAGCGCTCAACAACCATATCGTCTTGACAAATTGGGCATGCTTTGGCACCTTTTGTACTATAGCTAGACAAGTTGCCATACGCAGGAAAATCGTTTATGGTACAAAAAACCATGGCGCGTAATGTGAAATCAGTTTTGGTATATGCATCAAACACACGTTCACCTTTATCCCATAAAAGTTTTAGATCATCGACAAGAGGAACTAGGTAAACATCGATATCATTTCCTGGTTGTCATGGTCCTGAGATTAGAAGAGATAACATAATGTATTTGCTCTTCATACTTAAGTGGGGTGGAAGATTGGAAATCACCAAAAGAACCGGCCAAGTACTATGTTGACTACTAAGATTTCCAAATGGGTTTATGCCATCTGTACAAAGACCAAGTCTGAGATTCCTAATTTTTTCACCAAATTTAGGATACATTGTATCAATGTTTCTCCATTGTGGAGAATCGGCCGGATGCCTTAATAACCCATCATCTTTCCTCACATCCGCATGCCATCTTAAGTTTTTTGCGTTTTCTTTGTTTGCAAATAAACGTTTAAACCTTGGTATAATAGGCAAATACCATAATACCTTTGCCGGAGGCCCTTTTTTATTTGAATCGTTATGAACATTCCCTCGCGGCTTGTAACGGGATAATCCACATTTGGGACACTCATGCATGCTCTCATATTCATTTCGATACAATATACAGTCATTTGGACATGCGTGTATCTTTTTGTATCCTATACCAATTGGGCACAAAATTTTCTTTGCTTCATAGTTAGAAGTAGGAAGCTCGTTACCTTCCGGAAGCATGTCTTTCAAAAGTTCCAACAGTGATGTAAAACTTTTATCACTCCATCCGTGTTTTGCTTTTAAATTGAAAAGCTTGTGCACAGCAGATAATATCGTGAACTTACCACAACCAGAAAATAATGGCTTTTCAGCATCGATTAATATTCTTTCAAAAATTTCCGGATCTTTCATCAAATGTTCTTCAGCATCCCGAAACATCTCATGAACACAATCATATTCATCATTCACCTCGTTATTCACGTTATCTCCTTGATCATTCTCACCAATCGCATGATCACTAGAACGAGTCCTGCTAAGTATGCTTTCACCATGCCATATCCACCGTGTATAATTATCTTTAAACCCATTACGAATTATGTGATCCTTAACATGCTCTATGTTATGTAATCTCCTCCTATTGTTGCAACGTCTACAAGGACAACAAATAGTAGCTTCCCTTGTTCTTAACTGCTCATTCAATGCACAACTAATGAACTCTTCCATCTTGTGTAAAAAGTCATTTTTGTTAGAGAATATGATGCCATTGATTGGGCTAGAGGATATATTGCCTTCCTTTATTAAGAATGTTGTTAAGAATGAATTATTGAGTTTCCAGGTTTACAATATTTAGGATAAGAATGAATATTATTGACATGAATTTACGATAGGAATGAGTTAATGAGTAGTTAATGAGTTTCCAGTTTTACAATATTTGCCAATTGCAAATACTTTTGTATCATGTATATATATGAGGGATTAGCATTGTAATAGCCATCAATTCATATTAATAAAAATGTAGCCTTTTGATTGTTTACTGTTTCATCTCTCTCTTCTCTCTGATCTAAATTCTAACATGGTATCAGAGCAGGTCAAAGGAAGGAGAGAGATATGTGTATATATATATATATTAAAAAAAAACGTTGTCTCTAATTCCCTATTGGCTTCTACGTGATGCATCGATTGGAAAAGAGCTACAAAAAGAAGATGAATGAGAATCTGAAGAAGTACGACCAAGAAATGAAAAGGAGAGCAGTTCTGCAAGAGCAGCAGCAAGCGAATTTGGAGCTCTTGTCTGATTAGCAATCTCTAATTCCAGATCTTTAATTTAAAGACCTCTTTGTTTGGTTTTCTTTGATTCATGGTTGTTTGTATTGGAATCATTTTAGGCATTTTTTATCGAACTTGATATGGGTGTATACAGTTTGAACTTGTATATTTGTTACTTTTGATTAAATCGGTGGATGAGATTATGACAAAATAAAATAAGGAGGAAGGAGGGCGTGAGCCTGATGTGTGATGTATGTGAAGATGAAGGTGAATGATGTTTGAATTTATGACTGATGATGAAGGAAGGGTGCGATGTGAACTGGATGGAATTATGTGGAAGTTTCTTGTAGTTGTTTGACGATGATTGAGATGGTTTGGTGAATGAATGAGATTGTGATACTTGTTGATCTATCAGATATTTGGATGAATTGGAGATGAAGCCTGTGGTGTTGACATAGTCGACGATGAGTAGTGATGGACTTGTTTGCATTGCCAGAGTGATCACAACTTTGCTGCTTCTTTTGTTGTGTTTAAATTTATAGTCTCAGTTTGTATATGTGAAAGTTTGTTTAAAAAAAAGGACAAAATAAAAGAAGAAGATGATGATGTTGAGTGGTTGGTCCACTTTAAAAACCATTATTAAGTGGTTGGTCCACTTTAAAAACCATTATTAAGTGGTTGGTCCAGTTCAAAAACCATTATTGAGTGGTTGGTCCACTTTAAAAACCATTATTGAGTGGTTGGTCCACTTTAAAAACCATTGAGTGGTTGGTCCACTTTAAAAACCATTATTGAGTGTGGTCCACTTTAAAAACCATTATTGAGTGTGGTCCACTTTAAAAACCGTTATTGAGTGTGGTCCACTTTAAAAACCATTATTGAGTGTGGTTCACTTTAAAAACCATTATTGAGTGTGGTCCACTTTGAAAACCATTTGTAAAAGTGAAGAATTGCTAATGGCATATGAAAGTTTGAAGTTGCTGATGGAGGAGGAAGTTTGCGTCTGAGACGATGTTGAAGTAGCAGTTTCTATTTGGCAAACTCACGATTTTCAGCATTGTGAGTTTGAGGGGGGATGTTAGAGAATATGATGCCATTGATTGGGCTATGATTGGGCTAGAGGATATATTGCCTTCCTTTATTAAGAATGTTGTTAAGAATGAATTATTGAGTTTCCTGGTTTACAATATTTAGGATAAGAATGAATATTATTGACATGAATTTAGGATAGGAATGAGTTAATGAGTAGTTAATGAGTTTCCAGTTTTACAATATTTGCCAATTGCAAATACTTTTTATCATGTATATATATGAGGGATTAGCATTGTAATAACCATCAATTCATATCAATAAAAATGTAGCCTTTTGATTGTTTACTGTTTCATCTCTCTCTTCTCTCTGATCTAAATTCTAGTGTTTAGACAAGTCCCACATTGGGGAATTTGTAAAATGAATCCTGTATAACTATAATGAGTTCACCCTTCACATTACCAATTGGTTTTGTGATAATCCGGGGTTCTCTAACATGGTATCAGAGCAGGTTTAATTCGTGCGCACAATGCCACACTTATCCACGTCACCCAATATAAAGGTCCACGTGTTAGGCTCATGATATGCCACACGTGCGGGGGCGTGTTGAGACAAGTCCCACATTGGGGAATTTGTAAAATGAATTCTGTATAACTATAATGAGTTCACCCTTCACATTACCAATTGGTTTTGTGATAATCCAGGGTTCTCTAACATATTTTCATTGCGCTTCAAGTTGTACATCCAAGTACGATCCATGTGCAAATGCTAAACAGACTGCACAAACAATAAAGAAAATAGATACATAACTTGCTGATAAATAAGGAGTTGCGGAAAATTTGAGTTAAAGTTGTCGTTAATTATAATTAACTGCAACTAAATTTTAAAAGATAGCAATTCAAATTAATTAACGAATCCATTCATACTTGTTGTAATTATAATAGATGTTTGGTTTCAAATCGCAAATCATCTGAATTCTGTATAAATAAGCAAGTAAACCAGATGGGAAAATCTTTGTGTTTTTTCAATATTGTTCTTCATCTCTGTTATCCATATATTTTCTTCTAGGTTTTCAACAGTTCCAACTAATTGCACCCATGTAGTAATCATAATACATCAGTAATCAAGTAAAGCGCACATTGTTACGCATTGGGCTTTTGAATTCAGGTTATCTATAACCTCAGTCTAAATATATATATTTCCCTAACTCTGAAGCACATAAACTGTAGGACCAACTAGATTTTGTAAACTGAAATCAATAATATATTTCCTTATGGTAGAAATAGATTTGTATTTATTTCTTCTTTTTTCCAGTTTTTTTTCTTTTTTGTAAGCATAAAATTTTGAATGAACAATTGAAATAATAACAATATTACTGTTCTACCACGTGTAGAAATGTTTGCTTGGTTATCCCATTTTACAATGGTAAGATTCAAAATATGAGGCTCCTCCCCACAGGCATATGCTTAGGGTGCCTAAAGCTTAAGCCAGCCTTGAATCTGATGAACTATTTCAAATTGGATGTTCTACAAGGTAGAGTTATTCTTACAGAGCTTTTAGGTGGCTTAATTTTCCTAGCTCAGGTGCCAAGACTCCATCAAGAGAAACCTCATTGAGGTGCCTGCATATGCAAATGTATCAAAATTGCTCATTAATGCGCAAATGGTCATATGACCAAAGAAGACAATGCGCAAATGGTCAAAATTGCTCATTAATACGCAAATGGTCATACTTAGTTGATAGGAAGCACTCACTTATTTATTGTTACGCTTGCTACGTCCAAGCTTACCTTTTCCCGATTTACCAATTATGCCCATGCAGGATTGTCAATTATGTCACCCTACGATTGACCTGCTTGGAAAGCATAATTCTCCTCGTCCCGCTTACTGCGCCGAGTAATGCGAAGGCTTATGGTAGCACAATCAAAAGGTTGCGTGTCAACATTCGTGCTACTTGGTACCGACATGTTCTATGTATTCTTAAATGCATATTTACATCACTTTCCTGCATTGCATACTAATTTTACTCTCCTTATGTGCAGGCTCCAAACTTAATTGTTCAGCATTCAGTCCTGTTTTAATAGCATTCGGCTCTTGCAAGGCAGTATGCAACTGTCTGTCATTGTTTCCTTCACTAACTGCATGCAGCCGGAACGATACATCTTGTTGGGAATTGACTATATCTTGAGTGTCTGTTTTTCTTACTCCGAACTCTAGTGTGTTTATTTCCACATTTTGTGACATTACTGGTTATATTATTTTTGACCGATGTTATATTATGTTGCATATATTGGAGTGCCAAAAGTTAACACACTTAATGTTTTTTGTTTTGCTCGAAGTTTTATATTCAGCGTTAACAAAGAGCCCCATTCTACTTTTTAAATGTTTACATGGAATTATTTCATTTACAAGACAATTATACTAAAGTAAAAAAGTATATATATATATATATATATATATATATATATATATATATATATATATATATATATATATATATATATATATATATATATATATATATATATATATATATATATATATATATATATATATCTATATAATAAAATAGCTTGGTAGACAAACCAAGAGACAAAGAGAGGCTGGGATGTATTCTTGGCTTATACATCAAGCGGTTGGATTTTGTTTATAGATTCCAGTTCATTTACACGACCTAGCACGATCTCCTCATGTTTGCATTATGAATTCGTAACTTCTCCTTGCACGTTCCATGTTTTCCTTCAACTTTATTTCCACCCATCTCATTGGTCTTAGAAAATTAAATTGCCAATTTGTTACTCCAGTACATCTGATTACGACTGGATCACATACACACGATCGGTAAGTTCTTCCAACCCATGAAAACTTTTGCTGATAAAAAAAAATCATGCAAAACCTCTAATTTTGACGCAATCGGGTCTGTAAAACTTGAGTTTGGAGTTCGGATTCTGTTGCTCTGATTTTCAACGACATAGGTAACCAAATCTTAAATTCCTTTATTAATGTTTTGATCTTCTCCCATTCTGATTTACTTTTTTCAGTTCCTCTTTCGAATACATATACAATTGTATTTTTAGTTTGCATATTATTTATGACTGAAGGCTCTTATCTGAATTTTACATTCGTTTGTATAGGAAAAATAACCTTCGGTTTCTTCTCACCGCTGCATTATCTACCTATTGTTGCTCACTACTCACCGCGACATTGGTAATTGTTTTTATTTGAGAATCACGATTACCAAATCTAATGAGGCTGTACTGGTTGTTTATTGTTCTGCTATGTTTTCACCTATCATTCATATTAGTAAATTGTTATGGTACTAATTTTTATAGCTTGAGATTTGAAATGTTACCTTCTACTTTATATTTGTATGCACATTTGATGTTCATGAATTGGCTACTTTTTCAAGGTTTCATTATATCTCTATGTACACAGACTGTTCGAAACAATGATCCGCTTGATTTCCACCATCAACGGAGGTTTTACAAAGAAGGTAGATGGTCTGTTTATCTTACATTTGTTCTTCAAGTTACTTCTATTCCAACAGTTTTTTTTTTAAGAATAGTTTATAAATTTAACAACGCATCTGTACTAAAAGAAGTTTCATTTGAAAAGGAAGATAGTTTGAGACTTTGAGTTATGTCGGACATGAATATATGTGGTGAAATACCTGAAAAAGAAATGAAACTGAAGTTGGAATGCTCAACAATATTAGAAAAGGTTACTTCAGTAATATGAAAGGTACTTGAACTCTTCTACCATGATTTTATATATTTAAAGATACTGTAATCTGGATGAACCTCTACATGTAAAATAGAATTATTTTCTCTTTTTTTTTTTGACTCATTATAAAGATGCTCTAATTAATTTTGTTGGTCAATTACATATAAAGATAGAATCATTTATCATTTTGTTGCTCATTATACCATAGAAGATACTTTTATAGGGCAACAATTTATAGGTATACTATGGGTTTAAGGAATAATATACTAACAGGTTGATCAACTTTCCCCATGTTATCATAATGTGGTATTTCTTCAGTCTATTTACTAACCCTGTGTACATAATGCATACACCATCCACAACAGAATATAATGAGCACTGCCATCATCTTAATAAATATTACTTTGGTCCATTGTTAACATTAATGCTTCAATGTTCCAAAATATATTAGCAACAAAATTATTGGTTTAATTTGTGTTTTATTATGCCTATTAACTAAATAAATTTGATTATCAAATTTTGCAAGTGAAGGGACAATGCCACAAACAAGCAAAAAAGAAATAACGGTGACCACATTGGAAGATTGCTTTCGATCGATAATGAATTTAGTTTAGAACCTTTTTACATAAAACTAGACAAGCATAAATTTTGGTAGTTAATGTTAATTTCATTTTTTTACGCAAATTTGTGTCTTACTTTTCTTCAAACACTTGCTTCCATATATTTCACTTTAAAATTTGTTTTGAATCGGCAGTCATTTGCACCATGTATGATATTTTCTATACACATCTCTTTATTAATTATTTTAAAATGTACTTAGGATAATATAAATGCATATATCAGCATGGTAGCTTTCTTTGCCTTCTTTCACTATCATTCACAATAATAATGTGTATCTTACATGCACCTCCTTGGTGGACATGATTCAACGAGCTTAAAAAAAAATAAAGAAGCAGTATGCATTGAAGTTCAAGCAAAACTGAAAAGAAACAAAAAAAACATTCTGTAAAGACAGATTGTTACTGAAAATTTGAATGAAAATACTTTTTGATTTTGATTGTGGCAGGAATTTAGAAGTCCTGGAGATTATGTTAAGAATTTAACTTTTAGTACCATAACATTCAATTGCTGATTTGTAATTTAACCTGCTCTACTTAAATAGTTTTGTCATCAAAGTTAATAACAGTAAATTTTTTATGTCAAAATTGGATTTGTAAAACTATTACCAGTAAATATAACTTGCACACATGACAGCTCAACTTCTTTTTTGTTATATAAGGTGAATTCGGTTTTGCATTTTAATTCTGTAACTGTCGTATCATGTAGGTTATATCGAATTGAAAACTGAATGTGGTAATAAAGATTGCTTTGAATGATCCTTTTGTGTAGCAAAGCAGACAATTTATATTTCAATAATACAAGTGGAATGTGAATCAAAAACCAAATGTTTTTTATTAAATATACAAATTTCCCTATTATTCGATTATGACTAATTAGAAATATCAAAATTGCATTTCTTTTCTCTGATATATGATTAATTTGAACTAACTTTCCACTTGAATGTTCATTTTTTAATTTTTATGCATAAAAATGTCATTCTCTATCTAGGATAAAAAAAATTAGGACATTAAAAGTTGTAACTGCAGCTCATACATAAAAAAGGATGCATGAAATCTTTTGTTTGATGAGAGTGAGTTCCGAACAAATTGCATCATGATATCATTACCTTTCATATAGGAATATGACTGGAATGCGGCTAGATGTTGGATATGAAGTAAATAATTATATATTTTCTTCTCATGTATAGTATATTTTCTTTTGTAATAATATGGAATCAATAATCTTTAGTTAATGGTTTATAATTCATATTTAATACTTAATATTTAATATTTGTTATTATATGGTTTATATTAATGATCTGCAATTATTAATTCACAGGTAACTTCTTTTTGTCCTATCTCGCTTACGTCTTAATTAAAGTGTATGTCCCTTCTTACAACTGCAATTTCTAACTTCTAAACTATCTCTTTCAATATTAGACATAATTTTAATTCTAATGTATGTAAAAAAAGAATTTAAAACAAAAAAACGTAAAACATTTTCCAAATAGTATTGTTTTTAATCTTTGAAACGTGGGTAAATTTGTTTTTTATTGGCAAAGCAACGTGGGTAAATTTGCCGTCTATCAAACATTGAATAATGTTAATATTGTTCGCATATCCGACGCATTCCAAGTTATGTCGACCAAACTTTAATCCGTGCCATCGGCACGGGCAACATACTAGTGTGTGTGTGTGTGTGTGTGTGTGTGTGTGTGTGTGTGTGTGTGTATGTATATATAGACACACACATACATACATATACATTTTCACATTTCATTCTCTCTACAAATTTCTTTGATACAAAATCACTTTTGAAGTAAAATTAACGGACAATGTCTTCTTTAAATGCCTAAATTTTCTACCTTAAGGTCATAGGTTCAAACGATTATTGTGTACGCGCAGTTTTACAGTACAAACAACCAAGTTCAAGTAATAGTGGCTTGATCCAGAATCCAGGCACATAAATATATAGAAAAGAAATTACAGAACCTTTACCATTGGCTTGATTCAAAATCCAAGCACATAAACAACCAAAATTCAAGTAATAGTGGCTTAACCTAAATGATTAAATGGAGGGTGACTGAAAGCTTAGTTTTGTATCGATCAAAATACCCAAATTAAACAGTTAGAATACCTAAATAAAATAATCATGAGATAAAATTTCACCTTAAAAAGCGAGAGAGGACGAGGACGAGTTCGATGAGTTCGCGGTTGGACGAGTTCGACGATTTCAACGGTATAGTTTTGCAGCAGTACAAATTGAATCCAGAATCGAAGCTTGGAAACGGAGATTGGATTGAATGCAGAAATTATTCCCAGTTTTTGTAGAGGTTGGCTAATAGTGGACCGACATGGGGAAGATTGAAGGCGGCGAGGTTTTCTTATTTTGAGAGAAGAAAGTTTTTTTTTTCCGCCCAAATTTCATTCAACTCGCGCCAATTATCCTTTTTTCCCCTCCACGATCCCAGTTTGTGCGCCTTTTTTTTCCTTCTTCATGTTATTAGCGTCTGTTTACACTAGTAGACGCTAATATTTTATTTAACTGGCTATTTGCGTCCATTTATGAAGTAATTAGACGCAAAGAACTCCCCTTCTTCATCTTATTAGCGTCTGTTCACAGACAACATGTGATGCAAAGACGGAAGGAATATTTATTTTCGTTTATCGGCGTCTATGGTCTGGTAAAAGCAGATGCAAATTACACTATTTGCATCTAATGTTTACACAGAAGATGCAAATTAAGAGACGCAGAAAACAAGTTTTGTACTAGTGATTTTTATTTCACAAAACATTATTTTAAATACATGACATTTTTATTAATCAAAACATTATTCCAAATAAATGAAATTTTTATTAGACAATATATGTTTTCAACATATGATTATTTTTCCAACTTCGCTAACATAATAAAGATAATGTTTTTAATCTAACCAAATCATATTTTTAACATATGATCAATTTTCTAATATCACTAACATATTAATGATAAAGTTTTAATCTAGCAAAATCATATTTTTAACATATGATCAATTTTCTAATATCACTAAGTCTCAATCACTAACATATTAATGATAAAGTTTTGATCTAGCAAAATCATATTTTTAACACATGATCAATTTTATAATATCACTAACATATTAATGATAAAGTTTTAATCTAGCAAAATCATATTTTTAATATATGATCAATTTTCTAATATCGCTAACATATTACTAATGATGTTTTAATCTAGAAAAAATCATATTTTTAACATATGATCAATTTTCTAACATCGTTAACATAATAATGATTTAATCTAACCTACATACAACAAAAATGTAAATTTTTATTGTTACCGTGTTTTTATTTCAAACAATAAATATTTCTAATCATTCCTACAAAGATAATAAAAATGTTTTTTTTATTGTTAACATATTTTTATTTCAAACAATGATCATTTTATATATACAATAAAAATGTAATTTTTTTATTGTTAATATATTTTTATTTCTAACAATGATCATTTTATATAAAATTGTAATTTTTTTATTGTTAACATATTTTTATTTCAAACAATGATCATTTTATATATACAATAAAAATGTAATTTTTTATTGTTAACATACTTTTATTTCAAAAAATGATCATTCTATGTATTTTATACATACAATAAAAATGTGATTTTTATTGGTCAAACAATTTTATTTTATTTCAAAACATGAATATTTTTAATGATCCCTACATGTAATAAAAATGCAATTTTTATTGTTGAAATATTTTATTTCAACAAAACTTAAATCTTAACAAATAATTATTCTTATTCTTATCTAACATGATAAAGGTGACATTTTCCTAACAAGAGGACATTATGACATATTTATTTTAACACAACATTTTCTAACAAAATGACATATTTACTTTTACAAAACATTTTCTAACAAAATGACATATTTATTTTAACATAACATTTTCTAACAAAATGACATATTTATTTTAACATAGTATTTTCTAACAAAATGACATATTTATTTAACATTAACATAATTCAACAAATCATCACAACCACAATCAATCAATCAATCTCAATTTTATACACTGCATATATGTGTATTATATGCTTAATATCACAATCACGATCAATTTATATACATATATACAAATATATATTCTTATTTTTATTTTAAATAGAGAAATCGCACCGAATGTTTTATTCCTTCTGAATTTGTAGATAGCTCCATTTTGATTCTAGTTAGTTCCATGTTGTAGCTCACCTTTCTGCGATTCCAACAAATCCAGTTTCGCTGAATTCTGATTCCCTTCACAAGACAGTGGTCGTCGTCTTCTTCCATTCCCTTTGCAAAACATCTAACGCAATCCAAGAACCAGGGTTCTAAACCGCTCGATCCCAAGGCATCGGTCGATGATTAGATATCTCCACGCGAAGCGCCTCCACATCAGCTACTAGCGTCGACGATCGGGTCCCACTCGAGTGCTCCCTCTTCTCGGAATTCGAACCTGAAACCGGTGACTTTGAGGCTTGAATTCTCTCCATCTGTTACAAAATAGACGATCGTAACTGTTCATTTTCGAGATCATGATCTTCTCTTCGATTTTTGTTATATGAGTTGGTTGAATTAGTGTGTAGATTTCATAAAAATTGAAGAGAATCGATTGAGCATTTCTGGCCATACAAGAAAGGAAGATGACGGCTAATAGAATGGGAATTAGGGTTTTGTTATCATATATTTGTAATATAATATTTTTTAAATTCTCTAATTTATATAAAAAAAACGTTAATTCCTACTAACTCCAAATCCAGCCCATCGAATGTTGCCCTTAACCAAATACCCCTATTCCGGACATAGTGGACTAGGTCTCATTAGCCCATCTAATCATTTCAGCTCATTTTTCTTTAAATTAAAGTATAAAACTTTTAATTATTTAATTTGAACGTACATTTTAATTTAGCCGGGCCGCATAGTGACTCCGAAAATTCTAGAAAATAAATCTAGCTATGTTTTGACGATATGGTCCTAACAAAATTAATTTCAACGAATTTGGAGACCGTTTGAAAAACAGTCATTTTCTGGTCGATCCAATTTGAATTAAATTGACAAAACACGTTTTCTTTTGCCACGCTCACATATTAATTCCAAAAATTATGGAAATTGGTATCTAGCAATAATTTGACATTCCGGATCCAAAAAAAGTGGTTTCATCAAAAACGGAGGTTGTTTCCAAAATGGCTATATATTATATTAATATATATATATATATATATATTCTATAGCGACTATTCTGAATATTTAACTGGCCATAACTTTTGATTCCCGCTATGAAATTTCAATTTTTCAGATCCGTTAGAAAGATATAATTAAACAGATTCTAATATTTCTAGTTTTGCTGAGATCCGATTTATTTTGAATCCAGTACATTCAGTCAAAGTTCAAAAATCAAATTTTCAAACTACCGCGCCATTTCAGACTCGTTATATAATTAAAATAAATTTATTCGTTCTAACTTCGATTAAAATAAATTTTAGTCGTTATTATTTAAAATAAATCATTTTAAATATTTACAATCCATTAAAATTTCTAAAATAATTTTTTTAAATTGGTTCCAAAATTCTGGGTTGTTACAATCTCCCCCACTTCAAATCTTTTCGTCCTCGAAAAGGAACGGAGCTTAAAGTTGTTTAACTAACTAGCTCAACTTTCACTTTTTTTATTGGTTTCAATAATTTTATTAGTTGAACTAATAATCACACAACACAATCATCAATCAATTAGTCGATTAGCTTTTCAAATACATATAACTTTTATATATTCAAAAATCATATTTTCTAAGATCGAATTATATATATTATCATAAATACGTTAATTATAAACTTGCCACTCTCAACCCATTCTAGGGCATTTCTAACCCTATCTCTAACGAGTTTTTCTCATTCTAGGATACTACTGATCTTATCTCTAATTAGTATTCTTTTATAGGATATTTCTAATCCTACCACTGATGAGTCTTTTATTCAGTTCTAACGAGTTGTACCCCAAATATTTGAATTAACCAAAGCTCTGATAGCAGCTATAACGACACAAATTTCACCCGGACCTAATCGATCGATAAATCGACCAAGACAGTTCGAATCCCGCATACGCTAACTCTAGGCATACAACACATCGGAACAAATAATAGAAGACTTTTATAAATATTATAATAATGTTACATCAGAGTACGGAATATCAGAGTACATTGAATATAATACAATGGAAGATAATTTACAATAAATTTAATACAGTGCAGCGGAACCAATAACTACACTGCGGAAAATTATCATGCTCTGGACATAGCTTTAAGTTTCGATCCAGAATCCTGCTTAATATATCTATAAAATAAGCTACTCGACTGCCCGTGTGGAAAATATGGGCACCCGAGTTTGCAAGTGAAACAAACTATGAGTCAGTCATAGGACTGGTATAAGAAATCTTACTTAAGCTATTTAATAATAAGGCTAATTACAGGACCACATCGCTAATGTGGAGGGGGTTTACTCCATTGGATTGCCAGTGCATAAAATAAATTAAATTATTTAAACAACGCAATGCTTTTAAGAAAAATGAAACCATTATAAGACTCAAGTCCCATCACACAATGCAACACAAACCGCAGGTTAGAGTTTTACCTTATAATAGTCAAATATGCTTGATACGTATAAAGCAAATTTGATATTATTGTTAGTACATATATGTTTTCAAAAAACATTTCAATCATAATGTATCAATCATAGACGACATAGCTACCATATACTATATCGCCAAATATAGGTCTACAATCAAAACCGCACGGTGTCATATTGGAAGTTGGATTTCCATCATGAACCAAGGCAAGGGATTGTCCTTACCGAATTCGAGACAATCTAGCCCATGTCTCAGTACCAGCCGCAACTACACTTTGGATCTTCAGGGCCGGTCCACAAATACTTTAGTGGATTGGTAATGCCTGAACAATACGTTTTCCTGCCCTATGGGGCATAAAATCTGAGCCACAAGGGACTCAATATCCAAGGCGCCTCATTCCATCATCCATATAAGTAAAAATGTATGGACTCCATATCATGACACCACTACTAGCTAGAAAGAAACGTATGTCCTCCTTGCAGCCCTCTCTCGTTTCTGATTCAAACCGGGATGTGAGGCTCGCGAAGTAACGCTATACACAAAGCTATGCTAATTAAAATTGTGCTTTGATCATCAACCACAAGGCTCTGCTTTTCAACAATAAGCCTTGATCATTTGCATCTTGGCATGCCACACTGACAATTCATGCCATGCGACTGATGTCTATCGATATATAACCTCTGAGCTCGTATGTCTCAGAAAAGGATTTAAGCAAGAGAATAAATTCTCCGCCACCAAGAATATATTTATTTAATAAATATCAATCAGCACAGAATAAAATCCAATGCCAGATATACGTCAATTCACAAGTCCGTTCTGGGTCTGAACGAAACCGGAAACATCTTATTCGTCGTCCCATATGTCCAATACAGGAGACAGGTCCTCGCATATCTGTCGATCTCCAAGTATGTCTGGACGATCACCACTTATTACCTTGTCTTGGGATGCCTCCCAATCAAGACATCGGTAATTATCCATACGATGTGAAGATCTACGATCTTCAACCACCATCTTCATCTTCGACTTTTAATCGTTGTAGTAATTATTCAGAATGGGTTGAACCCGGTCTTTCCGAATAACTCACGTATTTTATAATCAATAAAAAGTGCTGTAAAACACATCATACGTCTCACTCCAATTCAGAATATTCTTTTAAATAAATATTCACATTATTAGGGAAAGGTTCCCATTAATTTTATCAAAGATAAATTCTTTTAAATTTATTCTTTAATCTTCTTTTTAAAGATTTATTAAAACTCCAATTTGGTTTTAATATCAAAAATCATTACTTTATCATTATTCAACTTTAAGAAATTGATCTTGTCTTTAACTGGGTTAAAGAACAAAATGTCATTTAAAACACAGTTCGCGATAAACCCAAAATCATATTCCACTAAATATGGAATTTTCACAGAAACCAAATCAATGTATAATCGATATAAATTTCCGTATCAGACTAATAATATAAATGGAATAACGACAAAGCCTTTTAAATTCCATCTATGGTAACGGCCTTCATCCACAGAAGCTCATCTCGATTATTACCAAATTGAATTCCATTCAGTTCCAATTTAATATATTAAATTGGAAAACTTTACTTTGGAAAATTTCCATTAAATCTAAATAAAAAGATTTATAAATTCCAAATTTTATTTTCACTATTAATTGAGTTAAAGAACGAATGTCGTTAAAAATACAGTTCACAATAAGCCCAATTCACATTTCATTTTATTCCAATTGCTAAATTTATTTGGAACTCTAATAATCTTAATTAAAAGATTTATTCTAGCTAATAACTAGTTCATTTTGATAAAAATATATTTTTATCTCTACAAAAAGTTGAATTTTCATCCAAAATATTTCCAAATCACTTATTACGATTTCACATAATTTTCCCGTATTTTTAATAATATTATCAAGTCCCGTACAGTCGGTTTTTAATAACGGCTACCAAACTGCATCCATAGCGACCTTTTTCAAATTTGATTTAGACATAATTCCCAATCCAACCGTTAGATTTCAAAACTCTTATATTCATTGAAAAGTTCTTTTCGATACGAAACCAACGGTTCCAATTTTAGGAGAATCCGACGGTCGGATCTCCCGTTACATCAATTTGAAGTTAATGTTCGAAATTCGCGAACAGTCACTGCGCGACGCATTCTATTCAGGCCATTATATATATAAAATATATTATGTATATTTCGCAGATTTCCAATTAAAATGTATTTTATAAATCGTTTGTAAATTTATTTTAAAATGATTCCAAATTCATTTTCAATTTTAAATCAAAACTGAATATTTTATGTCTTTATCATATTAAAATATTAATATTTTCAAAATATTTGATTTTGAAATCATTTCTTTTTTATTTTCATTATAAAATGAATAAAATCGATCGATAAACCCGTTCGGATTAAAAATGTCATTTCTATACTTAACCCGGCTTCATATTTTTGTGTCCATCCAAATTTGGACATCAAACTCATAATGTTATTCTTCACTAAATTTATTTTAAAATATTTGTTATTTTAAATTATTCTTTTATTTTAAAATATTCTTTTATTTTAAAAGATTCTATATTTTAGAATATTCGTTATTTTAAAACATTCTTTATCTTAAAATATTCTGAATCGGAATGCGACTCAATCAATTACCATATAATTTAAATTATATGGATTTTCATACATCGCATGGATTCAACAATAATGATTAATAATCTTTAAACAGTCCGTTCACATCCAGAGTGAAGTTAACAACTGTGTGAGCATTAAAATAAATAAATAAATAACGCTTATCACCGTCTGTCAATCCATCGATTGCCATATAACTAAATATTGGGACTAGTGTATGTCAAATATCATCCCCATACCCGTTTGGGGTTTTCAGACAACAACAGTTTATTTAAATACATCATTAGTTAATAAATTTAACCAATTATAATTCGGTTTGGATAATTTTCTATTTAACAAATTTTCACTATTTAAATTATAAATAAGTATTTATAAATTAATTTCAACAAAACATATATTTTAACAAGTAATTATTTTTATTCTTGTCTAACATGATAAAGGTAACATTTTGTCTAACGAAACATACATTTTAACGTGTAATCCTTTTATTCTTGTCTAACATGATAAAAGTGACATTTTTATTTCACAAAACATTATTCTAAATACATGACATTTTTATTAATCAAAACATTATTCTAAATAAATGACATTTTTATTAGACAAAATATGTTTTCAACATATGATTATTGTTCTAACTTCACTAACACGATAATGATAATGTTTTAATCTAACCAAATCATATTTTTAACATTTGATCGATTTTCTAATATCACTAACATATTAATGATAAAGTTTTAATCTAGCAAAATCACATTTTTAACATATGATCAATTTTCTAATATCACTAACACATTAATGATAAAGTTTTAATCTAGCAAAATCATATATTTAACATATGATCAATTTTCTAATATCACTAACATATTAATAATGAAGTTTTAATCTAGCAAAATCATATTTTTAACATATGATCAATTTTCTATCGCTAACATATTACTAGTGATGTTTTAATCTAGTTAAAATCATATTTTTAACATATGATCAATTTTCTAATATCGCTAACATAATAATGATTTAATCTAACCTATTTACAATAACAATGTAAATTTTTATTATTACCATATTTTTATTTCAAACAATGAATATTTCTAATCATTCCTACTGTAATGACCCGCATTTTTTTCAGCGCTATAATAATTTATTTATTTAATTATTTAAAAATTGGTTTGGTGATATCGATGACTTGAGTTAAATAATTTGGTTATTTAATTAAAAACAAGTAGTGCATATATTTATTAGTTATAGATGCTGCGAAATAAAATCATTGTGACTAGCAAACAAATAAAATAATTATAATATATTTGTTTCATTTTCTATTGCCAATAAAGGAAATTGGGTGTAGAATATTTCATACCAAGTTATGTCAAACATTTGTGAATAAAAGCGCAACAGCGCCAAATCTACTTAACTTTGATATAACAATTTAAACAAGAGTAAATGCCTTTCAGTGGTCTTACTTGATAGCTAACGTACAAGACACAATGTTATAAACGAGCCACATGATCTAGGAATCATATGAACCTTTCAGCTTTTATCTGGGATGCAACTTAATCTATTTTAAAATTAAAAATATCTCCATCTCATTCCCTATATATACCCCCTTAACACATCCTAAACCTAATCTCCTCATTCAATAGTCAATGTTTTCTTCCACCGCCAGTTTATTCTTCCTCAACCTAAAATCGGTGCTTCAGAAATCCAATAGAAAATCATATAAATTCGTGTAAATCCCCAAACCAATGGAAACGAGTTGCTCTTGCGATTTTATACAAGCGGGATGAGTTTTAAAGGGTGCGATTTGATGGTTCTTCGTTCCTGTTCGAACCCGTAGATTTAGGGTTTGTTTGGGTTCGAGGTGTCCGCTGGCCTGTATGGCGGTCCACAATTGGGAACCGCGAGGTTCTGAGGGCGTTACAGGAAAGGGGTGGCCATGGCATTCGATTTTTGAAGAAATGAGTGGTCGAGTTATTCAAATGGTTGGATTGGGAGAGCACAGTTTGGCTATTACTTGCGGGTGTGTGTTGTCTGTTTGTTGAAGCGAGGGAAGCAAGGTGATGTCGGGATTTGAAAGAATGGTAATGTCTGGTTTGTTTCTTTTTACTGGAAGGCGATGAGATGAACTTTGCTATGTGAATTCGATAGTTGTAGTGGGAGAACGAGTTGTGTGAAGGTGAACGGAAAATGGGTTCAAAGTTTTTCCTGAGCGGATGTTAACATTGTAGAAGAAGGATGAGCAGGTTTCGGTAGTCTTGTTTGGAGATGGAGAAGAAGGGGTTGGGATGAGGAGTAGTACGTTGGTTCCTGTTTAGAGAACAGTAAAGGCCTGGGAACGTTTTCATTGAGCAAACAAAGTGTTAAGGGGATAGAGTATTGTTTATAGGAGAAAGTAGTTGGTTGGGTCTGGTTTGCAACACGTTATGGGGAGGGTTGGTGACCAGTGGGGCGCGGTACTGCATGGAAGAAAAAGGGGCGAATGGGTCAAACTGGTTGTGAGTAATACTGTATATATTTTGTGATCAAATTTGTGGGTTGGACCTAGTGAAGCAACATTTCAATTGATAATGTTTTTGCCTTAGAGCTTCGGGCATGCTCTTACAAATGCTATCGGACCTTGTGAAAGCTGAATCATGCTGAGATGGTCATTTGAGTACTGTTGTTTTAATTGTGTCATTTGTGAAGAGCATGAGTGTTGTGTAGCTTGATTTTTGAGCAAAGAGTAAAGAACGAAAATTATTTGAAGCAAATCCTGACTTGTTGTTTCAGTTGGGGTCGGGAAGGAAAAACTAAAATAAATATTGCTTGAATGAACAAGGAAGGTCAGGGCCTGAACTGGTTGGAGTGGAGGAAGACCGGCTGTTTCAAGAACCGCCAGTGATCAATCAAAGGAGGCGGATTTTTCTGTTTGAGATGCAGAATTTGTACGAAACAAGAGATGTGGAACCATCTTGGCAAATACCACATGGAACTGACCGGAAGCGGATTGGAGTCAGTTATAATTTATAGCAAAATAAATTGTCCGTCTGAATCAAGCGATGGTTATCGTTATTAACGGTGATCGTCCAATGTGAGTAAAACTCACTAACTCTCCTCAATTTATATTTTAATATAAATTGTACTTTATTTATTGACTGCTGTATATTGATTGTTAAACTGGACTGTTAAATAGATTTGATTGAAAACGTAGTTATAGTTAATCTATGTACTGTTAATCAAATATGGTTCTGTACAGTAGGATATTTCATTTCAAAATGAAATATGATATATATTATACTTTGTAACATCTGTGGATGCAGGGAGACAGGTTGGAGGAATCCGACTGGATTCCTCAACAATTATTTTACTGTTTTCATATATTGTGTTATATGATGTGTTATATAATATGTTCTGGATTATGTGTGTTAGAATGATATTAATCATTGTTATTCGATATTTTACATATCATAAGAAACCCTGAGTTGTGAAATGGAATATTTCAATGTATATTGAAATAAAGGAATTTTATAAAATCACAGGATTTTATAAAAGGAATTTTTTTATAAAACGAACGTGGTTTTATAAAAGGAAAGTATTTATAAAACGAATAGAGTTTTATAAAAGGGATATTTATTTAGAAAATATATAGAATAAAGGAATATTTATTTAGAAGATAAATAAAACGTTATAAATAGGAAATATTTGTAACGGTAATTAGAAGTTATAAATAGGAAATATTTGTAACGGTAATTAAAACGTTATAAATAGGAAATATTTGTAACGGTAATTAGAAGTTATAAATAGGAAATATTTGTAACGGTAATTAGAAGTTATAAATAGGAAATATTTGTAACGGTAATTAGAAGTTATAAATAGGAAATATTTGTAACGGTAATTAGAAGTTATTAATAGGAAATATTTGTAACGGTAAATAGAAGTTATAAATAGGAAATATTTGTAACGGTAATTAGAAGTTATAAATAGGAAATATTTGTAACGTTAATTAGGAGTTAATAAAAAGGGAAATTTGTTTGCAATGGAATAAGATGTTATAGAAAGGAAACCGTTATAAAAGGAAAACGTTATTTAAAAGGAAATCCTTATAAGTAGGAAAACATTATAAAAAGGACATTTATAAAGTGAAGAACCGTTACTAAGAAGTAAATCTTTGTAAATGAATAAACGTTGTTAAAAGGGGACCTTTTTAAATGGATAAACGCCATCAAAAAGGAGAAATCGAATATGGTATTCGAAGTTAGTTAATCGAATATGGTATTCGAAGTTAGTTAATCGAATATGGTATTCGAAGTTAGTTAATCGAATATGTTATTCAAAAGGGGTTAGTCGAGTAGAGTTAATCAGTTAGAGTTAAACAATTACGGTTAATCAGTTAGAGTTAACCAGTTAGAATTAACCAGTTAGAATTAATCGGTTAGAGTAAATCAGTTAGAGTTAATCCGTTAGAGTTAATCCAAATGAGATGCCATTTAGCACGACTGCTAGCGTAATTCGCAGGGCTGTAAATAGCCTAAGGCGGTCGGATGTTTCCTGAGGGAATCAGGCGTAACCATTGTGATCGCTGCGATCTAGAGTCAAGCGAATGGAGTAAGTAGAGTTATCGAATATTAGTTATTCGAATGGAGTTAAATAGAGTTATCGAATATTAGTTATTCGAACGGAGTTAAATAGAGTTATCGAATATTAGTTATTCGACAGGAGTTAATCTAGTGGAGTTAAATAAGTCGAGTTAATTAAGTTAAGTTAGTCAAGATAAGTTAATCAAACCGAGTTAATCCAAATGAGTTAAGTTAAAGGAGTTAGTGGAATATAGGTTATTCGAATAGAGTTAAAGGAGTTATCGATTATAGTTTAATCGGAAGGAGCTATCGATTAGTTTAATCGAAAGGAGATTATCGAATATATCGTATTCGAAAGAAAGAGATCGAATATAGTTTATTCGAAAGAGAGAGAATTCGAATATAAGTTATTCGAAGAGAGATAATCGAATATAGGATATTCGAAGAAGAGTTTATCAAATAGAGATTACTCGAAAGAGAATTATACGTCGAATTCAATTATATCGAATTCGAGAAAGTAATATTTACTTTCCGGTTTTTAAATCAAGAGTATACACTAATAAAGTAGGGTTAGGTTTAATTATTCGAATTAAAGAATAAAGGTTATAATTGAAGTTAGATATTTCGAAAGTAAGGATTATAACGGTATCGTTATAATCAATGTTTTCAATAAAGAAGTGGATTCGTAAATTGAATCCGAGAGTTATGTGAAGAAGTTGTTAAAGGTTTAAAAGATAAACTGTTACTATTTCGAAGTTATAACGTTGTTCGGTTAAGGTCTGAGAGGTAATTATACCCCAACTTGATTGACTTCCTTCTTAACTAAGGAATGGTAAGGTTTGATAGTGAATGATGGTTAAGTGAATTCAGTAAATAGTTTGAGTTGGCATAGCGATGTTTATTTAAACATCAGTTTAAAATCCAATAAAGGAACTTTGGAAATGTTTTCCAAATAAGAAATCAGAAATGTCTTCTAATATAGAAAACAAGGAAATGGAAATGTTTTCCATTGTTAATGAAGTATATTTTCTAAAATTAGAAAATAAGAAATTTAGAATATAGGGAAACAGGTGATAAGTAAATTAATGAACTAAAGAGATAAATGTTAAATGATGATTGGTTGATATAATTTCCATCTGGAAATAATATCGTTGTTTGCACACGAGTTTTTCTTTGATAGTTAAATCACAGACTATCAATGTTTTGACCATTTTAACGTTGTTAATATGGAGAGACCGGTTGGATCATTATCCAAAGAACCACTCTGTATTGGCATAAGCGTTGCGAATCATATATGCTGAATATATTGAAAACGGAGTAAAGTGCAAGGGCTGTTGTATAAATCTTAGATAACAATGGACTAAGATGGATATACTGAATAGTGCCTTCGGTTTCGTTCAGTCCCAGAATGAACGTAAATGGATGAATATCTAACAAAGTATTTCCAATGATCGAATGGGTTGGTCTATATAAATATATATGGTTGCAACGGATTTATCCCTTAGCATAATATCCAGGATATTTGTATAAACCAACAAATGATTTACGGATCTGATAATGTGGCATTCAAAGTGATCGTGTTATAAATAAATGGAAAGTAAGCGTAGCTTCTAGTCTCACATCCGGTAAATGACAAAAATCGGGCAGGCAGCATGGCTAAGTCGGTCGCACCGAAGTAAGGTGTATAATCACCTATCTAGAGAATATTCATTTGCTTCTTTTAATCTATCAATGCTGTCCCATATATATACGGGAAACGGTTGCTGATCCCAACCGTTAGTGATGTACATTCGATACACTCAAGCAAAATGAGTGGTCGGTCATGTGTGGCTGAGTTACAAGATGTTCTTGTTGAACTCCAGTGTATCGTTCCTAGAGTACACTGATCGGAAGGTGGTTCCATACCTTGTCATAGTTGGAAATCCATTATCCAATACGTGCTTGCGATTTTGATTGTATACTATATATGTAGAACGTGAGATGAAAGCGTTTCTGCTAGTTGATATCTATTTGTACATAGACATTATTATAATATCAAAAGGTTTTTGATATAAAGATATTTTGGATTCTCATAAGGGAAAAACCCGTTCCGTTCTGCGGCGTGGTCTTATGAGATATCGTTTACTTGTTCATATACCTGTTTAAACTGTTTTACTCATACCAGTCCCATGACTGACCCGGAGTTTACTTTGTTGTTTTCCCTAAACTCTTGGGTGCCTAAATTTGTATGGGCAGTCAAGTAGTCGGGATTTTACAGATACACTTGGAGAGCTTGGAGCAGGAGGGTTCAGGATTCTATAGCTATTATTATTTCCGCTGTTGTTGTAAGTGTTGTACTCTGATAAGTGCTATTGTATATATAACTGTTTGTATTTCAAAAGTTATGTTATATTTTATTCGTTCCGCTGTGAGATTCGTGTTTACTCTGATGATGATGTTCTTCTTCTTCTTCTATTCTAATAGTTCTACCTTATCTTTCCTCACCCTCTAGTCAGCTCAAATTGGACCGGATTTACAGGTCACTACATTTGGTATCAGAGCCTAAGGTTAAGTGAATTACCTTGGCTCTGTGGCGTGATTCAGTAGAGATGGGATTAGTAATATCCTAGACTGAGTTTGAGTGTATATATACGAGTGCGTATTTGTTAGTTAATATAAAGTGATTTATATTGTGGAGATTTATTGGTTGAGTGGCTTATAAATTCTGGTCGATCAGTTTGATCCACTGTATCGGTAGGAGTTTTATAAACACTTGAACACGATGAACTGACATGGTATGTTTTGAAATTAACATAGTATAATTGGTTGTGTTAGTTGTTATTATAATCGAATGAGGTTATAAGAAGTGAAATGGTTATGTAAATAACTGATCAGAATTCATATAAGTAAAGTATATGAAATGAGATGAAGTAAATCTGAATTTAAATCAGATTGGAATTAAAATAAGGAAATTTTAAGTTCCTGGGAGATTTTGAAAACGTTTTTCAAACTGAAAGTGATATAGTATTGAACTCAATTCAATAGCTGGAAAATAGATTCTGATGATGAATCGCGACATCATCAGTGTTCATTTCCGAGTTGTAAGTGACAGATTATGTAGTAACCCGCATTTTAGCTGTTGAACAATTTATTTTATTAAATATCAATTTATCGATATCGAGAACGTGAATTAAATAATATTGAATATTTAATTAATAATTATAATATAATAAAATATATTATAATGTCGAAATAATCAAAAATATTGGAAATACAAATATTCTGTGAATGGGGTCATCCCAAAGATATAATTCAACTTAGAGTTGGATTATATTGACGAATATATTCAGTCGACGACAGTTTGAACATATAATTATAATATAATTTAAATAGAGCTTGAAATGGCGCTGCAGTTCGTAAATTGGCGATTTGAACTTCAACTGAATGTACAGGATTCGTTTTAAGCCGGATTTCTATGAAACAAGAAACGTGTGGAGCTGGTGGAGCTGGTGGAGTATATCTTTCTAGTGGAAGAGAAAAATCGAGATTTCGTCGGGTAGATTTTTATTTACGTCCAAATCAAATTTCAGAAAAGTCGCTGTGAAATTCCTTTATAATTCGTAACGCTTTATATACGTTATAAAAGGATTTTCAATGTATATTGAATATCGATTCAACCTAGTCTGGGAATATCGAACATATATATTTTTCTGGAGCTGTATGGTATTCCACTGTGAATATAGACGATAATATTTAATTTTAAATATTAAATTTAATTATATTTAAATATATTTATATATTTAAATAGGTTATTTAGAGCGTTAAAAATAGCCACTTTTACATATGAAGTCAGAATTCGACGAAACCAGTTTTGTTGGATTCGCAATGTCAAATAGTTGTTAGATTCCAAGTTTCATGATTTTTAGAGTTAGTGTGTGACCGTAGGGATTTTTAGAGTGAAAAACAGTCAGTATTTCGACGGTTAAAAACACGCTGTGTGAGCATAGGGAGTCGGAATTCGACGAAACCAGTTTCGTTGGGACCGTAATGTCGAACTCTAGCTGCATGTCAATTTTCATGATTTTTGGGTATCGTATATGGTCACAGTAATTTTAAAGGATAAATAAACACAGTAGTTGCTTAAGAACAAATATAATAATCTAATGTAAAATTATTTAATTCTTGCTATAAATACCCTAACTTAAAAACTAAACCCTATAAAATTTGTTCAGAAGTCAACAACACTTCCGCCGCATTGTTTTCTTCCTGGAAACAATATCTCGACTTTCAAAATTCAAGAAGAAATCAAACAAAATTTCTTAAAATCGTTAAACATATATATACGAGATACTCCTATCCTCCCCTTCAATTTGATGTAAGATTTGGTTGGATCGAACACCCTTCAGTTCGCTATTTCGTTTCTGCCGCGACCTAGGGTTGGGCATTTAAAGGATTTGATGTGTTAATGTTGGAATTCGAGTTGATATTCGAACTCGTGGTGAAGAGGAGCATCATTGGTGAATGTTTGATGAAGTACGGTAGGAATGGGGACGTCGCGACCTGGTCATCGACGCAATAGGGTGAACTGGCCGAGCTGGGTATGATGGGCGCAGAGGTGTCAAGCTCGAGTAGAGAGGGACGTTGATGTTTTCGGTTGATGGAATGGTTGAGGAACGAGGGAGAATGAGGCGGATCAAGGATCGGTAATGGCTTTGTTGTGGTGATGTTTGCTGAAGCGTGAAATAAAGGAACGGAGGAGAAGGAGTACAAGACGGGTTGGGCTTAATTTAAATGGACCGACGTGTTTATGAGGGGTGAGGCCCAACAATATTTAATCCATGTTTTAATTTATTTAAATTAGTTCAAATTTGTTAATTCAATAACTTATCCATACGAGGTCAGAATCGAGAATCGTAAGTTGCGTTTGGATCGTATGGACGGACACTACACAATGGGACTGACCGCGAGTCAATCCGAGCTCGTTACAATTTACGAAGAAATGAATTGTTCGACTGAATCAATGAACGCAAACCGATATTTATCGGTTAACGCGCAAAAGTGAGTAAATCTCACCAACTCTAAACAGTTTATAATTTCATGTTGTATCTTTAGAACTGTTAGAAATTGTCTGATTTACTGTGTGTTGATTGTTTGATTGAACTGCTAGTCAGTTAGTTAAATTTCTATATTGATTCTGTTTAACAGAATATATCATATGGAACTGAAAGTGATGTTATCTATATTGTCTAACATCTATGGATGCAGGGAAACAGGTTGGAGGAATCCGACTGGATTCCTCAACAGTTATTTTATTGTTTTTCATAGATTTTAATATATGATGTGAATTATAACCTGTTGTTGATTGTGTGTGTATGGACGAGATTAGACATCGTGATTTGATATGATTGAATACCATAACATACCGAAATGTTGATAAGGGGATTTTCAAAGTGATATTGAAAATAGAATATTTATAAATTGGGATATTTATAAACAAGAGATATTTATAAAGTGGAATATTTATAAATAAGAAATGTTTATAAATTTGAATATTTATAAATAGGAGATATTCAAAAAGGAAATAACTGCAAATCATTTTCTTTTTGAATGGAAAGGGCTTGTGTAGCGGTTTGGGGATTTTCCCGATGCTCCCGTTACCAAGGAGGTTATGGCGAATTTTTCAGAGAATTTAAGGAGTTAGAATATTTTCAAGAATAAATTTGAAAAGGAAATATTTGTAAACCATTTACAAATGGAATTGAAAAGGAAACATTTATAAAAAGGAAATCATTTTTAAAGTGTAGAACCGTTATTTAAAAGTAAATCTTTTCAAATGAATAAAACGTTGTTAAAAAGGAAATCTTTATAAAGTAAATAAAGTAAATCGAATATAGACATTCGAAAGGAGTTAATCGAATATGGTATTCGAAGTTAGTTAATCGAATATGGTATTCGAAAGGAGAAATCGAATATGGTATTCGAAGTTAGTTAATCGAATATGGTATTCGAAGTTAGTTAATCGAATATGGAATTCGAAAGTTAGTTAATCGAATGTGTTATTCGAAAGGGGTTAGCCAAGTCGAGTTAGTCAAATAGAGTTAACCAGTTAGAGTTAATCAGTTAGAGTTAACCAGTTGGAGTTGATTAGTTAGAGTTAATCGATTAGAGAGAAAACGAACTAGAGTTAATCAAATATAGTTATTTGAAACAGAGTTAGTCAAACATAGTATTCAGGGTAAGTTGCCATTTTGTACGACTGCTAGCGTAATTCGCAGGGCTGTAAATAGCCTACGGTGGTCAGATGTTTCCTGAGGGAGTCAGGCGTAACCATTGTGATCGCTGCGATCTAGAGTCAAGCGAATGGAGTTTAATTGAATATTAGTTATTCGATAGGAGTTAATCGAGTTGAGAAATAAGTTAAGTTAAATAAGTTGAGTTGATCGGGTGGTTCGACCAAGTTAGTCGAGCCTAGTTAAACGAATCGAATTGTTCGAACCAAGTAAGTCGAGTTAAGTTCGTCGGGTTAAATAAATCAATGTTAGTTTCATCGAAAGGAGTTATCGATGTTAGTTTCATCGAAGGGAGTTATCGATTATAGTTTAATCGAAGTGAGATTTTCAAATATGAGATATTTGAAAAGGAAGAGTTATCGAATATTAGTTATTCGAAGATAGATTATCGAATATCGTTTATTCGAGAAGGAGTTAATCGAATATAGGTTATTCGAAGAAGAGTTAATCAAATAGAGATTCCTCGAAGAGAGCTAATCGGCAAATTCGATTATATCGAATTCGGGAAAGTACTTATACTTTCCAGTGTTTAAATAGAGATTTATTTATTTATAAATAAATAAGTGTTAGGTTAATTATTCACTAATAAGAATAGAAGTTATAATTAAAGTTAGATCATTCGAAAGTAGGGATTATGGCGTTATCGTTATAACCAATGTTTTAAATATAGAAGTAGATTAGTAAAATTGGATCCGAGAAAGGCGTAAAGAAGTTGTTAAAGATTAAAAGATAAACTTTGACCATTTCGAAGTTATAACGTTGTTCAGTTAAGGTCTGAGAGGTAATTATACCCCAACTTGAGTGACTTCCTTCTTAACTAAGAAATGGTAAGGTTTGATCGTGAAGGAGTTTTGGAAATGTTTTCCAAACGAGAATCAGAAATGTTTTCTGATAAAAGAAAATAAGAATTTAGAATATAGGGAAACATGAGATAAGTAAATAAATGAACTAAAGAGATTAATGTTAAATGATGTTTGTTCGATATAATTTCCATCTGGAAATAATATCGTTGTTTGCACACTTATTTTTCTTTGATAGTTAACTCACAGACTATCGAAGTTTTTGACCATTTTAACGTTGTTAATATGGAGAGACCGGTTGGATTATTATCCGAAGAACCACTCTGTATTGGCATAAGCGTCGCGAATCATATATGCCAAAGATAATTGAAGACGGAGTAAAATGCAAGGGCTATCCTGTTTACAGAATAGTGCCTTCGGTTTGTCCAGTCCTAGGATAACTTGTATGGACGAAGGTCTGACAGAGTATATCCAATGGATCGCGTAAGTTGATCTGTTCAAACGTATTCACGTTTGGTGGCGGAGGAATTCGTTTCTCTTAGCTGTATACCCGTGTTATTTTTGGATAAGTCAATTTGTGATTTGGCGGGTATGACGATGTGACATTTTAAGTGAATGAAGATGGATGTCTGACAGAGTATTTCCAGAAAGGTCACGTACATTGATTTCTTCAACCGTACCAAGAGTGGAAGCGGAGAAGGAAACTTCTCTTAGCTGACACGTAATGTATGGTTGTAGACATAAATTAGTGATTCTGATGGATCTGACAATGTGGCATTCGAAGTGAATCTGATGTGATGATAAAGCGTAGCTTCTAGCCTCATCAACCAGTAAATGACAGAAATCGGGCAGGCAGCATGGCTAAGTCGGTCGCACCAAAGTAGGGTGTATAATCACCTATCTAGAGAATATTCATTTGCTTCTTTAATCTATCAATGATGTCCCATATATATATATACGGGCACGGTTGCTGATCCCAACCGTTTGGTGATGTACATTCGATACACTCAAGCGAAATGAGTGGTCGGTCATGTGTGGCTGAGTTGCAAGATGTTCTTGTTGAACTCCAGTGTATCGTTCCTAGAGTACACTGATCGGAAGGTGGTTCCATACCTTGTCATAGTTGGAAATCCAATCATCCAATACGTGCTTGCGATTTTGATTGTATACTATATATGTAGTAATGTGAGATGCAAGCGTTTCTGCTAGATTGATATCTATTTGTATTTAGACATTATTATAATATCAGAATGATATTACTTTACAAAGTTGTTTGGATTCTCATAAGGGAAAAACTCGTTCCGTTATGCGGCGTGGTCTTATGAGATATCCTTTATTAAATCAAGTATTAAGTTGTTTTACTCACACCAGTCCATGTTGCTTAAGTGGTCGTCTGATAGGGGGTTCTCGCTTCGTGGTTTGGTGGCGAACGGGAGACTCTTACCCCTACAGGTCCTGCGTACAGGTTGGTCGAGTCGAGAGGCTGGCCGTAAAGCATGGTGTCTGGGGTACCAATGTATGCCACGGGGGGATTATAGCCCTCTACCTTCGGGTCACTACAGTTGGTATCAGAGCATTGGTTTAGTTATTACCTTGGCTCTGTGGCGTGATTCAGTAGAGATGGGATTAGTAATATCCTAGACTGAGTTTGAGTGTATATATACGAGTGAACGTATTTGTTAGTTAATATAAAATGATTTTATATTGTGGAGTTTTATTGGTTGAGTTGTTTGTGAATTCTGGTCGATCGGTTTGATCCACTGTATCGATAGGGGTTACTAAACACTCGAATACGATGAACCGTCATGGTATGTTTTGAAAGAGGGTAAATGGAATAATTTTACCCGAATATATTTGATATAGTATATTGGTTGTGTTGGTTGTTATTATAATCAAGTAAGATTATAAAAAAGGTAAAATGATTATAAATGACTAATCAGAATTCATATAAGTAAAGTATATGAAATAAAATGAAGAAAAATCTGAATTTAAATCAGATTGGAATTAAAATAAGGAAATTTTAAGTTCCTGGGAGATTTTGAAAACGTTTTTCAAACTGAAGGTGATATAGTATTGAACTCACTTCGATAGCTGGAAAATAGATTCTGATGATGAATCGCGACATCATCAGTGTTCATTTTCGAGTTCTAAGTGACGGACTACGACCAAAGGTTTTGTTTTTGAATTGTTTTGAGAAAACAAGTTGTTTAGAAATTCAAAGGTTTTGAATTGGCATTGTAATTTCAAATTGATTTGAAATAGACCCAGGAAATTAAGTTTCGGAATTTAATTTTAACTTATGACGTTAAATAGAATAAGATAGTAGAAATAAATTGAAATATTAACTTGAACTGAGTTAAATAGAATTGAATTGGATTAGAGAATAATCTGTTATGGAATTGGGTTGATGAGTTAAGAAATTGAAATTTGATATTCGGGTTCGAATGAAATTCGATTTGGATTTGAGGATATGAACTGATTGGAATTTGATTGAGATAACACTGGTATATGTTGAGTTGATAGCATATGGAAGTGATAGAGTTGATATTCCCGACAAAAAGGTACCAGTTTATATTATATATGGATATGAGATTTATGAGCCGAATTGGCAAACCGCTTGGCTGTTTGATTTTCTTTTGGGTTAAAGAAGGCCCAGAGAGGCGAGTTGGAGTTTGAGATATTGACCAGTACAAAGGAGGTGCTGGCAAAAATTTTCGAAAAGTTAAGGTGTTAGAAAATTTTCATAATTTTTGAAAATTTAGTTAGTCGGAATAAATTAATATTTTTGTCGATATTAATTGGTTCAGTTGAAACCGGAGACAACAGGTAAACAGATAAATTTTTACCCAGAAGATAGGGTCATCCCCTAGCTTAGCAATTTCGAGGACGAAATTTTATTAAGGGGGGAAGATTGTAGTAACCCGCATTTTAGCTGTTGAACAATTTATTTTATTAAATATCAATTTATCGATATCGAGAACATGAATTAAATAATATTGAATATTTAATTAATAATTATAATATAATAAAATATATTATAATGTCGAAATAATCAAAAATATTGGAAATACAAATATTCTGTGAATGGGGTCATCCCAAAGATATAATTCAACTTAGAGTTGGATTATATTGACGAATATATTCAGTCGACGACAGTTTGAACGTATAATTATAATATAATTTAAATAGAGCTTGAAATGGCGCTGCAGTTCGTAAATTGGTGATTTGAACTTCAACTGAATGTACAGGATTCGTTTTAAGCCGGATTTCTGTGAAACAAGAAACGTGTGGAGCTGGTGGAGTATATCTTTCTAGTGGAAGAGAAAAATCGAGATTTCGTTGGGTAGATTTTTATTTACGTCCAAATCAAATTTCAGAAAAGTCGCTGTGAAATTCCTTTATAATTCGTAACGCTTTATATACGTTATAAAAGGATTTTCAATGTATATTGAATATCGATTCAACCTAGACTGGGAATATCGAACATATATATTTTTCTGGAGCTGTATGGTATTCCACTGTGAATATAGACGATAATATTTATTTTTAAATATTAAATTTAATTATATTTAAATATATTTATATATTTAAATAGGTTATTTAGAGCGTTAAAAATAGCCACTTTTACATACGAAGTCAGAATTCGACGAAACCAGTTTTGTTGGATTCGCAATGTCAAATAGTTGTTAGATTCCAAGTTTCGTGATTTTTAGAGTCAGTGTGTGACCGTAGGGATTTTTAGAGTGAAAAACAGTCAGTATTTCGACGGTTAAAAACACGCTGTGTGAGCATAGGGAGTCGGAATTCGACGAAACCAGTTTCGTTGGGACCGTAATGTCGAACTCTAGCTGCATGTCAATTTTCATGATTTTTGGGTATCGTATATGGTCACAGTAATTTTAAAGGATAAATAAACACAGTAGTTGCTTAAGAACAAATATAATAATCTAATGTAAAATTATTTAATTCTTGCTATAAATACCCTAACTTAAAAACTAAACCCTATAAAATTTGTTCAGAAGTCAACAACACTTCCGCCGCATTGTTTTCTTCCTGGAAACAATATCTCGACTTTCAAAATTCAAGAAGAAATCAAACAAAATTTCTTAAAATCGTTAAACATATATATACGAGATACTCCTATCCTCCCCTTCAATTTGATGTAAGATTTGGTTGGATCGAACACCCTTCAGTTCGCTGTTTCGTTTCTGCCGCGACCTAGGGTTGGGCATTTAAAGGATTTGATGTGTTAATGTTGGAATTCGAGTTGATATTCGAACTCGTGGTGAAGAGGAGCATCATTGGTGAATGTTTGATGAAGTACGGTAGGAATGGGGACGTCGCGACCTGGTCATCGACGCAATGGGGTGAACTGGCCGAGCTGGGTATGATGGGCGCAGAGGTGTCGAGCTCGAGTAGAGAGGGACGTTGATGTTTTCGGTTGATGGAATGGTTGAGGAACGAGGGAGAATGAGGTGGATCAAGGATCGGTAACGGCTTTGTTGTGGTGATGTTTGCTGAAGCGTGAAATAAAGGAACGGAGGAGAAGGAGTACAAGACGGGTTGGGCTTAATTTAAATGGACCGACGTGTTTATGAGGGGTGAGGCCCAACAATATTTAATCCATGTTTTAATTTATTTAAATTAGTTCAAATTTGTTAATTCAATAACTTATCCATACGAGGTCAGAATCGAGAATCGTAGGTTGCGTTTGGATCGTATGGACGGACATTACACAATGGGACTGACCGCGAGTCAATCCGAGCTCGTTACTATTTATGAAGAAATAAATTGTTCGACTGAATCAATGAACGCAAACTGATATTTATCGGTTAACGCGCAAAAGTGAGTAAATCTCACCAACTCTAAACAGTTTATAATTTCATGTTGTATCTTTAGAACTGTTAGAAATTTTTTGATTTACTGTGTGTTGATTGTTTGATTGAACTGCTAGTCAGTTAGTTAAATTTCTATATTGATTCTGTTTAACAGAATATATCATATGGAACTGAAAGTGATGTTATCTATATTGTCTAACATCTGTGGATGCAGGGAAACAGGTTGGAGGAATCCGACTGGATTCCTCAACAGTTATTTTATTCTTTTTCATATATTTTAATATATGATGTGAATTATAACCTGTTGTTGATTGTGTGTGTATAGACGAGATTAGACATCGTGATTTGATATGATTGAATACCATTACATACCGAAATGTTGATAAGGGGATTTTCAAAGTGATATTGAAAATAGAATATTTATAAATTGGGATATTTATAAACAAGAGAAATTTATAAAGTGGAATATTTATAAATAAGAAATGTTTATAAATTTGAATATTTATAAATAGGAGATATTCAAAAAGAAAATAACTGCAAATCATTTTCTTTTTGAATGGAAAGGGCTTTTGTAGCGGTTTGGGGATTTTCCCGATGCTCCCGTTACCAAGGAGGTTATGGCGAATTTTTCAGAGAATTTAAGGAGTTAGAATATTTTCAAGAATAAATTTGAAAAGGAAATATTTGTAAACCATTTACAAATGGAATTGAAAAGGAAACATTTATAAAAAGGAAATCATTTTTAAAGTGTAGAACCGTTATTTAAAAGTAAATCTTTTCAAATGAATAAAACGTTGTTAAAAAGGAAATCTTTATAAAGTAAATAAAGTAAATCGAATATAGACATTCGAAAGGAGTTAATCGAATATGGTATTCGAAGTTAGTTAATCGAATATGGTATTCGAAAGGAGAAATCGAATATGGTATTCGAAGTTAGTTAATCGAATATGGTATTCGAAGTTAGTTAATCGAATATGGAATTCGAAAGTTAGTTAATCGAATGTGTTATTCGAAAGGGGTTAGTCAAGTCGAGTTAGTCAAATAGAGTTAACCAGTTAGAGTTAATCAGTTAGAGTTAACCAGTTGGAGTTGATTAGTTAGAGTTAACCGATTAGAGAGAAAACGAACTAGAGTTAATCAAATATAGTTATTTGAAACAGAGTTAGTCAAACATAGTATTCAGGGTAAGTTGCCATTTTGTACGACTGCTAGCGTAATTCGCAGGGCTGTAAATAGCCTACGGCGGTCGGATGTTTCCTGAGGGAGTCAGGCGTAACCATTGTGATCGCTGCGATCTAGAGTCAAGCGAATGGAGTTTAATTGAATATTAGTTATTCGATAGGAGTTAATTGAGTTGATCGAGTTGAGAAATAAGTTAAGTTAAATAAGTTGAGTTGATCGGGTGGTTCGACCAAGTTAGTCGAGCCTAGTTAAACGAATCGAATTGTTCGAACCAAGTAAGTCGAGTTAAGTTAGTCGAGTTAAGTTCGTCGGGTTAAATAAATCAATGTTAGTTTCATCGAAAGGAGTTATCGATGTTAGTTTCATCGAAGGGAGTTATCGATTATAGTTTAATCGAAGTGAGATTTTTAAATATGAGATATTTGAAAAGGAAGAGTTATCAAATATTAGTTATTCGAAGATAGATTATCGAATATCGTTTATTCGAGAAGGAGTTAATCGAATATAGGTTATTCGAAGAAGAGTTAATCAAATAGAGATTCCTCGAAGAGAGCTAATCGGAAAATTCGATTATATCGAATTCGGGAAAGTACTTATACTTTCCAGTGTTTAAATAGAGATTTATTTATTTATAAATAAATAAGTGTTAGGTTAATTATTCACTAATAAGAATAGAAGTTATAATTAAAGTTAGATCATTCGAAAGTAGGGATTATGGCGTTATCGTTATAACCAATGTTTTAAATATAGAAGTAGATTAGTAAAATTGGATCCGAGAAAGGCGTAAAGAAGTTGTTAAAGATTAAAAGATAAACTTTGACCATTTCGAAGTTATAACGTTGTTCAGTTAAGGTCTAAGAGGTAATTATACCCCAACTTGAGTGACTTCCTTCTTAACTAAGAAATGGTAAGGTTTGATCGTAAAGGAGTTTTGGAAATGTTTTCCAAACGAGAATCAGAAATGTTTTCTGATAAAAGAAAATAAGAATTTAGAATATAGGGAAACAGGAGATAAGTAAATAAATGAACTAAAGAGATTAATGTTAAATGATGTTTGTTCGATATAATTTCCATTTGGAAATAATATCGTTGTTTGCACACTTGTTTTTCTTCGATAGTTAACTCACAGACTATCGAAGTTTTTGACCATTTTAACATTGTTAATATGGAGAGACCGGTTGGATTATTATCCGAAGAACCACTCTGTATTGGCATAAGCGTCGCGAATCATATATGCCAAAGATAATTGAAGACGGAGTAAAATGCAAGGGCTATCCTGTTTACAGAATAGTGCCTTCGGTTTGTCCAGTCCCAGGATAACTTGTATGGACGAAGGTCTGACAGAGTATATCTAATGGATCGCGTAAGTTGATCTGTTCAAACGTATTCACGTTTGGTGGCGGAGGAATTCGTTTCTCTTAGCTGTATACCCGTGTTATTTTTGGATAAGTCAATTTGTGATTTGGCGGGTATGATGATGTGACATTTTAAGTGAATGAAGATGGATGTCTGACAGAGTATTTCCAGAAAGGTCACGTACATTGATTTCTTCAACCGTACCAAGAGTGGAAGCGGAGAAGGAAACTTCTCTTAGCTGACACGTAATGTATGGTTGTAGACATAAATTAGTGATTCTGATGGATCTGACAATGTGGCATTCGAAGTGAATCTGATGTGATGATAAAGCGTAGCTTCTAGCCTCATCAACCAGTAAATGACAGAAATCGGGCAGGCAGCATGGCTAAGTCGGTCGCACCGAAGTAGGGTGTATAATCACCTATCTAGAGAATATTCATTTGCTTCTTTAATCTATCAATGTTGTCCCATGTATATATACGGGCACGGTTGCTGATCCCAACCGTTTGGTGATGTACATTCGATACACTCAAGCGAAATGAGTGGTCGGTCATGTGTGGCTGAGTTGCAAGATGTTCTTGTTGAACTCCAGTGTATCGTTCCTAGAGTACACTGATCAGAAGGTGGTTCCATACCTTGTCATAGTTGGAAATCCAATCATCCAATACGTGCTTGCGATTTTGATTGTATACTATATATGTAGTAACGTGAGATGCAAGCGTTTCTGCTAGATTGATATCTATTTGTATTTAGACATTATTATAATATCAGAATGATATTACTTTACAAAGTTGTTTGGATTCTCATAAGGGAAAAACCCGTTCCGTTATGCGGCGTGGTCTTGTGAGATATCCTTTATTAAATCAAGTATTAAGTTGTTTTACTCATACCAGTCCCATGACTGACCCGGAGTTTATTTTGTTGTTTTCCCTAAACTCTTGGGTGCCTAAATTTGTACGGGCAGTCAAGTAGTCGGGATTTTACAGATACACTTGGAGAGCTTGGAGCAGGAGGCTTCAGGATTCTATAGCTATTATTATTTCCGCTGTTGTTGTAAGTGTTGTACTCTGATAAGTGTTATTGTATACATATACTGATGTTATTTCAAAGATATGTTATGTTATATTTTATTCGTTCCGCTGTGAGATTCTTGTTTAGTCTGATGATGATGTTCTTCTTCTTCTTCTATTCTATAAGTTCTATCTTATCTTTCCTCATCCTCTTAATTCTTTCATTAATTACCGGGATTTTTCGATGTTTTGGTTATCGACGTCGATAACCAAAGCCGCTCAAAAATCCGGGTCACTACAGATTACTACCAAAGGTTTTGTTTTCGAATTGTTTTGTGAAAACAAGGTGTTTAAAAAATTCAAAGGTTTTGAATTGGCAGTATGATTTCAAATTGATTTGAAAGAAACCCAAGAATTTAAGTTCTGAAATTGGAATTTAACTTTTGAAGTTAAATAAAATAAGATGGTAAAAATGAATAAATTGAAATTTAACTTAAACCCAAGATAAATAAAATTGAATTGGATTAGAGATAATCTAGAATGGAACCAAATTAATGAGTAATAATCTGGAATTTGATATTGAAATTCGAATGAAATTCGATTTGGATTTGAGGATATGAACTGATTGGAATTTGATTGAGATACCACTGGTATATGCTGAGTTGATAGCATATGGAAATGGTAGAGTTGATATGCCCGACAAAAAGGTACCAGTTTATATTTGATATGAGTTTGAGATTTTGATGAGCCGAATTGGCAAGCCGCTTGGCTGTTTGATTTTCTTTTGGGTTGAAGAAGGCCTAGAGAGGCGAGTTGTGGTTTTACCGATAGGGCTGTACAAAGGAGGTTATGGCAAAATTTTCTGAAAAATTTAGGCGTTAGAAAATTTTCGGAATTTTTGAAAATTTTAGTTAGTCGGAATAAATTAATATTTTAGTCGATATTAATTCGTTCAGTTGAAACTGAAGTTAAGGGGTAAACCGATAAATATTTACCCAGTAGATAGGGTCATCTTCTAGCTTAGCAATTTCGAGGACGAAATTATTTTAAGTGGGGAAGAATGTAATGACCCGCATTTTTTTCAGCGCTATAATAATTTATTTATTTATTTATTTAATTATTTAAAAATCGGTTTGGTGATATCGATGACTTAAGTTAAATAATTTTGATTATTTAATTAAAAACAAGTAGTGCATATATTTATTAGTTATAGATGCTGCGAAATAAAATCATTGTGACTAGCAAACAAATAAAATAATTATAATATATTTGTTTCATTTTCTATTGCCAATAAAGGAAATTGCGTGTAGAATATTTCATACCAAGTTATGTCAAACATTTGTGAATAAAAGCGCAACAGCGCCAAATCTACTTAACTATGATATAACAATTTAAACAAGAGTAAATGCCTTTCAGTGGTCTTACTTGATAGCTAACGTACAAGACACAATGTTATAAACGAGCCACATGATCTAGGAATCATATGAACCTTTCAGCTTTTATCTGGGATGCAACTTAATCTATTTTAAAACTAAAAAATATCTCCATCTCATTCCCTATATATACCCCCCTTAACACATCCTAAACCTAATCTCCTCATTCAATAGTCAACATTTTCTTCCACCGCCAGTTTATTCTTCCTCAACCTAAAATCGGTGCTTCAGAAATCCAATAGAAAATCATATAAATTCGTGTAAATCCCCAAACCAATGGAAACGAGTTGCTCTTGTGATTTTATACAAGCGGGATGAGTTTTAAAGGGTGCGAGTTGATGGTTCTTCGTTCCTGTTCGAACCCGTAGATTTAGGGTTTGTTTGGGTTCGAGGTGTCCGCTGGCCTGTATGGCGGTCCACAATTGGGAACCGCGAGGTTCTGAGGGCGTTACAGGAAAGGGGTGGCCATGGCGTTCGATTTTTGAAGAAATGAGTGGTCGAGTTATTCAAATGGTTGGATTAGGGGAGCACAGTTTGGCTATTACTTACGGGTGTGTGTTGTCTGTTTGTTGAAGCGAGGGCAGCAAGGTGATGTCGGGATTTGAAAGAATGGTAATGTCTGGTTTGTTTCTTTTTACTGGAAGGCGATGAGATGAACTTTGCTATGTGAACTCGACAGTTGTTGTGGGAGAACGAGTTGTGTGAAGGTGAACGGAAAATGGGTTCAAAGTTTTTTCTGAGCGGATGTTAGCATTGTAGAAGAAGGATGAGCAGGTTTCGGCAGTCTTGTTTGGAGATGGAGAAGAAGGGGTTGGGATGAGGAGTAGTACGTTGGTTCCTGTTTAGAGAACAGTAAAGGCCTGGGAACGTTTTCATGGAGCAAACAAAGTGTTAAGGGGATAGAGTATTGTTTATCGGAGAGAGTAGTTGGTGGGGACTGGTTTGCAACACGTTATGGGGAGGGTTGGTGACCAGTGGAGCGCGGTACTGCATGGAAGAAAAAGGGGCGAATGGGTCAAACCGGCTGTGAGTAATACTGTATATATTTTGTGATCAAATTTGTGGGTTGGACCTAGTGAAGCAACGTTTCAATTGATAATGTTTTTGCCTTAGAGCTTCGGGCATGCTCTCACAAATGCTATCGGACCTTGTGAAAGCTGAATCATGCTGAGATGGTCATCTGAGTACTGTTGTTTTAATTGTGTCATTTGTGAAGAGCATGAGTGTTGTGTAGCTTGATTTTTGAGCAAAGAGTAAAGAACGAAAATTATTTGAAGCAAATCCTGACTTGTTGTTTCAGTTGGGGTCGGGAAGGAAAAACTAAAATAAATATTGCTTGAATGAACAAGGAAGGTCAGGGCCTGAACTGGTTGGAGTGGAGGAAGACCGGCTGTTTCAAGAACCGCCAGTGATCAATCAAAGGAGGCGGATTTTTCTGTTTGAGATGCAGAATTTGTACGAAACAAGAGATGTGGAACCATCTTGGCAAATACCACATGGAACTGACCGGAAGCGGATTGGAGTCAGTTATAATTTATAGCAAAATAAATTGTCCGTCTGAATCAAGCGATGGTTATCGTTATTAACGGTGATCGTCCAATGTGAGTAAAACTCACTAACTCTCCTCAATTTATATTTTAATATAAATTGTACTTTATTTATTGACTGCTGTATATTGATTGTTAAACTGGACTGTTAAATAGATTTGATTGAAAACGTAGTTATAGTTAATCTATGTACTGTTAATCAAATATGGTTCTGTACAGCAGGATATTTCATTTCAAAATGAAATATGATATATATTATACTGTGTAACATCTATGGATGCAGGGAGACAGGTTGGAGGAATCCGACTGGATTCCTCAACAATTATTTTACTGTTTTCATATATTGTGTTATATGATGTGTTATATAATATGTTCTGGATTATGTGTGTTAGAATGATATTTATCATTGTTATTCGATATTTTACATATCATAAGAAACCCTGAGTTGTGAAATGGAATATTTCAATGTATATTGAAATAAAGGGATTTTATGTAACGGCTGGAAATTTCCGACTCCTCGAGAGTCGGAAATTCCGAGACGTTAGTGAAAGAATTTAGAAGGTGAGAAAGAAAAGATAGAACTAATAGAATAGAAGAAGAAGAAGAACATCAGAATCATCAGAGTAACACGAATCTCACAGCGGAACGAATAACATATAATATATAACATAGCTTTGAAGTAAACAGTTATATATATACAATAGCACTTATCAGAGTACAACACTTACAACACAGCGGAAATAACTATAGCTATAGAATCTTGCAGCCTCCTGCTCCAAGCTCTCCAAGTATATCTGTAAATCCCGACTACTTGACTGCCCGTACAAATTTAGGCACCCAAGAGTTTAGGGAAAACAACAAAGTAAACTCCGGGTCAGTCATGGGACTGGTGTGAGTAAAACAGTTTAAAACAAGTATAGGGTATGTCATAAGACCATGCCGTGAATACGGAACGGGTTTTTCCTTATGAGTATCTGAACAACTTTGACAAGCAATATCATTGTGATATTATAATAATGTCTAAGTACAAATAGATATCAATCTAGCAGAAATGCTTGCATCTCACGTTCTACATACATAGTATAAAATCATAAACCGCAGGGCGCTTATTGAAGATTGGATTCCAACAGACAAGGTATGGGAGCACCTTCTGAATAGTGTACTCTAGAGGTGATACACTCAGGTTCAACAAGAACGTCTTGCAACCCGGCCACACATGACCGCTCACTCATTTAGCTTGAGTGTCGCGAATATATTGCCACCACGGTTATAGGCCATCAAACCGTCATTCGAAGATACAGAATCAAAAAGAAGTATAAATATGGATATTCCCTAGATCGGTGACAATACACCCTGCTTGGGGATGACCCAACTAGCCATGCTGCCTAGCCCAACTTTTGTTACTTCCTGGTTGTGAGGCTAGAGGCTACGTCTATCTTCAGAACATCTGATCACCATTCACTTTGAATGCCACATCGTCATACCCGCCAAATCACAAATTGACTTATCCAAAAATAACACGGGTATACGGCTAAGAGAAACGAATTCCTCCGCCACCAAACGTGAATACGTTTGAACAGATCAACTTACGCGATCCATTGGATATACTCTGGCAGACCTTCTTCCATATACGTTGTCCTGGGACTGGACAAACCGAAGGCACTATTCAGTATATCCATCTTAGTCACTGTTATCTAAGACTTATACAACAGCCCTTGCACTTTACTCCGTCTTCAATTTATCTATGGCAGATATTGCTCGCAACGCTTATGCCAATACAGAGTGGTTCTTTGGATAATAATAATCCAACCGGTCTCTCCATATTAACAACGTTAAAATGGTAAAAACTTTGATAGTCTGTGATTCAACTATCAAATTAAAACATGTCGGTGTACAAACAACGATCTTATTTCCAAATGGAAATTCGATCGATCAATCATCACATGTTCATATTTCCTTATTTCATATATTTAGAAAATATATGTTATTAATCATTGGAAAACATTTCCATAGCTTATTTTCACATCACTATTATTTCGCAACTATCAGTCCCTAACTGTAACTAGTATGAGAACAATTCTCTAAGTATCAATTCGGAAGGTCGAAACCAACATCAGATCGTCACTTAGAAAACCGTTCAACTTACCCTCTCCAGTTAGTTTCTGAATTTGCTTAACTCTATTTCTTAAATTCTTATCATGAAAACATTTCATTTTCTATGTTTAGAAAACATATCTGACAATATTTGGAAAACGTTTCCAAAACTCATTTACGGGTTTCCAATGAACGTTGTATAAAACATCGTTACGCTTAATCCATTAATCGCTTATTACTTAACTATATTTCAAATCAACCTTTTAGATCGAACCAAAACTATTCCTTTGTCAATTCTGAAGTCAATCAAGTTGGGGTATAATTACCTCGCAGAACTTAATTGAACAACGTCCTTTACTGTGAAATAGATGAAGCTCATCACTCACTTTTTACAATCATCTGTTTACGCAAATTCTCGGATTCAGGTTACGAATCCACTTCTTATATGATAGTGTTTGATTATAACTATAACGTTATAATTCCTACTTCTGCAATATCTAACCTAAATTATAACTTTATCTCCTAACTCGAATAATTTAACAGACACCTAATCTCTAAATCAATAACTAAATCTTGATTTAAACCCTGGAAAGTAAATAGTACTTTCCCGAATTAGCTATAATTGAATTCGACGTATAACTCTCTTCCGAGTAATCTCTATTTGATTAACTCTTCTTCGAATAACCTATATTCGATTATCTCTCTTCGAATAACTCATATTCGAAATCTCTCTCTTTCGAATAAACAATATTCGATCTCTTTCTTTCGAATATGCTATATTCGAAAATCTCCTTTCGATTTACTAATCGATAACTCCTTTCGATCAAACTAAAATCGATAACTCCTTTAACTCTATTCGAATAACTAATATTCGACTAACTCCTTTGGATCGACTCATTTGATTAACTCCTTCGAATAACTAATTCGAATAACTTACCTTTGAATAACCAATATTCGATTTACTCTAACTCGATTAACTTAATTCTAATCGATTTACTCCATTTCGATTCAACTTAATTCAAATCGATTAACTCTTTTCGAATAACTAAATTCGATCTAACTCTTCTCGAATAACTACATTCGATTAACTCAAATTGAATAACTAAAATTCAATTAACTCTTTACGTGTTTAACTCTATTCGAATAACTAATTCGAATAACTCTAATGTGTTTAACTCTATTCGAATAACTAATTCGAATAACTCTAATGTGTTTAACTCTATTCAAATATCTAATTCGAATAACTCATTTCGAATAACTAATTTCGATTAACTCTTTTAACTTTACTCGAATAACTATATTCGATTAACACCTTCTTTCGAATAACTATATTCGATTAACTCTTCGACTAACTCCTTTGGATTAACTAACTTCGAATAACTCCTTTGGATTAACTCTTCGACTAACTCCTTCGGATTAACTCTTCGATTAACTCCTTCGGATTAACTAACTTCGAATAACTCCTTTGGATTAACTAACTTCGAATAACTCTTCGACTAACTCCTTCGGATTAACTAACTTCGAATAACTCCTTTGGATTAACTCTTCGACTAACTCCTTCGGATTAACTCTTCGATTAACTCCTTCGGATTAACTAACTTCGAATAACTCCTTTGGATTAACTAACTTCGAATAACTCTTCGACTAACTCCTTCGGATTAACTAACTTCGAATAACTCCTTTGGATTAACTAACTTCGAATAACTCCTTTGGATTAACTAACTTCGAATAACTCTTCGACTAACTCCTTCGGATTAACTAACTTCGAATAACTCCTTTGGATTAACTAACTTCGAATAACTCCTTTGGATTAACTCTTCGACTAACTCCTTCGGATTAACTCTTCGGTTAACTCCTTCGGATTAACTAACTTCGAATAACTCCTTTGGATTAACTAACTCCGAATAACTCTTTAGGATTAACTCTTCGACTAACTCCTTCGGATTAACTCTTCGACTAACTCCTTCGGATTAACTCTTCGATTAACTCCTTTGGATTAACTAACTCCGAATAACTCTTTAGGATTAACTCTTCGACTAACTCTTTCGGATTAACTAACTTCGAATACTTCCTTTGGATTAACTAACTCCGAATAACCAATATTCGATAACTCCTCTTCGTATAAATAATATTCGATAACTCTTCTCAAATGAATAACATTTGATTTCTCCACTCGAATAAACTATATTCGATAACTCTTCTCAAATGAATAACATTTGATTTCTCCACTCGAATAGACTATATTCAATAACTCTTCTTCGAATAAGTGATATTCGACAACGCTACTCGATTAACTCCACTTGGATAACTCTAACTGGTCAACTTTAATTGGTCAACTCTAACTGGTCAACTCTAACTGGTTAACTCTAACTGGTCACCTCTAACTGGTTAACTCTAACTGGTCACCTCTAACTGATCAACCCTAACTGGTTAACTCGTCTCAATTAACTGAACTAATCCACTTAGTTTAACTTAGCTAATTCACGTTGATTAACTCTAGCCGAGTTGGCTCAACTAATTTACTTCGATTAACCACTTAGTTAACTTAACTAATTCACATCGATTAATCATTTAGTTTAACTTAACAAATTCACTTTGATTCACCGCTTAGTTTAACTTAACTAATTTACTTTGGTTAACTTAACTAATTACTTTGATTAACTCGACTAACTCGCTTTGGTTAACCTAACCAATTACTTTGTTTAACTCGAATAACTTGCTTTGGTCAACCTAACCAATTACTTTGTTTAATCCTTTATACTCGATTAACAAATATTTCTCCTTTATACTTGATTAACCAATATTTCCCTTTATACTCAAAATCCCCTTTTCTTTATAATATAAAATCCATCGATTTTATATAAATAAATTATTTCCAAATTATAGTTTGAAAATCTCTTTTCTATATCCTGGTATTTCTTATGGTTTTTAACACATCATCTAACAACGATGAATATCGTCCAACCACACATAATCACAATAGATTATATATATCACATTTATATATCACAATACATAAATTACAGTAAAAATAACTGTTGAGGAATCCAGTTGGATTCCTCCAACCTGTTTCCCTGCACCACAGATGTTAGACAACACTGGTATAATATTCTGATAAGCAGAATCAGCATATAAATATTTAACGGTTTATATATATATATATATATATTCCACTAACTGACTAGCAGTTCAATCAAACAGTCAACACACAGTCAAACAGACAATAGTTAACAGTTCTAAGAATACACTGTAAAAATAGAACTATTTAGAGTTGGTGAGTTTTACTCACCTTGGACGATCATCGTTAATAACGATAACCATCTTTGATTCAGACGGACAATTTATTTTACAATAAATTGTAACGAGCACCAATTTACTTCCAGTTGGTTCCACTGTGTAGCCACCGTCCCTACGATCCTAACAGATCCTAGTTTGCTGAATTTGGGTAACGTGTGAGCAGGATACGGGTACTTAAAGTTAATACACTGTTATATTGTAATTTAAACTAAATTAAATATTTAGATTGTTCTTTACCCTTTTTTCTTCTAAGGTCCAACCGAAATCAACCCGGATCCACTACTACGGTTACTTCCTTCCTCCACATGTATTTGTCGCGAACTCCTCTCTTTATAGATGGCTATTCACGCACCTTTTCATCCCTTTTCCTTCACCATTTTACAATCGTAAAACACTTTTTTTTTGTTGGGTTTCACTGTGAATCCGCGTCCCATCTCCCAGTATAAAGGCCACGCCCATTTTTAAACAGTAGACTCATTCCTTCTTCTTTCCAGCTGCACTCCTGTATCACAATTCCTCCACCACTTCTAATCATTTTTTGCTCCATACATCTGCATAATCCAGTAAACATCTTGTTGCCTGTTTCTATCAGTTCTCCCATTGTTGCATACAACAAGAAAAATGAAACTCTCTCATCACTTCACTATTCTTCCTACACAGCTCGCAGCCACCTTTAGAAACTCGACGTTCAGCACTTGCGTTCCATTTTTGCTTTATGTGTATGTGCTACTTCAGTTGCCAACTACTTTTCCGCGCCTGGTCACCCCATATCCTGTGCGCCTTACCATGAATCGGCCCAACATACACTGAAACACATGAATACAACTTAGCTTCATCCCTCCATTCAACAAAACACTTCACACGCCTTCGCACCCACCTTCCTTACCGCGAGAGCCCATCTCGAGTTCCAGTTTCTCTTCGCGATTTTGATTACTTTTTGATTTAAAGGGATTCGGTTTTCATTTTTGGGTTCGAGATTCTACTTTGCTGGAAAGACGAGGAGGGAGTGGCGGCTATTAGTATTAGGTTGGAATGGTTTATATCATTTTGTTTTGATTTGATTATTGAAGGCCACATCTTCAATTGAGAAACACTAATTTCTGCGGTTGAAATAGAGGATGCGTGGATCCTTTTTGGTCCCAAAAATGACTTAGGATATTTATTTTAAAGTTTTCAAAAAGTTAACCACCCCACTATGTACGGTTACACTCATATATAAGCGTTGCAGACTGAGATAATAATACAGTTCTGTTCAGTGAGGTGCCGTGATCCTGAAAATATAATAATACCGGTAGATTAACTCATGTTTTGAAACCCTAAAATGTTGACCACAGGGTGCAAAATACTTCAAATAAAAAGTCACTTATTTAATTAATTAAAAATTTCCATAAAATTCTAAAAATTAAATTATCGCTATGTCCCAAAAGAACCTTGTCTAAATTCACGCCTGATATCTAGTTATTTCAAATAAACCGTTACGGTCGATAAACGATTCCATAGCGACTATTTTAAAATTTGATTTGGGCATACCTCAAAATCTACACGACGAAATCCTGATTTTTCTCTTCCACTAGAAAGATATATTCCGCCAGCTCCACACGTTTCTCGTTTCACAGAAATCCGGCTTAAAACAAATTCTGTATATTCAGTTGAAGTTCGAATCGCCAACTTGCGAACTGCCGCGACGTTTCAGGTTCGTTTTAATTATAATTATAAATTATAAGTTTGAACGTTGTACTTTAAGTTATCGATATCGCCAAATCGATATATAAATCATTAAATAAATTAATTATTCGACAGCTACCAAAACGCGCCATTACAGACTTCCCCCCTTAAAATAATTTCGTCCTCGAAATTGCTAAGTTGGAGGTTGACCCTATATATTGGAACTCCTAAGATTGGTTTACCCCTTATTTCTGATTTCAACCGAACCACTTAATATCGACTGAAATATTTATTCTCCCGACTAATTAAAATTTTCAAAAATTCTGAAAAATTTCTAACACTTTAAATTTTCGGAAAATTTTTCCATAACCTCCTTTGTACAGCCCTATCGGTAAAACCACAACTCGCCTCTCTAGGCCATCTCCAACCCAAAAGAAAATCAAACAGCCAAGCGGCTTGCCAATTCGGCTCATAAAATCCAAACTCATATATAATATAAACTTGTACCTTTTTGTCGGTCGTATCATTATATCCTTTTGATCTGTTATCACTTCAGCATATATCATGGTCATTCCACTCAGTTTATATCCTCAAACCAAATCGAATTTCATTTGAACTCTAATATCAAATTCCAAATTATTGACTTATCAATTTGGTTCCATTCTAGATTATCTCTAATCCCAATTCAATTTTATTTAACTCGGTTCAAGTTAAATTTCAATTTATTTTTACCATCTCATTTTATTTAACTTCATTAGTTAAATTCTAATTCCAGAACTTAAGTTCCTGGGTTTCTTTCAAATCAATTTGAAATCATAATGCCAATTCAAAACTTTTGAATTTCTAAACAACTTGTTTTCTCAAAACAATTCAAAAACAAAACCTTTGGTAGTAATCCGTCACTTAGAACTCGAAAATGAACACTGATGATGTCTAGATTCATCATCAGAATCTATTTTCCAGCTATCGGCGTGAGTTCAATACTATATTATTTTCAATTTGAAACACATTTTCAAAATCTCCCAGGAACTTAAAATTTCCTTATTTTAAATTCCAAATTCTGATTTAAATTCATATTTAATTCAAACTATTTCATATATTACATTCATATGAATTCTGATTGGTCATTTATAACCATTTCACCCTTTTATAATCTTATTCGATTATAATAACAACCAACACAATCAATACACTATAATAATTTCAAGATATATATTTCTTCTATAAACAAATATATTTTGGGAAAAATTATTTCATTTACCCTCTTTCAAAACATACCATGACGGTTCATCGTATTCGAGTGTTTAGTAACCCTTATCGATACAGTGGATCAACTGATCGACCAGAATTCATAAGCCACTCAACCAATGAGTCTCCACAATATAAAACCATTTTATATTGAATAACAATTACGCGCTCATATATATACACTCAAACTCAATCTAGGATATTACTAATCCCATCTCTATCGAGTTATGCCACAGAGCCAAGGTAATCACTTAACTTAAGCTCTGATACCAACTGTAACGGCTGGAAATTTCCGACTCCTCGAGAGTCGGAAATTCCGAGACGTTAGTGAAAGAATTTAGAAGGTGAGAAAGAAAAGATAGAACTAATAGAATAGAAGAAGAAGAAGAACATCAGAATCACCAGAGTAACACGAATCTCACAGCGGAACGAATAACATATAATATATAACATAGCTTTGAAGTAAACAGTTATATATATACAATAGCACTTATCAGAGTACAACACTTACAACACAGCGGAAATAACTATAGCTATAGAATCTTGCAGCCTCCTGCTCCAAGCTCTCCAAGTATATCTGTAAATCCCGACTACTTGACTGCCCGTACAAATTTAGGCACCCAAGAGTTTAGGGAAAACAACAAAGTAAACTCCGGGTCAGTCATGGGACTGGTGTGAGTAAAACAGTTTAAAACAAGTATAGGGTATGTCATAAGACCATGCCGTGAATACGGAACGGGTTTTTCCTTATGAGTATCTGAACAACTTTGACAAGCAATATCATTGTGATATTATAATAATGTCTAAGTACAAATAGATATCAATCTAGCAGAAATGCTTGCATCTCACGTTCTACATACATAGTATAAAATCATAAACCGCAGGGCGCTTATTGAAGATTGGATTCCAACAGACAAGGTATGGGAGCACCTTCTGAATAGTGTACTCTAGAGGTGATACACTCAGGTTCAACAAGAACGTCTTGCAACCCGGCCACACATGACCGCTCACTCATTTAGCTTGAGTGTCGCGAATATATTGCCACCACGGTTATAGGCCATCAAACCGTCATTCGAAGATACAGAATCAAAAAGAAGTATAAATATGGATATTCCCTAGATCGGTGACAATACACCCTGCTTGGGGATGACCCAACTAGCCATGCTGCCTAGCCCAACTTTTGTTACTTCCTGGTTGTGAGGCTAGAGGCTACGTCTATCTTCAGAACATCTGATCACCATTCACTTTGAATGCCACATCGTCATACCCGCCAAATCACAAATTGACTTATCCAAAAATAACACGGGTATACGGCTAAGAGAAACGAATTCCTCCGCCACCAAACGTGAATACGTTTGAACAGATCAACTTACGCGATCCATTGGATATACTCTGGCAGACCTTCTTCCATATACGTTGTCCTGGGACTGGACAAACCGAAGGCACTATTCAGTATATCCATCTTAGTCACTGTTATCTAAGACTTATACAACAGCCCTTGCACTTTACTCCGTCTTCAATTTATCTTTGGCAGATATTGCTCGCAACGCTTATGCCAATACAGAGTGGTTCTTTGGATAATAATAATCCAACCGGTCTCTCCATATTAACAACGTTAAAATGGTAAAAACTTTGATAGTCTGTGATTCAACTATCAAATTAAAACATGTCGGTGTACAAACAACGATCTTATTTCCAAATGGAAATTCGATCGATCAATCATCACATGTTCATATTTCCTTATTTCATATATTTAGAAAATATATGTTATTAATCATTGGAAAACATTTCCATAGCTTATTTTCATATCACTATTATTTCGCAACTATCAGTCCCTAACTGTAACTAGTATGAGAACAATTCTCTAAGTATCAATTCGGAAGGTCGAAACCAACATCAGATCGTCACTTAGAAAACCGTTCAACTTACCCTCTCCGGTTAGTTTCTGAATTTGCTTAACTCTATTTCTTAAATTCTTATCATGAAAACATTTCATTTTCTATGTTTAGAAAACATATCTGACTATATTTGGAAAACGTTTCCAAAACTCATTTACGGGTTTCCAATGAACGTTGTATAAAACATCGTTACGCTTAATCCATTAATCGCTTATTACTTAACTATATTTCAAATCAACCTTTTAGATCGAACCACAACTATTCCTTTGTCAATTCTGAAGTCAATCAAGTTGGGGTATAATTACCTCGCAGACCTTAATTGAACAACGTCCTTTACTGTGAAATAGATGAAGCTCATCACTCACTTTTTACAATCATCTGTTTACGCAAATTCTCGGATTCAGGTTACGAATCCACTTCTTATATGACAGTGTTTGATTATAACTATAACGTTATAATTCCTACTTCTGCAATATCTAACCTAAATTATAACTTTATCTCCTAACTCGAATAATTTAACAGACACCTAATCTCTAAATCAATAACTAAATCTTGATTTAAACCCTGGAAAGTAAATAGTACTTTCCCGAATTCGCTATAATCGAATTCGACGTATAACTCTCTTCCGAGTAATCTCTATTTGATTAACTCTTCTTCGAATAACCTATATTCGATTATCTCTCTTCGAATAACTCATATTCGAAATCTCTCTCTTTCGAATAAACAATATTCGATCTCTTTCTTTCGAATATGCTATATTCGAAAATCTCCTTTCGATTTACTAATCGATAACTCCTTTCGATCAAACTAAAATCGATAACTCCTTTAACTCTATTCGAATAACTAATATTCGACTAACTCCTTTGGATCGACTCATTTGATTAACTCCTTCGAATAACTAATTCGAATAACTTACCTTCGAATAACCAATATTCGATTTACTCTAACTCGATTAACTTAATTCTAATCGATTTACTCCATTTCGATTCAACTTAATTCAAATCGATTAACTCTTTTCGAATAACTAAATTCGATCTAACTCTTCTCGAATAACTACATTCGATTAACTCAAATTGAATAACTAAAATTCAATCAACTCTTTACGTGTTTAACTCTATTCGAATAACTAATTCGAATAACTCTAATGTGTTTAACTCTATTCGAATAACTAATTCGAATAACTCTAATGTGTTTAACTCTATTCAAATATCTAATTCGAATAACTCATTTCGAATAACTAATTTCGATTAACTCTTTTAACTTTACTCGAATAACTATATTCGATTAACACCTTCTTTCGAATAACTATATTCGATTAACTCTTCGACTAACTCCTTTGGATTAACTAACTTCGAATAACTCCTTTGGATTAACTCTTCGACTAACTCCTTCGGATTAACTCTTCGATTAACTCCTTCGGATTAACTAACTTCGAATAACTCCTTTGGATTAACTAACTTCGAATAACTCTTCGACTAACTCCTTCGGATTAACTAACTTCGAATAACTCCTTTGGATTAACTCTTCGACTAACTCCTTCGGATTAACTCTTCGATTAACTCCTTCGGATTAACTAACTTCGAATAACTCCTTTGGATTAACTAACTTCGAATAACTCTTCGACTAACTCCTTCGGATTAACTAACTTCGAATAACTCCTTTGGATTAACTAACTTCGAATAACTCCTTTGGATTAACTAACTTCGAATAACTCTTCGACTAACTCCTTCGGATTAACTAACTTCGAATAACTCCTTTGGATTAACTAACTTCGAATAACTCCTTTGGATTAACTCTTCGACTAACTCCTTCGGATTAACTCTTCGGTTAACTCCTTCGGATTAACTAACTTCGAATAACTCCTTTGGATTAACTAACTCCGAATAACTCTTTAGGATTAACTCTTCGACTAACTCCTTCGGATTAACTCTTCGACTAACTCCTTCGGATTAACTCTTCGATTAACTCCTTTGGATTAACTAACTCCGAATAACTCTTTAGGATTAACTCTTCGACTAACTCCTTCGGATTAACTAACTTCGAATACTTCCTTTGGATTAACTAACTCCGAATAACCAATATTCGATAACTCCTCTTCGTATAAATAATATTCGATAACTCTTCTCAAATGAATAACATTTGATTTCTCCACTCGAATAAACTATATTCGATAACTCTTCTCAAATGAATAACATTTGATTTCTCCACTCGAATAGACTATATTCGATAACTCTTCTTCGAATAAGTGATATTCGACAACGCTACTCGATTAACTCCACTTGGATAACTCTAACTGGTCAACTTTAATTGGTCAACTCTAACTGGTCAACTCTAACTGGTTAACTCTAACTGGTCACCTCTAACTGGTTAACTCTAACTGGTCACCTCTAACTGATCAACCCTAACTGGTTAACTCGTCTCGATTAACTGAACTAATCCACTTAGTTTAACTTAGCTAATTCACGTTGATTAACTCTAGCCGAGTTGGCTCAACTAATTTACTTCGATTAACCACTTAGTTAACTTAACTAATTCACATCGATTAATCATTTAGTTTAACTTAACAAATTCACTTTGATTCACCGCTTAGTTTAACTTAACTAATTTACTTTGGTTAACTTAACCAATTACTTTGATTAACTCGACTAACTCGCTTTGGTTAACCTAACCAATTACTTTGTTTAACTCGACTAACTTGCTTTGGTCAACCTAACCAATTACTTTGTTTAATCCTTTATACTCGATTAACAAATATTTCTCCTTTATACTTGATTAACCAATATTTCCCTTTATACTCAAAATCCCCTTTTCTTTATAATATAAAATCCATCGATTTTATATAAATAAATTATTTCCAAATTATAGTTTGAAAATCTCTTTTCTATATCCTGGTATTTCTTATGGTTTTTAACACATCATCTAACAACGATGAATATCGTCCAACCACACATAATCACAATAGATTATATATATCACATTTATATATCACAATACATAAATTATAGTAAAAATAACTGTTGAGGAATCCAGTTGGATTCCTCCAACCTGTTTCCCTGCACCACAGATGTTAGACAACACTGGTATAATATTCTGATAAGCAGAATCAGCATATAAATATTTATCGGTTTATATATATATATATATATTCCACTAACTGACTAGCAGTTCAATCAAACAGTCAACACACAGTCAAACAGACAATAGTTAACAGTTCTAAGAATACACTGTAAAAATAGAACTATTTAGAGTTGGTGAGTTTTACTCACCTTGGACGATTATCGTTAATAACGATAACCATCTTTGATTCAGACGGACAATTTATTTTACAATAAATTGTAACGAGCACCAATTTACTTCCAGTTGGTTCCACTGTGTAGCCACCGTCCCTACGATCCTAACAGATCCTAGTTTGCTGAATTTGGGTAACGTGTGAGCAGGATACGGGTACTTAAAGTTAATACACTGTTATATTGTAATTTAAACTAAATTAAATATTTAGATTGTTCTTTACCCTTTTTTCTTCTAAGGTCCAACCGAAATCAACCCGGATCCACTACTACGGTTACTTCCTTCCTCCACATGTATTTGTCGCGAACTCCTCTCTTTATAGATGGCTATTCACGCACCTTTTCATCCCTTTTCCTTCACCATCTTACAATCGTAAAACACTTTTTTTTTGTTGGGTTTCACTGTGAATCCGCGTCCCATCTCCCAGTATAAAGGCCACGCCCATTTTTAAACAGTAGACTCATTCCTTCTTCTTTCCAGCTGCACTGCTGTATCACAATTCCTCCACCACTTCTAATCATTTTCTGCTCCATACATCTGCATAATCCAGTAAACATCCTGTTGCCTGTTTCTATCAGTTCTCCCATTGTTGCATACAACAAGAAAAATGAAACTCTCTCATCACTTCACTATTCTTCCTACACAACTCGCAGCCACCTTTAGAAACTCGACGTTCAGCACTTGCGTTCCATTTTCCTTTATGTGTATGTGCTACTTCAGTTGCCAACTACTTTTCCGCGCCTGGTCACCCCATATCCTGTGCGCCTTACCATGAATCGGCCCACCATACACTGAAACACATGAATACAACTTAGCTTCATCCCTCCATTCAACAAAACACTTCACACGCCTTCGCACCCACCTTCCTTATCGCGAGAGCCCATCTCGAGTTCCAGTTTCTCTTCGCGATTTTGATTCGCCGTTTTCATTTTTGTTTTTGATTACTTTTTGATTTAAAGGGATTCGGTTTTCATTTTTGGGTTCGAGATTCTACTTTGCTGGAAAGACGAGGAGGGAGTGGCGGCTATTAGTATTAGGTTGGAATGGTTTATATCATTTTGTTTTGATTTGATTATTGAAGGCCACATCTTCGATTGAGAAACACTAATTTCTGCGGTTGAAATAGAGGATGCGTGGATCCTTTTTGGTCCCAAAAATGACTTAGGATATTTATTTTAAAGTTTTCAAAAAGTTAACCACCCCACTATGTACGGTTACACTCATATATAAGCGTTGCAGACTGAGATAATAATACAGTTCTGTTCAGTGAGGTGCCGCGATCCTGAAAATATAATAATACCGGTAGATTAACTCATATTTTGAAACCCTAAAATGTTGACCACAGGGTGCAAAATACTTCAAATAAAAAGACACTTATTTAATTAATTAAAAATTTCCATAAAATTCTAAAAATTAAATTATCGCTATGTCCCAAAAGAACCTTGTCTAAATTCACGCCTGATATCTAGTTATTTCAAATAAACTGTTACGGTCGATAAATGATTCCATAGCGACTATTTTAAAATTTGATTTGGGCATACCTCAAAATCTACACGACGAAATCCCGATTTTTCTCTTCCACTAGAAAGATATATTCCGCCAGCTCCACACGTTTCTCGTTTCACAGAAATCCGGCTTAAAACGAATTCTGTATATTCAGTTGAAGTTCGAATCGCCAACTTGCGAACTGCCGCGACGTTTCAGGTTCGTTTTAATTATAATTATAAATTATAAGTTCGAACGTTGTACTTTAAGTTATCGATATCGCCAAATCGATATATAAATCATTAAATAAATTAATTATTCGACAGCTACCAAAACGCGCCATTACATTTTATAAAAGGAATTTTTTTATAAAACGAACGCGGTTTTATAAAAGGAAAGTATTTATAAAACGAATAGAGTTTTATAAAAGGGATATTTATTTAGAAAATATATAGAATAAAGGAATATTTATTTAGAAGATAAATAAAACGTTATAAATAGGAAATATTTGTAACGGTAATTAGAAGTTATAAATAGGAAATATTTGTAACGGTAATTAAAACGTTATAAATAGGAAATATTTGTAACGGTAATTAGAAGTTATAAATAGGAAATATTTGTAACGGTAATTAGAAGTTATAAATAGGAAATATTTGTAACGGCAAATAGAAGTTATAAATAGGAAATATTTGTAACGGTAATTAGAAGTTATAAATAGGAAATATTTGTAACGGTAATTAGGAGTTAATAAAAAGGGAAATTTGTTTACAATGGAATAAGATGTTATAGAAAGGAAACCGTTATAAAAGGAAAACGTTATTTAAAAGGAAATCCTTATAAGTAGGAAAACATTATAAAAAGGACATTTATAGAGTGAAGAACCATTACTAAGAAGTAAATCTTTGTAAATGAATAAACGTTGTTAAAAGGGGACCTTTTTAAATGGATAAACGCCATCAAAAAGGAGAAATCGAATATGATATTCGAAGTTAGTTAATCGAATATGGTATTCGAAGTTAGTTAATCGAATATGTTATTCGAAAGGGGTTAGTCGAGTAGAGTTAATCAGTTAGAGTTAAACAATTACAGTTAATCAGTTAGAGTTAACCAGTTAGAATTAACCAGTTAGAATTAATCGGTTAGAGTAAATCAGTTAGAGTTAATCAATTAGAGTTAATCCAAATGAGATGCCATTTAGCACGACTGCTAGCGTAATTCGCAGGGCTGTAAATAGCCTAAGGCGGTCGGATGTTTCCTGAGGGAATCAGGCGTAACCATTGTGATCGCTGCGATCTAGAGTCAAGCGAATGGAGTAAGTAGAGTTATCGAATATTAGTTATTCGAATGGAGTTAAATAGAGTTATCGAATATTAGTTATTCGAACGGAGTTAAATAGAGTTATCGAATATTAGTTATTCGACAGGAGTTAATCTAGTGGAGTTAAATAAGTCGAGTTAATTAAGTTAAGTTAGTCAAGATAAGTTAATCAAACCGAGTTAATCCAAATGAGTTAAGTTAAAGGACTTAGTGGAATATAGGTTATTCGAATAGAGTTAAAGGAGTTATCGATTATAGTTTAATCGGAAGGAGCTATCGATTAGTTTAATCGAAAGGAGATTATCGAATATATATCGTATTCGAAAGAAAGAGATCGAATATAGTTTATTCGAAAGAGAGAGATTTCGAATATAAGTTATTCGAAGAGAGATAATCGAATATAGGATATTCGAAGAAGAGTTAATCATATAGAGATTACTTGAAAGAGAATTATACGTCGAATTCAATTATATCGAATTCGGGAAAGTAATATTTACTTTCCGGTTTTTAAATCAAGAGTATACACTAATAAAGTAGGGTTAGGTTTAATTATTCGAATTAAAGAATAAAGGTTATAATTGAAGTTAGATATTTCGAAAGTAAGGATTATAACGGTATCGTTATAATCAATGTTTTCAATAAAGAAGTGGATTCGTAAATTGAATCCGAGAGTTATGTGAAGAAGTTGTTAAAGGTTTAAAAGATAAACTGTTACTATTTCAAAGTTATAACGTTGTTCGGTTAAGGTCTGAGAGGTAATTATACCCCAACTTGATTGACTTCCTTCTTAACTAAGGAATGGTAAGGTTTGATAGTGAATGATGGTTAAGTGAATTCAGTAAATAGTTTGAGTTGGCATAGCGATGTTTATTTAAACATCAGTTTAAAATCCAATAAAGGAACTTTGGAAATGTTTTCCAAATAAGAAATCAGAAATGTTTTCTAATATAGAAAACAAGGAAATGGAAATGTTTTCCATTGTTAATGAAGTATATTTTCTAAAATTAGAAAATAAGAAATTTAGAATATAGGGAAACAGGAGATAAGTAAATTAATGAACTAAAGAGATAAATGTTAAATGATGATTGGTTGATATAATTTCCGTCTGGAAATAATATCGTTGTTTGCACACGAGTTTTTCTTTGATAGTTAAATCACAGACTATCAATGTTTTGACCATTTTAACGTTGTTAATATGGAGAGACCGGTTGGATCATTATCCAAAGAACCACTCTGTATTGGCATAAGCGTTGCGAATCATATATGCTGAATATATTGAAGACGGAGTAAAGTGCAAGGGCTGTTGTATAAATCTTAGACAACAATGGACTAAGATGGATGTACTGAATAGTGCCTTCGGTTTCGTTCAGTCCCAGAACGAACGTAAATGGACGAATGTCTGACAAAGTATTTCCAATGATCGAATGGGTTGGTCTGTATAAAAATATATGGTTGCAACGAATTTATCCCTTAGCATAACATCCAGGATATTTGTATAAACTAACAAATGATTTACGGATCTGATAATGTGGCATTCAAAGTGATCGTGTTATAAATAAATGGAAAGTAAGCGTAGCTTCTAGCCTCACATCCGGTAAATGACAGAAATCGGGCAGGCAGCATGGCTAAGTCGGTCGCACCGAAGTAGGGTGTATAATCACCTATCTAGAGAATATTCATTTGCTTCTTTTAATCTATCAATGCTGTCCCATATATATACGGGAAACAGTTGTTGATCCCAACCGTTGGTGATGTACATTCGATACACTCAAGCGAAATGAGTGGTCGGTCATGTGTGGCTGAGTTACAAGATGTTCTTGTTGAACTCCAGTGTATCGTTCCTAGAGTACACTGATCGGAAGGTGGTTCCATACCTTGTCATAGTTGGAAATCCATTATCCAATACGTGCTTGCGATTTTGATTGTATACTATATATGTAGAACGTGAGATGAAAGCGTTTCTGCTAGTTGATATCTATTTGTACATAGACATTATTATAATATCAAAAGGTTTTTGATATAAAGATATTTTGGATTCTCATAAGGGAAAAAACCGTTCCGTTCTGCGGCGTGGTCTTATGAGATATCGTTTACTTGTTCATATACATGTTTAAACTGTTTTACTCATACCAGTCCCATGACTGACCCGGAGTTTACTTTGTTGTTTTCCCTAAACTCTTGGGTGCCTAAATTTGTACGGGCAGTCAAGTAGTCGGGATTTTACAGATACACTTGGAGAGCTTGGAGCAGGAGGGTTCAGGATTCTATAGCTATTATTATTTCCGCTGTTGTTGTTAGTGCTGTACTCTGATAAGTGCTATTGTATATATAACTGTTTGTATTTCAAAATTATGTTATATTTTATTCGTTCCGCTATGAGATTCGTGTTTACTCTGATGATGATGTTCTTCTTCTTCTTCTATTCTAATAGTTCTACCTTATCTTTCCTCACCCTCTATCTTCTTTCTATTAGTTTCTTGAATTTCCAGTGCAATTTGTGGTTGGACTTGTGTTATTTAGTCAGCTCAAATTGGACCGGATTTACGGGTCACTACACCTACAAACACAATAATTTTTTTTTTTAACATATTTTTATTTCAAACAATGATCATTTTATATATCCAATAAAAATGTAATTTTTTTATTGTTAACATATTTTTTATTTCAAACAATTATCATTTTATATATACAATAAAAATGTAATTTTTTTATTGTTAACATATTTTTATTTCAAACAAAGATCATTTTATATATACAAAAAAAATGTAATTTTTTTTATTGTTAACATTTTTTTATTTCAAACAATGATCATTTTATATATACAGTAAAAATGTGATTTTTTATTGTTAACATATTTTTATTTCAAATAATGATCATTTTATATATTTTATACATACAATAAAAACGTGATTTTTATTGATCAAACAATTTTATTTCAAAACATGAATATTTTTAATGATCCCTACATGTAATAAAAATGTAATTTTTATTGTTGAAATATTTTATTTCAACAAAACATAAATCTTAACAAATAATTATTCTTATTCTTATCTAACATGATAAAGGTGACTTTTTCCTAACAAGAGGACATTTTTATTTCACATGGCATTTTCTAACTAAATGACATAATTATTTTAATATAACATTTTCTAACAAAATGGCATATTTATTTTAACAAAACATTTTCTAACAAAATGATATATTTATTTTAACATAACATTTTCTAACAAAATGATATATTTATTTTAACATAACATTTTCTAACAAAATGACATATTTATTTTAACATAACATTTTCTAACAAAATAACATATTTATTTGACATTAACATAATTCAACAAATCATCACAACCACAATCAATCAATCAATCTCAATTTTATACACCGCATATATGTGTTTTATGTACTTAATATCACAATCACGATCAATTGATATATTTATTTATTTATTTATTTATTTAAATAGAGAAATCTCACCGAAGGTTTTATTCATTCTGAATTTATATATAGCTCCATTTTTATTCTGGTCAGTTCCATGTTGTATCCCCCTTTCTACGATTCCAACGGATCCAATTTCGCTGAATTCTGATGCCCTTCACAAAACAGTGGTCGTCGTCTTCTTCCATTCCCAGTCCAAAACAACGAACCCAATCCAAGATCTAGGGTTCAAAACCGCTTGATCACCAAGGCACCGGTCGATGATCATATATCTCCACGCGAAGCGCCTCCACATCAAATACTAGCGCCGACGATCGGGTCCCACTCGAATGCTCCCTCTTCTCAGAATTTGAACCTAAAACCGACGACTTTGAGGCTTGAATTCTCTCCATCCGTTATAAAATAGACGATCGTAACCGTTCATTTTCGAGATCATCACCTTCTCTTCGATTTTTGTTATATGAGTTGGTTGAATTAGTGTGTAGATTTAACAAAAATTGAAGATAATCGATTGAGCATTTGTGGCCATACAAGAAAGGAAGGCGGCGGCTAATAAAATAGGAATTAGGGTTTTGTTATCCTATATTTATAGTATATTATTATTTAAATTTTCTAATTTATAAAAAAAACTCGTTAATTCCTAATAACTCCAAATCCAGCCGAATGAATGTTTCCCCTAGCCAAATACCCCTATTCCGCACATAATGGATTAGGTCTCATCAGCCCATTTGATCGTTTCAGCCCATTTGTTTAAATTAAAATTTAAAACATTTAATTATTTAATTTGATCGTACATTTTAATTTACCGGGGCCACATACTGACTCCGAAAATTCCCGAAAATAAATCTAACTATGTTTTGCTGATACGGTCCTAATAAAATTAATTTCGTTGAATTTGGAGACCATTTTCTGGTCGATCCAATCTGACTGAAATTGACAAAACACGTTTTCTTTTGCCACGCTCACATATTAACTCCAAAAATTATGAAAATGGGAATCTAGCAATAATTTGACATTCCAGATCCAACAAAAGTGGTTTTATCGAAAACAGAGGTCGTTTGCAAAATAGCTATATATTATATTAAAAAATATATATATATTCCATAGCGACTATTCTGAATATTTAACTGGCCATAACTTTTGATTCCCGCTATGAAATTTTAATTTTTCAAGTCCATTTGAAAGATATAATTATACAAATTCTAATATTTCTAGTTTTACTGAAATCCGATTTATTTTGAATCATGTACATTCAGTCAAAGTTCAAAATCAAAATTTCAAACTACCGCGCCATTTCGGGCTCGTTATATAATTAAAATAAATTTATTCGTTCTAACTTCGATTAAAATAAATTTTAGTCGTTATTATTTAAAATAAATCATTTTAAATATTTAAAATACATTAAAATTTCTAAAATAAAATTTTAAAATTGGTTCCAAAATTTTGGGTTGTTTAACTAACTCAACTTTCACTTTTTTTATTGGTTTCAATAATTTTATTAGTTGAACTAATAATCACACAACATAATAATCAATCAATTAGGTGATTGGCTTTTTCAAATACTGCTTGGGAGATATGGCTGAAATAAGGTTTGGATGATGAAAAAAAACTGCTTAAACGGGCTTAGTAAGGTAATTAGTGAATGTGCCCATTACCCATTTTGGGTTTAAGGTTATAGGAGGGCTGATAGGGTTTGGTAAATCAATTTTATTCATTTTCCAGCCGTCATTTACATCCTTTGAACCCTATCAATAGCCTCCACCTTCTAAACAACCTCCTAATCACTTTCTAGTCCAATATTAAGCTAATCGACATCAAATCAAGGCAAATTAACATCAAATTGGAAGTAAACTACTGTGTTTCATTGGGATTCGAACCAAATTAGATATATTTTCAGATCTGAGATTAAATTGTGGCTAAGGTGAGTGATTAGCACTTTTATTCACTAATTACGACTAACTAGGGGTGATTAGTGATAATTAGCGAAATTATGCATGATTAAAATATGGAAAAATATGTAGAAAATCTAAAATGTTATTTTATGCCTTTGTTAGAAATTTGGGTTAATTTGGATTGAATTTGCTAATCTAATGCTAGATATAGTTAAATATGACTAAGGGGATAACATGGGTTTTAGGTATGTTTGATCCATATTAACATGTTAAATTGATGTTTTGATGTTTATGGTTGATTCTATGTGTTGTTATTACTGTTTGGTATGATTTGTGATTGTATAGTAAAGTCATATTAGTCGAAAACACCGTCGTATGGCGTAAATAGCTCATTGGATACCGTTGTAGGAAATTGGTTAGAACCGTTCGTGAACAGGTATCACGACCCCGAACCGAAGGCATCTCAGAACCACGAGCCTACCCTGCTTATGATGCACCCCTCTCCACGAACCGCCATCCACGAACCATCCTCCAAGCGCTGAACCATGGCGAGCCACGAACCGGATGTTCCCCACAGGCCGTGAGCATGGCCACGAACCGGAAGAAGGAGGACCACCACGAGTCGGTTGGAGATTCACGAACCGAGGCGGAGCATCACGACCCGGAAGTTCATCACGAACAGGGGCTTTGGAGCACCACGAGTCGACATGAAGGATCACGAGCCAAACCCAAGGGTCACGAACCGGGATGATGACCAAAACCCGAGATGCAAAGGAAGTCCAAATAGGAAGTTAGAACTCAGGATCCAGATGGGAACCAACGAGTTAACTTCATGAATTGATTTTGCTACGGGACGTGTGCAAAGGGGTTATCGATGTCTATAATTTTGATTCACCACCGAGAGATGGAGGTTAGGCTACGGATCAGTGCAACGGAGTAGCCATTACTCCAAAGAGGCAAAGTGATCGTAGCATGGCTATGAGCCAGTTCAGTGGAGTAGCCGTTACTCCAAAAGGCCAAAGTGGACGTAGCATAGAATTAGTGGCTATGGATCAGTGCAATGGGTCATTGTGAATCCCAAGGGCAAAGTGATCATAGCAAAGGATTGGGTGATCGAAGTAGTGGATATCACATGCTTTACACACTGAGTGAGAGATGTGAGGATGGTTGTTACGTTTGATGTCTGCTATCACCATGTCATGCACACTCATATATTATCTTTACACTTTATGTTAGTGTTACCTTAGAGTACTGTACATCTTGTTGTGCTAACTCTTTGGTTGCAGGTCCAGGTTCAGGTATGATTATTTATACCTGTTATTGTTTTGTTTTGCTGCTATCGCTCATACCAGACTTTTGTCTGATCCTGAGTTTTATGTCTCTTCTTATTACTTTGGGTGTTCTTAAATGGGCAGACTAGAGACAGGCTAGGTGGTATGCACAAGTAGCTGTCCGGAGACGAGCAGGAGGCTTCCACGTACTATCTACATATATTCTCCCAGTGTTGTTGATGGTCACTGCTTTGGGCATTAGTAGTGTACCTTTCTATTTTTCTTTAGAGACGGTATTTTAAAGTTGTAATAATGATGGTTTAGATAATAAGTTGTATTTTGGATTCCACTGTTATGATGATTTAGTTTTCAGCTTATGCATTGTCTCGCCTGTTTTATGTTAAATTATGTTATTATTATATTTTATTCCTTGCGTTGTGTGATATACTACAGGTTCTTTGATGATTCACAGTTCCAAATTCCCTTTCTTTGGCGACCGTCCCGTGCTAGTTGGACATCGGCACAATGCATTTCGAGGGAAATATCGGCTGGTGCAGGGCGGGCCGTCACAAAATTGGTGATATCAACATCTAATTCATCCCTAGACGTTATTCTGGCTCTGCCTATCGAGATTAGGCCAACTTCAAAGCGATTAAAAAGTGGTGTAGCTTCGTCATTAGCAAAGTTGTCGGTTTCTTCAACGGTTTTACTCGCATTTTCTTAGATTTAGCCATTATCTCGAACAAAGCTTTGAATTTCGGAGAGAATTCGTCTATTGGCCCGGATCATAGATTTGGAGAATCTATAGTAGAAGCAAGCTTAGAGCTCCAATGCAAGGCTCTTAAATTTGAGAGAAGTGTGAACGTGGCCCCATGGTAGGCGCCAAATGTTCAAACCAAAAAATGACCACAGCACCAAAGGTGCTCTTAGAGCACTTCTCCAAGCGGTATGATTTGAAATTACGGAGCCACAAACACAAAATAAAAAGAAAAAACAAGGAATTTTTAGAGTAGTTCGGTCAATTTAGACCTACGTCCACTATGGAAGCACTTTTCGTTATCTCTTTTGGATTTACAAAGTGCATGAATTCACTTATATCTCTCATTTCTCTCTTTAACAATGATTTTCTACTTCTTCTTTTTTTCTCTTTTCACTCTAGATTCAACTTGGATTTACGAAGGAATCATTGAGATCATTTGATTTGTGATGGTAGTTGTGTAGATATTCAACCACTTAGACACTTAGATGATCATCACCGGATCCATGATGATCTTGAGTTGGATCTAAGCCTTGAAGAGAGTTAATAGTAGTTGGAGATCACTTAGATTTAGTTTGAGAGATTTCTAATGGAGTTTGGAGAAGATTTGATCCATTTGTTGTAAAAGGAAGATGGATCGAGCTTGAGAAGCCATTAATGGAGCTTGGAGTGCTTGAGAGTGGTAGAGAAATGATTTGAACAGCCTTTCGAGGTGGAAAATTTGGTTTTTTGAGTAGTGAAGAAGTGGGCTATTTATTGGTGTAGTTTGGGGGTAGTGGTAGTGTTGTAATTATGGTGTGCAGGGCTTGGGTCGGTCTTAAACTTATTTACGAAAATTCCACTCGGATTACTTTACACCTAGACAGCTATCACCAAAACTGCCGACCTATTTCAGTACCGATCCATACCATTTTCAAAGTACCACCCACTTTAAAACTTTTTTGCCGCTTCTTTCTTTCGGCCAACCCGTGCATAATATTAAACCTGACTGAACCTTGTATTTGCGCAAATGCCGCTTTTTCATCTGAAAGGAGAACCTCGTGGCATACAAATGTTGCCAGCTGGCCTTCACATTATTTCGTGCGCATACTTTAAGAACGTGCCCTTCGTTATAAACCAAGCCAATTCTTCTGTGTCCAACACCCCTATACCCAAGTGTGTCCACCAATTAAACTTCCCTATTTTTATTTTTTTGCATTTAAGTCCCTGGATAATTTTAGAGATTTAACTGTAAAAGGCAAAAATCAGGAGACTGTTATTGGTTGGAGACACGAGGCACATAGAAAACAGTTACAGAAGAATTCACGCGATTATAAAATGGTTCATATAAATTCAAAGCTGTTGTTCATTCAACATGTTACCGATCCACGTGTCCAGAATTTGAGACCGACCCACTATTTTCATGAAGTGATACCGACCCACTATTTAGAGATGCATGGTGTATCTTGCTCTGCAACTAGTGACAGCTGGCATGAATTCATGCTTCTCAATCATTGCACAAAGTACGCTCAGCTCCAAAATATACGTGCCAACCGATCCTTGTACAAACTGACCAATTCATGCGCACTCCACAGCTTGCGTACATGTTGCAATATACTGGAGTGACAACCCTTAAGATGTCCATGTCAGCTCTCGTGCACCATGTCCCATGCAGTGCCGGTCCTGGGCCTAGGCCACCTAGGCGGTGGCCTAGGGCTCCTGATCCGGTGGTGGCAGGAGGAGGCAAATAAGGGGCCTCATAGTTTTGATTTTTGTTTTATAAAAATGATGTTCAATTAATATGTGTTGTATGAAGTAGTGTGGTCTGGTGGTGTGGCGCAAAGATGTTAGGTGTGCATCCCAGGTTCAAAGCTTGGCAGGAGCATCATACATGTTGTCTTGTCAGTCTAGTTGCTGCCATGTAAATTTGGGCCTAAAAAATATTTCGCCTGGGGCCTCAGGACGGCCAGGGCCGGCACTGGTCCCATGTAACGTTTATTCATGTGTTCCTGCATGCCCAACGTTTTGGGTATATTTGTACCAATGTGACGTATGCACAGTCCATATGAATTCATGCAACACGTCCAATATCTCATGCTATTTCATGTCTAACGTGCTTGTTCCATGAATGTAATGCTGAAGCCTTTCTTTAATAACATATTAGTGGTCTCCAATGCAATTTACAATTGTTATATAATGTACCGATTTGGAAATGTCACGCGTCTATGCGAAATTAATGTGACCGGTACTTTAGCTAATATGCGAGCCCGACCGATCCATTGAGATGCAATACGACCGACCGACCCGTTGTTTACAACGTGACCGACCGATTCACTAACATCTAAAGTCAACCGATCCGTATACGTTAAAACAGTGCTGACCGACCCGTAACTCTGAGAACGACCTAACCATTGAATTGAGACCGACCGATCCATTATAATAAAATAACATAAATCCTTGACACTTAAAACGTTAACGATCTATTTTACATGCATTTGACTGATTATTTCTGATAACAGGATTAACAATAAGTTGATTTTTAACTTGATGGAGACTTCAAAAGTAAATCTAATAGAAATAGTTGTGTGTTGTAAGTTTAATTAATGTTCAGTGTTATGTCAAAATATTAGTTAAAAATGTTTTGCACTCTACATTGTGTACTCTCTTTTTTTAATTAATACTGATTCAAATATCAAACAAAATAAAAATAAAATAATTACTACAAGCCTACAAGCTACAACCTTGTTTAATATCAGTTGAACCATCTTACTGACGTTTTATTTAAACTTATGTGCATCACATACACACGTGTTTGATAAACATGAATACGTTCAAAGAACGATGAAACCAGATATCGTCCTTAATAGTAACCGAGCTCAAAACCTGACTTCATCACGTCTGCAGGTTTAAAGACTCTAATGCCATTTATTAACAATAAACTCAAAACCTGACATCATCATCACACTTGTTCAATCCATTCGCTTACAATGGCGTGGGACTTGCACTTTACCTAGTAAATTCAAACCGCATTCACGAATCTATAAAGCCTCTGTGCATTTTGTTCGAAAATAACAACACATTACAGCATAGAATGGAAACCAACAGTGTTGTTTTTATGGTTATATTTCTCGTAACACTCTCTGCACTAAACTCATCCTCCAATGCCACAACGTTCCAAGCAAGATCAAGTGCACCTGAAACAAGCAAATTCGCAACTCAAATCGGGTTGGACTACAGCCGAAAGGCCATGGAGGATGCATCGACCTTCATTTGGGCCACCTTCCAACAATCCGAAGCAAAGCGCAAGAGCATAGATGCTGTGACCCTCATAATCGAAAGCCTGGACGGCGTTGCACAGACTTCGAACAATGTAATTCGCGTGAATACCGACTACTTGGAAAGAATTTCCCAAGATGTGAAGTTCGAGTTTACGGGTAAGCCGCCAAATAACACTTGCAAATGGATGCTACATGTCTCCATTCATATTCTTAACTATTATTTTCAGGATATCACGTTCTGCATATTTTAGGAGGATTTACAGTTTTTTATAGCACTAGTTCAGTAACAAGTTTTGGAGTCACAGTTTTTTATAGCACTGACAATTGATTAGTGTTACTATAATTATATAAACTATGACCAAAGAAGGAAATTAATTAGCAAGTGACTTCATTTATAATACATGAACTGTAACAACTCTCCCAGTAGTATATTTGCAAAAAAATTCTGTCATCGACTCATCGATCTATTTTTTACTTTATAATTAGATATAACACAAATGCATTTTGCAGGACTGTTGTTCCACGAAATGACGCACGTGTGGCAGTGGAACGGGAACGGTGCGACCCCTGTATGGCTGATCGAAGGAGTGGCAGATTATGTGAGATTGAAGGCGGGGTATGCGCCAGGGCATTGGGTAAAACCGGGAGGAGGAGATAGGTGGGACCAAGGCTATGACGTGACCGCACGCTTTCTTGAATACTGTGATTCCGAAAGGATGAATGGTTTTGTGGCGGAGCTGAATAGGAAGATGAAGGATGGGTATAGTGATGCCTTTTTTAGTGAGTTGCTTGGTAGTAGTGTCGATAAACTTTGGGCCGAGTATAAGGCAAAGTATGGTGGATGAGTTTCTGTTCGGAAAGTGATATGTTGATGCGTTTGTATTACCATGTGCACTAGCGATTGTTGAATTTCCATTAACAACCCAGCCTTTTGTACATATATAGGGATCAGTAGTGCTACAGGGCCCGAAGGTAACCCTGACATTTTGTGCGGATCTGAAAATGAAGGGATGTAATTGAACGAACTTTCACGCAATTCATGGGCATATGCAAAATTCAAGGGTCTGGATTATTTTCGCACACAATGACAAATTGATTTTCGGGCCTAATAGCATTTCTGTATAGGGATATTGTTCCATGAAATGACACATTCGTTGCAGTGGAACGGAAATGGTAGGGCTCCTTCACCGTTAATTGAAGGAATAGCGGATTTTGTGAGGTTGAAGTCAGGGTATGTTCCCGGATATTGGGCCAAACCCGGAGAAGGGGAAAAATGGGACCAAGGATATGCTGTCACCGCATGTTTTCTTGATTACTGCGATTGTTACAAGATGAAGGGGTTTTGTTGCCCGGTTGAATAAGAAGATGAAGGATGGGTACAGTGTGACGCCTTTTTTATGGACTTGCTTGGCAGCAGCGTTGAACAACTTTGGGTTGAGTACAAGGCTACGTATAACAAATGGGTTTCTCATAATTGGCTAGCTGAAGCCTGAAGATCATAACCTGTTTAATATTGTATCACTGTGCGTGTACGTACTAGCTAGTATGTATTCAAAGTTGCATACATACACTATATATCAGTGTTATTGATATCACTATATATCAGTGTTATATATATTCAGTTGAATCAAATATTTGTCATATATATTCAATGACATAAAATATCTTCATGTGCGGTTTTGGTGCACTAATAGACTAAATGAGCGATTCATTTGAATCTGCTTGTTTTAATTATCTCAAAGTACTGTTATCATTCATCTACATTAATTTAGACCTTAAACTCCAAAAATAAACATCGATCACTAAGCTCTTTGGATCATAGCCGAGCAAAATGGTGTATGGAAACAGAGAAGATTAAGGAACACAGACTGGCTTATCATGAGAGCAAATACAACGCAATGTATAATTTAATTAATGCTCCTATTTGAAATAAAATCATACTGGATGAGGTAAGTCAATTAATGCTCCTATTTAGAGTTGCATCTGATGCACATTTGGAATTTGTCCCCAGGCGTGTTACCAGCTCACATTTAGTTTATTGTTTATGTTTGGAACTGTTTTTAACTTTTTGAGTGTTTACAAAATATTACGAAGTTACTGTAGCCAGCGTATCATGGATTAATTATTGATTCATCCGTTATAACATATCAATGTTTGGTGCTTGAATTATTAACCATATATCACATATAACATATAAGCATACATCTCCAACCATTTCCAAGATGAAGTATTGAGTTTCTTTTTCTTTTTTTCTTTTGGAACAATTGTTTTTTTCTTTTTCCATTTTGCTTCTTTTTTTTTTTTGTAGGCAAGGGACTAAGTTATTTCTTTTAAGTGGATTTATTCTTATTTGACTATATATCATATATAATTATATACAAAATACAAAAAAGATGCTTATTTATAAATATAGTTCTGAAGTTAAAACAACAATATTTTTTTGTTAAAATGGCAGAATAGCATACTTGGGGAGATTGGATAGATTTAGGAGGATAATACAGTAATTTGCAATGTAATCACTTTTTAAATTCAAGTCTTTGGTGTAAGATTTGACAAAAAAAACTTTTTCTTTGTCATAATAACATTTTGTTATCAATTAATATATAGTGATAGGTTGGCAGTGAGACTCATATGCAAAACAGTATCACCTATTTGAGAACTATCAAAACTGTTGAAGGTACTACAAATTTGTAGAGAATTCTAAAGAAATTAACAAATTGCAATACGTTGTTACTTGATGTGTCTAGAATGTAAAATATAGAATATTCTAAATAATAAAAAATTATTGTGAGATGTCTATAAAGAGTTGATCTCCAAAGGGTTATGGGAGATCGTTGGAAGTGGCTACGAATGACCAAAAGATATTAAAAATATGACGAAGAAGGAAGAAAAATTATTTACAAGTTTGAGATGGAAAGATCATGAAGCTCGTGTTGTGATGAGTGAGAACGTCAATGAAATAGCATGGATTAATATTATTGGAGAAGATTTTGCAGAAAAAATCATGGAATTTATTGAAAGAAATATATGCAAAGAATGACACAACAATAATAGAAGAATACAAGAAGAATAGTGAACATGAAACTGATATTGAAGCTGAAAAGTAGAAGAAGAGAAGAAATTTGATGAAAAACAAAGTATATTTGCAAAAGCTACGAATCTTGTTGAAAAAAGAACAGTGGAAAACAACGAAGAAGAAGAAGCACAAGCTGAAGGAAAAGTAATTGTTAAGAAATGCAAGTGACTACAATGAGGAATATTGCATGTTATGTTCATAACACAATAGTGGAGATCAAAGAAGAAATTGACTTCAAAACTAGACAAGAGAGTCCTAAAACTGTAATGGAGGAAATATGTCTCTCAATTGATGCAAAACACAATACAGTGTCATGGAAAACGATGGACGCTTGGAAAAAAGAAAAAAGAAATTGGGAAGACATAATAAGATGTTAGATGCGTAGTTCCAGCCGGTTCTCGTATGCATCAGGTATAGCTAGAAAATGTACAGTGTGTATGCGTGCGCTGCATGATAAGTTGATGTCCCCACAGAAGAAAAAGACAACAAAAAAAATTCGAATAATATATCTATTTTTACCGAAACATGTAAAATATAAAGATTGGATAACAATATGAAAGAGCATATGTAATGCATGACAGCGGATCAAGTTGCAAATATCTTCACAAATGCACTGCCAAGAGAAAGATTTGAGCAATTTTGAACTATGCTTGGAGTGTCCGAAATTTGCATCAAAGAGGAGTGTTGAAGGTGCTACAAATTTCTAGAGAATTCTAAAGAAATTAACAAATTGTAATATGTATTGTTACTTGATGTGTCCAGAATGTAAAATCAAGAATATTCTAAATAATAAAAAATTATTGTGTGATTTCTATAAATAGAAAAAGAGGCACATTGTAATGGTGTACTACAACTAGAAAGCAATAAAGTTAAAACACTTCAAGTTATTTCTTCCTTAAATTTTGCTTCTAACTATTCACCTATTTTCCACTAGTGGAAAATAGAGAGAATGACAAATTTAACAAAATATTTAGCGAAAAGTGTGTAAAGTTTAGAATTTAGTGAGAAGGACAAATGATAGTGTAAATGGAAAAAGGATAGTGGGCCCCCTGAATTCCACCTTTAGTGTAAATGTGTCATTTTCCCTAATTTTGAAACTTTCCATAATTTTCACCAAAAAATTTCCTATATTTGTCCTTAAAAAGAAAATCCTCTTTCCACTACTTCTACTACCAACAAACACATTTCATGCTTCGTGAAGTATATTTTCATGAGAATTTTTTTTCAAATATTCATGATTAAAATAACAATTATCAATTTCTTTTCAATCCGGTACTTTCAAGCTTTTAGAGCACCCGCATCGGTTGGAAATCAAATACTAGATTTTGAGGACTACAAAATAAAATCCATCAAATTCTCTATCAAAAAGCCTCGCTTATTTAACGGGCATCTAAAGTTTGAACTCTTATTGAACAAATGCCTTATTTAGAATGCTTATAGATCTAGGAGCGAGATATTTGTGCAACACACATCTACATCCTAAACATTTCTTGAACAAGCACATCGTTTTCAGTGATTTTATCGAGTTTAGAAACAACTACATGTTCAAAAAGCATCTGATACAATTACGTTTTTTGAACTAACCGAGTCAAATTTAAAACCGATTACAAAATATACTATGCTGTTAGAGAGTGATTTGAGGTTACATATTACATTTTGTAATAGAAGAACTTTTACTTTAGGCAAAAAACATATTTTATTTTTAGATTCAATCAAATCTGATTAAAAAAAGATGCAATTCTCACTAGGTTAGGATTTGCACAATATTAAATTGTTCAATTGCAAAAATTGGGCAAATGCGTGAATTTCATAAGTGTATTTTTTTTTGGGAAAAAGCTCATGTTTGCACGATGCCAAATTGCACTATGTAATTTATTGGAAATGAAAATTATAGTTACGTAAATTGGAATTGTACTTATATAAATCGATATTATGTAAGGAGGTAAATATATTTTTATAAGAAGTTTACATTTAGGCCTAAAGTCGAGAGGCTTTTTTTCGTGCCTATAAGCCTAGCTCAAATATACATGATCACAATAATTTTAGCATGCTACTATTTGTGCAACTATTGTGCCTAGTTCTTTTCCTTCGAGCGTTGTTGTTTCATCAAGTAGACGCTTAAGCATGTCAAAGTTTCCCTAATAAATCCTAGTTCAAATCTAAACTTTCCTTTTTCCTCTGAAAATTGTTAAGATGAACATTGATCATTCATCCCAATCAGACCTCGGTCACCCATAAAAAATAAATTAACTTCTTCATAATCATCACAATAATTAGGAATGTTTACTAAATCTTTGTGATCATCCCAATATTATCACTAAATTTAACCTTCCTTCATCTTTTGGGCAGGACTTTTTTAAGTTGACTAGTGCAATTCCGGTTCAGATGCACTGCTGTCTTCAATCGAACATCCATGCAGTACCGCACACTTAATTTGATGGCATTAGCTAAATGTGGTTGTTATTGTGTCCTTACTATGATATATTGTCATATTTATATTACGTAAATTTAAAATTTCTTGACTCGATACATTAAAATGTAAAAAAAAAAAAAAAAAAAAAATTCATATTATCAATGCAGCCCTTTTTTTATAGTTTTTTTACTTCGGTTTGGAAATTCTAACTAGACGTTGTTATAACTTCAAATCAGTCTTACTAAACGTTGTTTTGGGCCAGCAGTATTGTAAGATGATTTGTGCCACCCAGATTACATCAACGTGAATTCAGCCCATGATTTTTTCAGGCATTATGACAAATTTGCAAAAAAAATAAAAAATGTGTTCCATATTTCTACATTCAAAATCTCAATTTTCTCTCTTTTTACATACAAAATCCCAGACATTCCATATTTCTAGCATCTCTGATTGTTTTAAGCAAATACAAATATCCTAAAAGTTCACATAGATCATTTTTTTATGCAGAAAAAAAAACTTCTAAAAGGTCACATTGTCAAAATAATAGATGATATTATAATTCTTTTTGTGTTGCTGCTGATATAATATGCTTGTGATGGTTGTTCTCAGATCAATAAACTATAACGAACAAAGGGTCTTTCAACCACTGACAGATGAAAATATTTTTATTTTTTTTATTTAACATAACTCTGAGTAATTCATGTCAAATGAAATTTTCGCTATTATTCATCTGCATTTACAAAAGTGTGGGCGCCTTGCCTTTGTCATAATCATGGCATAAAATATTAAATACTATATCATAAAAACTCATATTATGCATCAAAATTAAAAGCTGCTATTTTACATAGAATAGTCAATGTCCAACTCTGCTGCATATTTTGCCTCTGCGGCAACTTCATCGAGAGGCATACCGGCAACAGCTGCTGCTCCAGCTATCTGATATTTACAAAACCATTGATAATTAGATGACCTACAAAATATAGAAACATACTCGTTAAATCATGTTACATATAATCTGCGTCAAATTATGTTAATAATGATTGTGCATGACTCTAGGATCATTAGACTTCTACATGATATATAATATAACTGTAAAAGCATTCATGACACTTCATATAATACACACACTCACACACAAAAATGATAGGTAATTTTTATTCCAATCCACAATTTTAGTAAGTTAATCCATCCTATTTTATAGGATCATTGACTTTTACTAAAATTTGAATTTTAATCGGTGTATCCACCTAAAAACGTATGAATTTTTCTTCTTCTCAGTCTTCTTCCTTGCGTTTTGCGTCGCATTCTAGTTTCTAAAATCCTACCATCTAAATCCAAGTTTAAGTGGTGTAATTCAATGTTATAACAGTAATTAGTTATCTTGCTTCTGCTGATGATGCATCTTCCTCAACGTTTTATGCTTCTGATAAGGCTGGAGAGTCTACTGAGTGGTACTTATATGGGTTTTGTATCATAGAAGGACCTGAAATGGTTCAGGATTTTGCTAAGATGGAGTTGCAGGAAAATTACTTAAAATACACAGGCTACAAAATCTAACGATATATGAATAACATTAAAACCGTATGGTTAACATATGATATATTTTGACAAGCTAAATGTGGCACCACAAGTACAAGTGGTTTTGCTATAATTACCCGAGCATGCCTGATTTCTTTATCATTATAAACGTTTTTCAATACATATGTGGGGTACTCGGCTGTTCTCCATGTCAACTTCATACATTGATCTATCAGCCTATAAACTTCAAGATACAATAAATAAAATGACTGCATATATCCACTATTTTACATGCATCATTAAACTATTTGTGTTCAAGTAGTTAACTAAATGCGGGTATGTTGTCCTTGTGAATGGAGCTGCTCATGTAAAATTTATATTATATTACACAAAAATAATTTTGCTTCATGTATATTTTGTAAATATAAATAATAGGTACGCAACTGTTGATCTGAACACTGAAATTTCATTGGACAGATTTACAATATGGTGTTAAAATCCCTTCATTGTTTGTATGCAAAAGTTTGTATTAGTGATACTGCATACTTTTGAATTCTTTTACTTCTAATTTGGATACGTAACAAACGTTGACTTTTTATGTCATATGATTTGAAATATAATCAATGACTTCTTTTACTTCTAATTTGGATACGTACCAACTGGGAATGGCCATGGCGAGCGAGCGTGACCCACAAATTGATCCATTTGATCAAACATTATTGTGTTTGATTGGTTTTCAAGAGTTGAAGATCAAAACTTCACGTTTTTATTTCTTAGTCATATTTATAAAGCATGTTTACCCGTCGATACAGTTTTGAGAACATATTTTCCCCGTACGTACTGTTAGATATCTATAATGAAATTAAATATTAAAATTAAGAGGAAAAAAAAAGAATCGTTAAGTTAATCCACTCGTGGATTATCTTACAAATTAGTTGTGGATTAACTTATTAATGTAAAATGGTGGATCAACTTATTAAAACCATGGATTTGAATAAAAATTACCAAAATGATATTTATGTGGAGAAACAGTGCATTTATGTGAAAGAATACAGTAAGTATTAAATTCCACCTCAAATTAAACTACCTTACCAAAATTCTATTAAATGACATATAGCAATACATATAGTACATTAGACCTTTTTTAACTACTGTAAAAAGAAAAGTAACAATAAAAAACATCAAACTATCTAATTTTTTTTTCTAATTCCATATAAAAAAAATCGTTAAATCTCAAAACTTTCTCAGACTTCCCTTAAAAGCCCAGTTAGATATTGAAATATACTTTGTGTGCAAATACGATACATACATTTTTCATGTCATGCAAAGAAACATGTCTAAGTTGACCCATTATGTTTCAAACTTCTAGGCTATCGGGGAAACAAAAAAAATAGCTAAATTCTGCAAGTAAGGCCATGTTCATACTTCTAGGCTAAGTTGACCGAATTTGTAAAACATAGCTATATTTCAAATTTCATAATTTTTGAAGTCAATATGTGACCCCAATAAACTAAAATGTACGTTGAAATTCAATATTGAACATTATATTAATTTATATTTTAATTTTGATAAGAACTGATCAAACAATCAAATTGGCCTACAAAACATATCCCATTGTGTCCGGAATGGGGGTATTTGGTTAGGAAAGACAGTCATTAGGTTTGATTTGGAGTTCGGATCGATAAACAAATAATTCACAAGTTAAATAATATATGTATATATATATATATGTATATATATATATATATATATATATATTAGCCTGCAGTTCGAAAAAATTATAATACGAAAGTTGTTAAGCACTTTATGCTCTACATATCCAACGGTTATGATCAAATATAATCGAGTGTAGTGTGCGATTTCGAGGCTCAAAAGCCAGAGGTTTGTGCTCGTTTTCAGCGTTGGTAGGGGTGTGAGCTGGCTCATGTCGCAAGGCGTTGGTGGAGTGAACGACGAGCTTCGTCATGGTGTATGGCGATCGGGTCCTGGAAGCTCCGGTAGGCGTGTGTTTTGGAGAGAGGAGGGTGAAGTTAGGGTTTGGCGGGTTTGTTTTGGAGCAGGAGAGAACGACGTGAAGAGAGATTAAGGTTATTAAACCTTAATTAATTAAAACAAATGGTGTTATTTAATTATTAATGTTTAGAATCTATAACTTTTTCATACAACGTCGGAATTCGACGATTTAAGATCCATTGGAATCGTGACAACGAACACTACAATATGGAACTGAGCAGAATAGAAATGGAGAAACTGAATTTTGAGCTAAATTAAAAGTTTGTTTAATTTATAGTTTAAAAATAAATCTTCAATTAAAGACTGGCGGAGTGGAAATCAATGTGAGAGTTCTTTCTTACTCAACTCTTTTGTTATGTCATTGCAATCATATTTAAAAATATATCGATTGCCAGTGTTATTTTTTATCAGTTTTAATTATCATAAAATGTTGTACGATATATGCTAACTCACCTCACTATTGTTTGCAAACCCATGGATAATTTGATTAACTGGATTATGCTTTGATTGTGATTTGGAATATATTAAAAATAATGTTAATATTAATGTGGTAGTTGAAATTGGATATAAATATCCATTTATAATTTGAACAGCAAAAATTAGTTAGTTTGAAGAAAAAATTGAATTGAATTACAAACGATTAAATTTGTGAATCAGTATTGATTCAAATTTACTGTTTATTGGTTGAAAACCCCACACGGGTCTTCGGATAATATTTGATTTACACATCTCCCTTGTGTGTAATTTGCGGTTAATCGATTGACTGACATATGAAAATAAGCGTCAATAAACCAATTGAAGCTTATATAAAAATAAGATGCACACTGGATGTCATTTTAGGTGTCGATAGTTGTTAGCAACTTGGATGTATATAATGAAAGGAATCCATAGAAATTTATTTATATGGATATTGGTTGAATAATATTCCAATCCGGAATAAATATGAATATTTTATAATATAATATCCAATATAATTTTGATGTCTAATTCTTGATGGACACGAAAATATATAAAAACATGAAGTCGAGTTAAGTATATAAACGCTATTTTCACTCGAGCGGATTTTATATCGATTTTATTCATTTTTATAATGAATATCAAGAAGACTAAATTTCAAAATCTGACATTTTGAAAAGACTATCATTTTGAGATTAAAACTAAAGTAGAGTTTTAATGAATCTTTAATTAAATTGAAATGTAGAAAGAGGTAATTAAATTTACCGAATTTGGGAAATGATCGAGATGGAGTACCACCAATTTTACTCCATGCGATAGTTAAGTCTTTAATTAGATTTAAAACGTTAAATGGTAATTAAATTTACCAATAAAACGATGGGTGGTAAATTTGGAGTACCGCCAGTTTTGCTCCATGGGATGAATAGGTTGGGACTGAGATAATAAAATGAATAATTACTTCGGTAAGGTTTGATTAATCCCGACTAGTTGATAAACCTTAATTTGGTTTAAGTTGTGAAAAGATATAATAAAATCTTTTGAAATGATTTCCAAAGGAAGATTAAACAATAAGTTTAAAAGAATCTATCTTTAATAAAATTAATCGAAACCTTTCCCTAAAGATGTGAATATTTGAATAAAAGAATATTCTGGATTGGAATGAGATGTGTGCTATCTTTGTGTATTTATCACATGACTATATAGATAAACAAGTTATTCGGAAAGACCGGGTTAACCCATTCTGAATAACTGTTACGACGACTAAAAGTTGAAGATGTGAAGACGGTGGTTGAAGACCGAAGATCTTCACATCGTCGGGATGATTATTGATGTCTCGACCTTGGGTGTATACACAAGACGAGGTAATAAGTGGTGAACGTTCAGATGTACTTGGAGATCGACCTGATATGCGATGACCTCTCTCCTCTAGTGGGTATATGGTATGAGGAATAGGGTGCCTCCTGTTTTGTTTAGACCCAGAATGGATTATGTCTGACATTGTATTTCGTTTTGTATTGATTAATTTCTATGAAATATGTATCTGTTTGGTGGCAGAGAATTTATTCTCTTGCTTAACACCCTTCTTTAAGACGTACGAGCTTAGATGTTATATATTGATAGATATCATTTTATGGCATGAATTGTTAATGCGGCATGCTAAGATGCAAATGATCAAGGCTTTTTGTTGAAAAGCAGATTCTTGTGGATGATTATCAAAGCACGGCTTTAAGTAGCATAGCTTTGTGTATAGCATTAATTCGCGAGCTTCACACCCGGTATGAGTCAAAAACGGGATAGTGACTACAAGGAGTACATGCATTTCTTTCGAGCTAGAAATGGCGTCATGGTATGGAGCCCAGACATTTTTACTTATGTAGATGATGAATTGCGAGGCGCCTCAGAAATAGAGCCGACTAAAAGGCTCAAGTGATAGGTCATATAGGACCGAGAAATGTATTGTTCAGGAATAACTAATCCACGAACGCTAGGTGTGGACCGACCCTAAGGATCCAAGGGTTGCCATAGGTGTGAACTTGAGGCATTTGCTAAAGTGTCTCAAAAGCGGTAAGGAGACATTCCTTGCCTTGACTCATAGATGGAATATAATTTCCGTTACGCGACTTTTCGGTTCTAGTTGTAAACCTATATGGCGACATAATATATGGTACCTACGCCATCTATGATTGACGATACATTTATATTCGAAGTGGTCTTATACACTATGAACTTATAATACTATCAAAGATATTTGTTTTTAAAATGTACTAAAATGTTTGGCTATTATAAGGTAAAACTATATCCTCTGGTTTGTGTTGCATTCTGTGATGGGACCTGAGTCTTACAGTAGCTTCATTTTTTCCAAAAGGATTGCGTTGCTTATAAATTATTTTATTTCAAACTTTGGTATTTAGATGGAGTAAACCTGTTCCTTGACATACGACGTGGTCCTATGATTTACCATATTTCAAAGTAAAGTTAATAACTAGTTTAGCTCTCATACAAGTCTCATGACTGATTTGGAGTTTATTGTTTCCACCTAAACTCTGGGTGCCTATATTTTCCATATGGACAGTCAGTAGTTTTGGTTTTGCAGATTCTTTATTTTTCTCAAGATCCTGGATTACACCTGGAGATATATTCAGAAAGCTCTAGATCTGTTTATTGGTTTCAGCTGTGTTAGTTGATGATTTCCACTGCTTTGTATTTATTTATGTAAAAATTCTGCTGCTATGTAAATTATTACCCTCTGATATTATATTTTCCGTGATGTAAAATTTATTCGCTCTCTGATATTCTTGTACTTTGAAGTAAATTGTTGTAATAGGAATGAAAATTTCTCCTGTTTGTGTTCTGATGCATCGCGTTCTCAAAGCAGTCCACCTCCTTGTTCGGTTTAGGCCTACCAGGAAGTTCGGTTTGCTACAAATATACTTTCTAGAAACAATTATTTTTTATAATTCAACATAGTCGAATTCTAATCGTAAATCTGTATGGATTTATTTCAATTCAATCTACAATCTGAATATCAAAATAAATTTCATCATTTCTTTTTTAAAAACGATTCCCAAATTATCCAATGATATTTTATTTCACTTTATTTATAAATTTCGTTTATAAATTCAACTACTTGTTTTTATTATTAAAACAAGTTTATTTTTCATAGCTCATTTGAAATTCAATTTCTATTTGAAAAAAAAAATCCTTTTTAAAATCTCAAAATTCCTTTTCATGATATTTTTAAGTATCAATATTTAGGTTCGGTGTTATTCAAGCATCCAATACACAATAATAACCTATAACACATCATATAACCCCATATATATGAAACAACACTAAAATAAATTTTTGAGGAATCTAGTTGGGTCCCTCCAACCTGTTTTCCTACATCCACAAATGTTACACAACATAAATAATACCTATCCTGCTTCAAGGCAGGATATCGTGGTACAAAAGGTCATCCACTATATATATTATGGGGGCGTATAGGGTCATCCGCTAATGGTACTGTGGGAAATATCCAACCACCAAGCCTAAATATAACTAATATACATAATAGCGACAACCACCAACTTTAAATATAACTAATATATATAATAGCCACAATTCTTCAATAATAATTCAATGCATCCAAACAGTCAACCAACAACGTAAAAAAATAAAAATTCATTTACAATAAAATTATAAATGAATTAGAGATTGAGTCTACTCACCTTGATTTTAATCGTAATTTATTCCAATCCGGATTCCAATGTGTGGTTGACGATAATACGAATTCAACATAATTCATTTCGACTTAATTTGATTTCATATGAAAATGATATACTTGTTACAAGTTTATACACAAATAAACAACATTTAATTACTTTTTAAATTAATATATTAATTTGCTTAATTACCTCCTAATCCAGTTTAAAAATTCACAACTTCGAATTAGCTCTAGGATTTGAAAACTTGAACCGACCTTTTCACCTAAAACGAATAAGTCCACATTTTAAAATTTTGTACAGTTTGAATCTTAAATTAGAATTTACTAATTAAAAATGATTACCCTATTCTCTCGTTCCTGTTATTTCGAACAATATGCCTAAAGCAATCCACATCGTGGCCCAATTTTTTTCATCTCCTTTACTCTAAATTCCACTGCTCGAACTCAAACCCAATGGCCGCTACTTAGGGTCTAACTAACTCCTTCTACCTCATATGAATATTGTGACTTCTCTGTACAGAACCCACCACAACGTCTACCCTAGAAAAACTGAAACTGACCATACTGTTGATCTTCCCTTCTTCATCCACATCTCCCTATCACCATTAGCGTGTCCTCACATCATCCTTTCCAGTCGCGGCTTGGAACTGTATTCACACCCGAGAAGGAAGGCAGCGCGAATATTGCTCTTCAATTCCCACCAAAACATCACACAAGCCACCAATCTCCTCCACTATCACCATGCTATCCCAATGAAGGTTAACCAAAACCCTAGCCCACGTTGCTTCGAATTCGAACCTCAGGAATCAGCATCGCATAAAATTTGAAGGATATAGGATTGAAGTACTCGAGTCACTGAGTTTAATGAATCAAAATTCGCAGAATTCCATAGAGTATTGAATGAGAAATTTTGGGAATTGAAATTTTAGGGATTTACTGTGTTTCGATTTGATAAATTTTCATGATTATTAAAAAAGGAAAGGCGATCTTAAATTTTGAAGGAGAAAACCAGTGCCTTTTTTGTGAGAGAGAGTAGGTTCGAATTTGATGTCAGGAAGAAGGAAAATTACGATTTATAAGGGGGATGGAAAAATAGGAACGATGTCATTTTCATGTAGGCATAGGTAGGGAGATGCTTAGGCATGTGTGAATTAAACTCTTAGACTGTGCAAAATGAAGTAATAGGATTAGTATAAATTTATTTTAGATTTATTATTATTTAATTTATATGAAACTTGCACACTAAGTAACATCGTAAAACTACCGCATACGAGCTTCGATCATGATAAAATTTGTAATCCTACAATAACTTTATATTTCGGACATGATGGAACTGCTGTTTTCGAATTCGGAGATCGTTTGTAAAACTTTCCTTTTAATTCACGATGTGAACCAATACACATTTAAACTGCACACTATCACATATTAACTCTAATTAACACCAAACTAGAAATCTAGGCATAATTAACTATTATGGCTTTTATAAAATTGGTTTCGTTGAAAACCGAAGTCGTTTGAGAATTGACTATTCTCAAGTTCTAATTTAAATTGATATAATATAATTTAAATTCAAAACAATTAACTCCTTGAAAATAAATTAGTATTATTATAATTTATATTCAAATAAATTTATATTAATCATCTGAATCATTTTGATTCAGTTTTAACTTCAAATTCAATTATTTGTTGTTTTTCATATTTCGATAATTCGATATACTCGAAATTAAATCGTATTTGATTATTAAATTGTTAAACTCCATATAAAATCCATTTATATTATCAGTTCAACATTTAAAACAATATTAAATGTTTAAAATTAATCGACTAGAAATCCGGGTCGTTACAACAAGTGTACATATGCATATATGTACATAAGCAAGCATGGGTTGCACATGAACAAGGCAATAAAGAGTAGCAAATACAAGACAAGCCACAAATACAAGCCAGAAAAAACAATGCAAATGTACATGACAAGGCCATCATGACATAAATGGCAAGAGCCAAGTAATGGAATCAGCACCAGCAAAGTGAAAAAGGCCATGGATACAACAAGTGTACAACAGACTCAAGTGCTTGGAGTTACTTACAATATTAGCTATCAATTGAGTATTGGCATGACATCGAATGAGGCATTGTACAATAGACCTTGTAATGCACTATCTTGCTGGTTCGAAACACGAGAAAAGTTGATGCTTGGGTCGGAAATTATAAGAGAAAAGACAGATAAGATAAAGATCACTTGGCAACGAATCAAAGCTGGCTAGGATCGCCAGAAGAGCTATGCGGGTAAAAAGAGAAAGGATTTGGAATTCTCAGTTGGAGATTTGTTATTTATTAATCCTCTCAAGAATGTTGTTCATTTAGAAATAATATCATAAGTTAGCTCCAAGATTTGTTGGACTATTCCTGATTGTGGAAAGGACTAGGAAGTTGGCATATAGAACATAATTGCCTTGGAAGATGGCGGTTCTGCACAATGTTTTTCATGTCTCATCTCTATAGAAGTTTGTGCATGACTCGAATGTTATGACATCTTCAGATCAGGTTGAAGACGTAGAGGTACGTAGATCTAGAAGTTGTAAGGCCTCGTTTACAACTTTGAGTTGTTGGGAATGACATGAAAGAATTTAGGAGGAAGATATTAGGCTAGTTAAGGTAGAATTAAGCGAGGATGATAACAATTGTACATGGAAGGCAAAGGAGAGGTGTGAAGATGAAATATCCATAACTCCTCATCCCATATATGTGGAGAGGCGGAAACCATGGTGAATCAAATTAGAGGTGAGCAATATTCCGTTCAAACTGGATTAACTGACCAGATCGATTCATTTCATTTGGGGAACCTCGGTTCGGTTTTAAAACTAAATCGGTTTGAATTTGGTTTTTAAAATAAAAAAATTCGGTTATCGATTTAAACGAATTAACCAAACTTTTAATTTATTATCTAATTTTATGGCACTATAGTACTTAAAGTAATTAGTTTACTTATCTTTATTAATAATTGTGTTAGAAACACATATTTTTTGTAACACCCTGAATTTTTGAATAATCGAATCAAATAGATTAAAGAATAATTAATCTCAGATGTGAGAATTAAGGGAAACGGGTTGCGCCATTGCGTTCATCTCGAAATTCTGCTTGGAAACGAGTCCGAGTTTTCGAGAAACGGAGTCCGTATGAGGGAGATATGACCCTCCGAAGTTTTAGGAATTTTCAGAACCGAAAACATCTTGAAATTCGAATTCGAAATTTGAATTCAAACGCCACGCAGAATGGGCGGGAATTTTCCCGCCCAGGACCAGGTCGACCTGGGAGTCGACACTATGGTCGACCTCCCAAGGACCAGGTCGACCCTATGGTCGACCTGGGGGTCGACCCTATGGTCGACCTGGGGGTCGACCTGGTGACAGAACCCAGTTCTGAGCCAGGGTTCATTCTGATGTATCTGGTCACGTTTTCTGTCTAGATTCGTCCGCCTAATCCTATATAAACAGCCTCCTAGCCTCATTCTCTTTACACCATTTTATTCTCTCCTTATGCTGCCTCTGAAATATTATAAATAAATAAAATAATGGCGTCGCTACTCTGCTGGAATCAAAACTAGAAATAGTGCATCTTCTTCCAAATCCGAATTAGGTTAAAAGAGAACTACTGCAACTCTTCTTCTATAATCCAATCAAGGAAAGCACGGTTATTTTTAGATATGAATTTTAATTATGATCGTGACATGGTTGTAAATCTGAATATGAGGTTATGCATATTCTGTTCTGTTTAGATCTATCCTATTGTAACTATTCTGTATCTCTCTTCTTTCTGTTCTATAGCCAGGCTACCACGAGCCTGAGCCAAATCTCATAAGAGATTGACGCACGAATGCCAAACTTTTGGGGCAAATAATGAATGATGCATAAATTGGGCATGACTGATCTGTGACTGATTTGAGGAAAGAATATAGGCTGTAGCTAGAACATAAATCTGAGACATATGGCTAGACATGTTTGAAACATAAAGTGTATTGAACATATAACTTGAGGCACAAAAGAATATTGGACATATGACTTAGGATTTGGACGTAAAGATTTTACTGTAAATAAGCAATTGATTTAGATACATAGCACATGTTGTAATTCAAGACATAAGCTGGAGGCATATTATATGAGATTGTTTATGACTTAGAATATAAAGGACATAAGTTGTAATTCTAGATCTGGACATACTTTATATATTATAGTCTGTAATTTAGAAGAAGGAGGATTATTTTGTGTATAACTTAGGCGTAAAGACCTATATTAAATAAGATAACCATTAATGTGAACACGCCTAAAAGTGGGTTTTTGGATATATGACATGCATTGTAATTCATGGCTATATTTGGCATAATTTATATGTAAGGTTTTTGGAGAATATTATGAACTATGCAAGTTTAATTAAAATTTGGGACATATGTTATATGGTGGATTATGACCATAATTTGGGCTTATAAGTTTAGGCTTACTTTATGAATTAGGCGAGATATGCGCATAGGACTTTATGGAATGTTTAATCGACTAAAACTGTTATCTGTTTAATATGCTAAATTTGCCTAATCTGCTACCTGTTTAATCTACTGAATTGCCTAAACTGTTAAATATGTTGAATTGCCTAATCTGCTAATTGTGCCCAATCTGCTAAATCTGTTGAGTTGCCTAATCTGCATAATCTGTTGAACTACCTGAGCTGCTAAATCTGTTAGATCTATTGAAAAGATGAATGATTGTAATTTGTGTAAAACATGTTAATTTGTTTAATCTGCTGCGACTTGAAAAGAAGTCAAATATGTTAAATTGGCATAATTAGTCTGATATTTGTATCATTTGTAATGAAATAAATGGGTTATAATAAAAATGCTGAGACACGAGGTTAGACTCATGTTTGCGGTAGATGCCTACCCGGACCCAACCGGCTTAACCAGCAACAACAAACTGCTAGTCTAATGTGAGAGGTCGTAGGCATAAATAAAATATGCTTAGACACGAGGTTAGGTCTGGCTTGTGGCATAAGTCTGCCCGGAACCGCCCGGCTTATCCAGCAGCCACAAGCTACCGACCTAATGTGAGAGGTCTGCGCATTAATATTTAATTAATGCAAATCTGAGGTAAATATGATGTCTAAAATGTGTTGGGTAGATAGGGCTAAACCAATTGGACTGATGAATTAATAAACCTGTTTCGTGAATCTGTAGGCCCAATACAAAGTTAGACAATCTATAAGTCTGTTAAAACTGTACATCTGATCCGTTAGTCTGAAAACCTGTTAACCTGATTTTTCTGATCTGTGAACTAGTTGACTTGAACTCTGTATGTCTAAAAACTTGTAAACAAGTTAATCTGAAATCTGTTAGTCTGGGGACACAAGGTTAGGAGGGAAAATACTTGTATCATCTGTTGTTTGGGACCCATATTAGTCAGTAACCCTTTCTGGTATCAAAACTATGACCCAACAGTAGGTAGGGTCCGGGCACGCTTACTAAACTAATTATAAGCGGTTCATTCTGATAATGGCGAGGGGTGTTGATGGTGCGTTCCAACCGGGTCATGTGCGTGCATGGATCCCAGTCTTCCTTTGAGAATGTAAGACGCCGTGACATCTGTAAATAGGTCTGTGTCATTTAAAGGTTGCCACTTTGGGGAGTGATACACCCTTCTGTGGGGCTTGCACAGAGTATTTATGTATTAGGGAGCCGATCGCTTGGGGTAGATTTAGGTTACACTTAGTTCTGTCTGTTTCCGTTGGGGTACCGTCTGTTTCTTTTGGGTGGTAACACCTTCTGTTTCTGCGTGGTACCGTCTGTTGGGGTGGTAAAGGTCCATTTACTAGTGTACACCTAATTCTAACATTCTATTTCCGTAAGGATTATTCTATTTCTGTACCTTCTGTTCGGGTGGTAAAGGCCCATTATTCTGTTTCTGTTTAGACATTAGGGTAACACCTAATCCTGTTATACTAGTATTAGTGCAGAGAAGTAAAATATAAGTAAGAAGCATAACTTGGGCTATATCATTCTATTTCTTCTGTTTAGCTTAAGTATATTAGTTACTCCTGTTGATATTGTCTCTTATCCAACTTTATTTTCATGCCATGATATTATTATCTGTTCATATACTGAAAGTCACTGGACTTGCCAGACTTTATGTCTGACCTTGCTTGTTTTCGCCCCTTCTCTTTCGTTTCCCCCCCCAGGTTTGTAGGGTGGAAATCTAGAAGCTTGATTTGGACTTTCTCTGCTTGAAGTATCGCTTGGCCTTGGCTCTATCTTTCCATGGCAGTTTATGTTGGGGGATTATGATTTTAAAAACTATGTATTCTGAAGGCTTTTGTATAAGACTGATATTTCTGTACTTGAATTCTGATATTGTGATTTGAAAAGATGTAACCAAACTTACTTCGGTTTCTGTTGTAATAAAGTTATAAATTTTTCAAGTACTGTTTTATCTGTCTTGTAAATTTCTATTTTGTCTACTAAAACGCTTCATCAAAGTTAAAGCATTCCCTTTGTGAGTGACCTTAACGGAGGTGGGGTGTTACATTTTTGGTCCGATCGTAAAATGTCAAAATTGCCCTTTATTTAAATTAAAAAACTATCCCATAAAAAAATGATCTGTGCGGTTGATTTTTTTTTCTTTTCAAAACTTCATTTATGTATGTGTTGACACTTGACCTAGTCAATAACAATCCACGGGCGGAGTGCGTGCTGCAGTCACGCGTGGAGCGTGTGCCGTTACGCTCGTATAATATAAAGGCATTTGCTGCAAATAGATCAAATCTTATCATAAACATAAATTTACTATATAAAATTTCTCCAAACATGAATTTATGGTTTACTTTAAGTGAATCTGTCATTTGAATAATAATACATCTTTTAAGTTCGGTTAAATCGGTTGCCGACCGAATTAACCGAAATTAATTCGGTTCGGTTCGATTTGAATTTTTTTTGTGCTAATTCGGTTAACTTCAAACCGATCGAACGTTCACCCATAAATTCAATGGTGGAGATTTATTGTGTCACCAGTTGTATTTATATTTTATGTCTAAATAGGCTTCATTTACCAATTCTTATATTTAAAAAATTTGTTTAACAATTTTTTTAATTAATTTATATTAACATGATTTTAACGTAAAGATATAGCTAAATATTTATATAAATAATTTTCTTTTGAATGCGTTAAACATATATAGTTTGTGAAAAAACCAAATTATGCATTTTGTGCATCATAATAGATGCAGAATGCGTGTAGTAATACTCATGTGTGCCATACACACACACACCTGAAAGCGAGTTTGTTCATCTCACATTTGGTGAGGTGAACAAAACTCTATATCTCCATTAGTTACAGATATCGGAGATCCGGTGAAATTCAGGAGGCTCCTATGACTACTACGACTGGAAAGTAGAAGTTTTGTACCCTCTTCCCCATATAGTATATACAAACTCCTACTTCACGCACCTTGAGGAAACTCTAGTGACTTCAAAAAGAAAACTGTCCAATGAACAAACAGCACGTGCGCTCTTTCCTACCAAAGAAATAAAGCACCACGGAAGCATAGATCCCATCTCAAATGGAGTACACTGCAAACAATCAACTCATTTGACTCCTTAACCACCTGTCTACTTTGAAAACTCTCTCGCCACCCTACCTCTTGCACCATACAAAGCTCATCAAATCATTTTTTAACTTGCATATTCTAGTTTTACTCTTCTCCAAAATGGGCATCAAAATGTTTATGGTTTCCTTCATAATAACCTCACTTCTACTGTCCCTTCTCTTCATTCCATCTCTCTTTTTAACCACCACCACCAAAAGCTCAATCATCTCCCCTATTCAAACACATCACAAAGCCACAAACTACCCAGTAAAATTTGCTTATCTTATATCTGCCTCAAATGGAGATGTAACGAGACTAATTCGCTTGTTAATGGCTCTGTATCATCCTAACAACCAATATCTTCTTCATCTTGATCGCGATGCATTGCCCGAGGAACATGTAAATTTATCTAGTTTTATTGCTAACCAATCTACATTTTCACAATATGGGAATGTTCAAGTTGTTCAGAAGCCAAATTTGGTAACTTATAGAGGTCCTACTATGCTTGCTACCACTCTTCATGCTATGTCTTTGCTTTTAAGGAGCTCTAACTGGGACTGGTTCATTAATTTGAGTGCTTCAGATTATCCATTGGTCACTCAAGATGGTATTTAATACTTGAATTTCTAGATCTGTTCCAATTTCTTTTTTTTTAATTAAGTTTACTTATTTCAGATCTGATTGTTGCATTCTCTAATTTGCCTAGAAACCTCAGCTTTGTGCAGCATTCAAGCAACTTGGGCTGGAAAGTGTATGTTTTTATTACTTAGTTTTCTTTCTTTTTAATTAGAGATATTAATTAACTGGCTAAATGTGGGTTCTTTAGGAAGAAGAGGGCAAAACCTCTCATTATAGATCCTGCTCTTTATAGTCAGAACAAATCTGAATTGATTTGGGCAACTGAACAGAGAAATCCACCTTCTTCTTTCAGGCTTTTTACAGGTTAGTTTATTTTGTATTTTATATGTAGAATTTCACACTATTTGAGTCCATATTCTTACACATGATGGATGTTTTGTTTGTTATCTTTTTTCCTTACTCAGAAAACTTATATTTATTAGCATTTACCATAGTCATATTATACAGTACAAAAAGTACGTGTATAGTGTGTTACCCACATGATGCATATGACTGAAAGAAACAGAGAATACATCAGTGTGATTTAATAAGTCTGTGAACATAAACCGAAAGTTAACATAAAGAGAAATAACATAAGAAATCCAAGAACTCAGAGAATCTTAACTTCTATCCCCAAATATTACCATATGATAACTGGTATTATTAGCAATGCACAAGATTACATTATTCTTTTCGGGTCTACTTCTATGTGGGCGCAAAAGAGGAAATATAATAATGCTTCAACTATTGTTGCATGTGCATTTAATTTAGACCTCACTATTACATTATACTTTTCATCATGGGCAAACATATTCCATCTTTATCTTCTCATTTTTCAATTGTTTGTTACTTTGTTTGCTTATTTTGGAAATTTACCGCAAAGGGCAGTAACAATACAACCTCTGTTTTCAATCCTGTTTAAGTTTAATTATCTCTTTATCAAACCGACCGTTAGAGAGTTTTGTTTACTGTCACATAGCTAAAATAAACTTCTGTAAAGCCAAAGTGAGCAGCAGCTCACACTCAAAGTGAGCAGTCATTAATTACCTAGCCTTATCTCATTTGTTTCGGATTTCAAGTTTAACCAATAGCATATAAAGCCAACTAACCGATTGCTTACTCAAATTTGTAGTGCGAGCAGGATTGGCATAATGTGTTTTCTTCTTGAACTAAACTAATAGATAATATGTATGTGCTTATAAGAATATTTTTGTAGGCTCTGCATGGGTGATCCTTTCAAGACCATTTGCCGAATACTGCATAATATCCTACGACAACTTCCCAAGAACACTGCTCCTATACTTAACGAACTTCATCTCATCACCCGAGTTCTACTTCCAAACAGTCATTTGCAAGTCGAAGCAATTCAAAAGCACGGCAGTAAACCACGACCTTCACTACATAATGTGGGACAACCCTCCGAAGCAGCACCCTAGAATTCTAGACATCAAAGACTACAGAAGGATGGTAATGAGCAGCAGACCATTTGCACGCAAGTTCAAGAAAGACGATCCCGTCCTCGATAAGATCGACAGGGAGATACTGAAGAGAAGGAAAGATGGGTTCAGTCATGGTGGCTGGTGTGCTGGTATGAGAAGTAAGGGGTGTTTTGGTCATTTTATGGGCAATGGGACGAGGCTTTTGATGCCTGGGTGGGGGTCAAGGAGGTTGAAAGCTTTGTTGAGGAAGAGTTTGATGAGTAAGAATTTTGGAAGAAGGCAATGCAGGTGAAGTAACCATTCCATGTAATTTTATATGTTGAGTCTAGGAATCTGACTTGGGGTCATGAGTTTAGGTGTGCAAAAAATGCAATTAATACTGTAAACGGATCATACTATTAGTGTAGAAAGACGCGGCAATTTTAGTTGGATATTACAACAGTTGATTTGTGAAAATGTTGAAATTAAGTTTACTTCAAAGGTTGGAGGATCGACGTTCCTCAAAACGCTTTTCACTTTTAAAAGCATAGTTAATAACAGTGTTTTTCAAAACCCGACCCTACCGCGGTTCGACCTCGAATAACCTTGAATCTTAGACCATCATGACGCGGAACTCCATCAAACCTCGTTCATGCATAGACCCTAGTTGAACCTTCAAACTGACGGTCCAACCTTCAATTTTACAGGATTAAACCACAGTGTTTTGTTTTTCTACTTCTTACTTTGTAACTCTCTCAGATCATTTCATTTTTTGTGTTGTTTTGAAAATAACAACTAAAATATTTTCAAAAACTCATAACTTTTCCAAAATCTAAACCGTAAACTTTATCATTTCGTTCAAAAATACATGCGTATTTGTTTGTGCCTTTACTATTTAATTATATCATGCAATCTATTAATGTTAATGACCAAGTAGATGACTTTCAAACTTTATTATTCATTTGTTTGAGTATACATAAAACTTGATTATTCATATTTTCACTATTAACAAACATGTGCGGTTCTTGACGGTTCGATCGGTCATACCTTCAAAACCTTAGACTTTGAGTTTTCGAGATTTGACTCACGGCCTGGTTACGAAAACATTGGTTAATAATATGTGACTTATTCTATTATGATTAATGGGTCTCCAAAAGGGTTTATCCATAGCAATAGAGGAATTAGACAGGGAGACCCACTATCACCCTATCTATTTGCTATTGTAATGGAATATTTCACAATTCAAATGGAGATAGAGATGGCCAGGGGAAACATTAAGACTATTAACAGAAATACACCACATACTCATCTAGCTATTATATGCTGATGATATGCTCCTTTTTCTAAAAGCTGATAGGAATAATGCACTATCTATTTGCAAAATTTTGGATAACATGGAAAAATATGTTGGCCTCACTGTGAACATTAATAAAAGTAAAATATATTTTAGCAAAGATGCCTGTCATAAAGAGGATATTTTAAATTTGCTAAAATATAGAGAGGGTAAGTTACCGGTCAAATATCTAGGCCTTCCCCTTAGTATTAATCAGGTTAAGGACAGGGATTGTAATAGTTTAATTGAAATTATTCAGGGGAAATTAGAAGGCTGGTCTAGTAAACTACTGTCCTTAGCAGGTAGGGTGGAACTCACCCACACAGTCATCATGGCGGTTATCATCTACTGGATTCAGACACACAATATCCCATCTAGTACTATTCAAAAAATTGAAAAATTATTCTCCAATTTTATTTGGAGAGGCAAATACCATAAGCTGGCTTGGGACAAAGTTTGCAAACCAAAGAAGTTTGGTGGCCTTGGCCTCAGAAATATTAGGGACATTGCTGATGTTTGCAAATATAAGTTATTTTGGAAATTTATAGAGGGCAGATCTTTATGGGCTAGGTGGATGAAAGCCAAATATCTTAAGAATAAGATTTTTGGATTGCTAGAAAAGACAATCAGCATTCATATGTCTGGAAAAACATTCTTGACTGCAGGGATATGGGTAGAAAACTTATTTATAGGAATTTAAGAGATGGTACTAAGACCAGTTTGTGGTTTGATCCATGGATTCATGGCAACTCACTCATTAATCTTCTTGGTTGGAATAATTTGTATCATTTTGGGGGCTTACATGATAATGTAGATAGTATTATTGATAATAATTGTTGGAGCTTTCATACTAGCAATGCTGCTTATATTTTTAAAGAAGCTATTAGTAGTATTAAAATTGACCAAAGGGGTTATAAAGATGATTGGGATCGGAAGCTTTGCACTAAAGATAATAAATTCTCATTTAAAAAAAATGTGGGAATACATTAAGGGGGAGGAAGTTGAGGTAGATTGGCATAAAGTAATTTGGAGTAAATCAAATTGCCCAAAAATGGCACATTGTGCCTTTTTTGCTATTCTTAACAAACTCCCTACTAAAGATAGATGCTGTAAATGGGGCCAAAATATTGACACAAACTGTTTATTTTGTAAAAAAGTAGTAGAAAGCTCCAGGCATTTATTTTTTGATTGCGAATATTCCCAATACATTTGGAATAATGCCAAAAGTACTCTGGGGGTCAATCAGTACATTCCCACTTTAGATATTAGAGGTAGTGTTGATTATATCCTTAAGCATTTTAAACCCAAGTCTAAAAACTTCATTAAGGCTTGTGTTTTCCTTACTGCTATGGTGTTTCACATATGGAAAGAGAGAAATGAAAGACTGCACTCTAATAAAGCTATGAGTAGTTATCAGTTATGGAGAAATATCTATGCTGAAAGCCATATCATATTGAAAAAATCAAACAGGCAGAAAAATGACTGCAATAATTATCAGGAGAATGCAAGCAAATTCAATGATTGTAATAAATATGTGGAGGATTTCTTACTAAATGGCAAGCAAAGCTTGCACAAGCACTGCATCCACAATCAAGTTACTCATTCTGGAGAGCAGGAAGATTATGGCAACAAGGGAAAACAAATTTATTCTGACTTCCTAACTGGGATTAATCATCCCAACTCTGAATTCAAACAACATTCCTACAAGGGAACGATCCAAATTAATAATTATGATCATACAAATATATCTAAAATTATGAACAATAATGCTGGTTCATTACCTGATGCAGGATTCAGAGAATAGATTGATCCCAGTAGTGATTCAGAAGAAAATCATAACAGGATTTGCAACTCTGGCTTCCTTACTGAAGAGAAGCTCCATACTGTTCACAGAAATCATTTCTGTAAGGGAAGTAAACAGGGTTATTATCAATGTCATCCTATTAATTCTCAAATTATAGACACTAACCCTAATTACTTACCTGAAACAGTTAGAAAACCCATCAGCAGTGATCCGGAGTTCGATAAAATCCTGGAGGTAAACAATGAATACTGGTCAGCCCAGAGAGTCAAAATCAAATGCAAGGATATAGATAAAGACAGAAACTTTCTCAATAAAGTTGGGGACAATCACTATAAAAGCAAGATTAACAACAAAATATACCACTTATCTTGCTGGGGCAGAGGAGAGAGCAGCGGCGGATTCAGATCTCAAGCAGATCCGAGCTCCGAGAGGCACAAAGATGACCAAGACATGTTATTAAAGACAAGCAAGAGCAGATCTGAAGTCATGGTTAGTTTTAACACTAACGACATAGATGTTAGAGGCTCTAACAAGCTCAATGATCTTAAGAGAAAATTCAAAGACATGGAAGATCACGTTTGGAAGCCTCCATAATGCTTTCGTCGACCATAGTATGAAGATGACGAATCGCTCTCAAGTCCGCCATTGATGAGTTTGTGTGAGTTTGAGAGGAAGCTGTGATTAGGCAGCTAGGGTTAGAATGAGACGATAAGAGAGAAGTCTATACTTATGTTGAGTACTGGACTATGTTTTGTTTGGGCCTTGGGCCGATTTTTTACCTATTTCAAAAAAAAAAATGTTTATTAAGCAATTATCAAACTTATAAATTATGCGTTAATAATGTATCCATCAATTTAAACTTTTTCGTGGTGAATAACATTCAGAATATACTAATTAATTGACATAATCTTGAACTTTATCTCTAAAAATTATATCACATGCAACATTTTAGTACGTAGTCAATAAACAATGTATTAAGGTCACACATATCCATTTTAGTTATAGTAAACTATCTTTCTTACATGCAATGACAACACATAATACACCCTCGACATTCATGTGCCGATCATACATATCCAAAAGATAGGTCATTTTAGGTGAAGAAAAAAAAAATAGAATCCCATAAAGCATAATGATCTATGTACAATATAAACAATAATATTTACACAAAAGAAAATTATAATTTATCTATATAATAAAATTCCCCCCTGGACAAACAACAAGACAAAGAGTGGTTCAGATTTAATCCCGCAAAAACAAATCCACCGTCCTAATTTAAACACATCCCCTGATATTTTGATTGTCACCTCATCCGCATTTGCCTTATATTGATTGATGTAATTCTTGCTGCTAACCGTATTTGCTATGCCAGTAGTCAAATTTACAAAGCAATTCTTCATTTATTAATACACTAATATTAAATTTCTATTGTATTTAAGAATATTTGCCCACTTTTGAAATGCATAATAACAAACGAACTATATAAATATGGCATATTTAAATATGTATTATTGACAGAGACACATGAATAAAGGAGCATTAAGCATATAAAGAAGGATGAACTAATTTTTTTTCTCTACTGCGTATTTAATATGACGAAGATGCTGGAATTGCATTTCTCTCCATTGTCTTTCTACTTCTCCTAACGTAAAATGTATTTCATCTTTTATTTAATATAAACTGTGTGAAGTTATTACTGTAAATTAAATAATTGCAGACTAATTGTCAAATAGGAAAAACATGCACACTTATATGAAAGGTAACTCATTTACTGTGTCATAGCTTGATTTAATTATTCTATTCACTGCTTGCTTCAAATTAAAAAATTACTCCAAACCACTAGTTAATTGTTTTATTGATTTGTCGTATAGTCACCTTTAAATTGACATATAATCAAACAAAATGATTATGTATACATGTTATGTAAATTTGTTTCGTGTAAAACACCTTTTAAATTTTCAACACGCTAATTACTACAGCGAGAGGAAATGGATTTAGAGTTGCTTCATCTTTATGCCTATCTACGTACTTCATCTTCCTTCTTCTCATAAGTTAAATAATTAGCTCTTTAAATATTATATCGCTTAATGGAAAGGTTAATTTCTCCATATAGAAATCAAATTGTGTTTATTAGTTTTTACATATTTTTCGTTTAATAATAATTACTTATATTAAAGCTTTATATGTCATATAATGCTAATTACAACACGCAATTATACTAGCCTCGATTATGAAAATTAAATTAAATAATTTCCTTCAATAACTTTGCACTTTGGTTGAATTTATTCGTTCATTTTGGCAACTTCTAAAACTGCTAACAAAATATTTTTGGGTAAATAAACGTAATAAATATCAAATTAGTCCTTTAATTGATTCTCATTTGTGTTGTTCTCCATTTTTTCAACAACTGTTTTAGATTCAATCAATAATTTTATTCCCATTTATTTCAGTTACTATCCATTGATTAGTAAAATTCTCTTCAAATCAAAATGCAGTAAAATCAATTATCATGTCCACTGCAGATTGTACCTGATTTTAGGATTGATCAATTTTGAATTTTACTGAATAGAACTTAATATGATATTAACAAGACAAATTAGAATTTTGACGCCAGTAGATTCATGTCTATAATAAATTTTACGATCCTTATGAAGGAAAATCTATGCCAATTGTAGTTCATTTATTGGTAACCTATTTTTGTTTGTTAACCGTAATATTCATAAACTATGCTCAATTATAGCTGTCATTCCTATATTATGTAATATATGTCAGTTTAAATGACTGTATTGATTAATAGTCATCGAAAACTCATACAAATAGGATTACTATTTGGAATATCCTACAAATTTAAGCTGTTATATTTTTTGTTTTGTACCAAAGATTTATTTACTACTAAAACTATAAGTTCATCCGAAAAATATTGTGGCTTTTTTTGTATTTTGCTGAAGTTTACTCTTTTTCTATATCATGTAATTATTATGTTAATCAAAGAAATAAAAGCTAATTATCAATGATTTTTTTCCTTTAATAACTTTGCACTTTGGTTGAATTTATGCGCTCATTTTGGCAACTTCTAAAACTGCTAATAAGATGTTTATGGATAAATAAACGTAATAAATCTCAAATCACCTTTAATTGATTCTCATTTGTGTTCACTTCTCCATTTTTTCAACAAATGTTTCAATTTCAATCAATAATTTTATTTCCATTTATTTTAATTACTATCTATTGACAATTATTTTATTGACTATTATCTGTTGCTAAACAAAAACAAATATGTTTTCACATTGACTTTTGGGGTTTACCATGTTAAAATCCATTTTCAGTTTGCACTTCAGGCAACATTGATTAGTAGAATTCTCTTCATATCAAAATGTAGTAAAATCAATTATCATGTCTACTACAGATTGTACCTGTTTTTGGACTGGTCACTTTTGAATTTAATTGAACAGAACTTAATATGATGTTAACAAGACAAATTAGAATTTTGACGCCAGTAGATTTATGTCTATAATAAATTTTACGATCCTTATGAAGGAAAACCTATGCCAATTATAGTTGATTTATTAGTAACATATTGTTGTTTGTTGGCCATAGTATTCATAAATTATGCTCAATTGTAGTTGTCATTCCTATATTATGTTATATATGTCAGTTTAAATGACTGTATTGATTAATTATCATCGAAAACTCGTACAAATAGGACTGTTTTCTTTTGTATACTTTGTGTTCTTAAAGTTGTAGGTGCATAAATGTGAACATTGTTCTCATCAGAATGTCATTTTTTTAATCTTTATGGTAATTGTCATATTTACAAAAAATGGTAAGCAATTTATTTTCCAGTATAACATTCCCTTTTTCACCGTAAATACTTTCCATATTTACTTTCTTCATATATACACATAAAACCATAAACAAACAAGATAAAGAATATGTCATGCATTCAAATATGTATTTCTACAACAAACCTTCACTCACTTGACCTCTTTCAAATGTTGGTTTGCAGTCCCGCCACCTGTTGTGTGTGCTGGAATACATATCAGATTAATGCGAATACACTATATTGTACATAGGTGGATATTGAAACTGAAAAATATAAATTTAGTTCATGTTCTGTTGTGTACCTTCATCCATAGTATCATATTGACGCAACACATATGGGGACTAAAGTTAAAGTTGTTGCTTCCATTACTGTTATGCTTGCTTTTTGCAATGGTGACCGGACTATTTTTTTAACCTAAAAGCGTTAGCAGTAAAGATAATATTATATCACAAATACAGACTTGACAATCCTTTTGATGTTTTTTGATCTTGTACTGAATTTTATTTTTGTATTTTTATATGAAACTTAAAGTCTTTATATCCATCAAGCCTTCAACAACAAAAATTCAGTTTTTTGTTGGTCTAATTTGCCAAAGAACTTATACTTCACACCTGATTGGAGACTTTTTCCTAACGTATTTGAAGGTTTGATTTATTGTTTGACATGTATGATATGAAAGAGATAAGTCACTTAATTCAGTGCTTATGTATAGGCCTGTAAAAGACAACGCAAAATTATGGTTTAAAAGTTTTTTGGCAGCTTCTCTGGACCATACAAAGCGAGAAATTGCAAAGGCAAGATTGCATAGTAAGACACGAATACTTGAGCTCCCAAGTGGCAGATATATGGAACAATAACCTATGTATGTTTCTTCTTTAATGTGAAGCTAGTTATTCATCCGTTATCATATATTGTTCTGTTTATGTATGCACATTCAAATATGTTTACTTCTCCTATAATGGGAAGTTTATATGAGAACGGCTTCAGTTGACCTGTTATTTATATTTGCCAACAAATCTAATTTTGTTGAAGCTGATTTTATTTTGTCAACATTATTAATTAGGCATTATATATGATTATTGCATGGTTTATAAGATTAACCTTTCACTTTAGTTTTAGAATAATTGTTATGAACTGTTATTTTTTCAATCATTGTTCCAACATATCTTTCGTTGTTCGGAAAGATTTATGTAAGACATATTTAATGCACACCGATATTCATACTCTTGCTTATATAGTAATGTTGGTATTTTCTTATAAGAGGATATTTACTGTTTGATTTGCAAATAGACGTATTTAATGCACATTGATATTTATACTTTTGCACGTTGCATGTTATGGTGCCACCATACACCATCTTGAACTATGTTGACTTTTTAACTACTACATTTTTTTATCTCCATCTTAAGAATGCTATTTTTTTACTACTTGCTGCTCTTTTGTTTCAATCATTTTGGTTGGTAACTACTGTTCACTTTGTTATGGTGTAATTAATTTCGTATGACATTACCTTTTATTTCTATGCATATGCTTTTTTCAATTCCGTACTCATATTTCTATGCTCACTATGTTCAATCAATGCAAATTAAAACATACATGGTTGTTTAATTCATCATTTCATATATACATCTTTTCATCAATTGAATAGAGATACATGAAATTTGACACAGTTTACACTATGTCCAAAATGTAGCCACTAGCCGTATATGAATCATTTACTTACTGGAAAATTTGATGTCTACGGTTGAATCCTAACAAATACATGTATCATTTGCATTATATTTCTCACTACCATACAACACGTTCTCGTACCTTATTCATAAATGCAAACTACAACACTTGAAAGTTTATGCTTCCGTGCATCGCATGGGTTTCCACTCGTATATTAATACTAGAGTACTAACCTATAAATCAACTTGGCTAATCATAACATCACATCTTACTATACAAATGCTGATAAATACAACACAACCAATGCAGAGGAAACTAATAGAAGCATGTGAACGTGTCATGAATGCAACAACCCGGATTTTTACAACATGCTAAGACGAGAATCAAGGCAGAATTTAATTATAAATTCTGAATCAAGGGAAACGGACCATGCTATTGCGTTCATCTCGGAAAAATACGCGAAATAGAGTCCGAGTTTTCGAAAATCGGAGTTCGTATGACCAAGTTATGGCCCGTCAAAGTTTTCAGAAAATTTCAAGTTCAAAAACAGTTCAAATTTGAATTCAGATTTCAAATTCAGCCAAGCAGAAGAGGCGGGAAAAATTCCAGCCACCCCCAAGTCGGCTGGGGAGTCGACTTGGGAGTCGACACACCCCACGTAGTGTCGACTGCCCAGTCGACAACCCTGTCGACTTGGGTGGTCGGCCTGTTTGGCCTGGGTGCACCTGACTTGTTCCTCAAGACATGTTTTAAGACCTGTGACGGATTTTGAGGGCTCAGATCTATCCTAGGGTTTATCCTATGGCCTAAACTACCCCTAATCTCCATAAAAACACCCTAGGACCTAACCTAAATCACTCAAAATCAATCTAACAACGAAGTGCTGCCCAAATCCCCCTTGATCATGGCCTCCATCTCCAACTTCAAGAGCCTATGTATTCAAACTAGATCCAAGACGAAGGTGCAAGCTTTCTACACCAAATCAAGGATTTTGATCATCATCTCAACATGGATTCTTCGACAAGACGATTCATGCTCCTAAATCTCTAAGCCTCGCTATGTAAGTTCTAGCTACTTGTAGATTCTAACGGTAGTTCTAATGTGACATGGGATAAAATGCAATGAAACATACGTATGCTAGCCTATGTGAACCTAACTTTGCCCCTTTTCTATGATCTATGACCTTGGGCTAAGTTTTAGCGACTTAATCATGCCACTCATGTTATGCTTAGCCTAGTTTATCTTGCAAGTTTGAATCTTTATCTATAGAATGCTAGCATGAACTTTTGGGAACCATTTGACTTGTGAAACATTGGCAAAGATTTGACTTTGGGGCTTATGCATGTAAATGAACCCAAACCCCTTATGATACTATGCATGTTTGTGGCCAAATCCCCTTATGATACTATGCATGTTTGTGGCCAAATTCCCTTATGATACAATGCATGTTTGTGGCCAAATTCCCTTATGATACTATGCATGTTTGTGGCCAAAAACCACTTATGATGCTATGCATATTTTGAGGCCAAACCCACTTATGATACCATGCATATTTGTGGCCAACCCCTTTTTGGCATCGTGCATGTTTTGAGGCCAATATGTAGCATAGTATCCTTACCATGTTGACTCGCTTTTACTTGGGTTGGAAACACGATTTGGGGTAGGATAGACGAGCGTGATTATGACATGATAATTTGACATGGGATTTCATGAAAATATGACACTCATGATACACCTAAATGGGGACATGACATGTGGGGTAAGCATGGGACTTGAAACTAGACACGTATGGGTTGTAAGTGTAATATGACACTAGACCAAACATGAAAGTGGCCAACTCGAGGTTGGGTTGAGTTTGTAGCATAAATCTACCCGTACCCGCCCGCCTTAACTAGTGGCTACAAACAATAGGACCCAATGTGGGCAGCTGGTCATATAGCACTTAAAACCCGAGGTTAGACTAGGTTGTGGTGTAAATCTACCCGGAACCGCCCGGCTTAACTAGTAACCACAACAAAGTCTAATGTGAGAGGTTGGGGTGCATTAATCTAATTAATGCTACATGAAAAGGTTAAGTAAATTTGACTAATGACACTTAACCGATATGACACGAATGGGTAGGTTAAGTGGAACCGGACTTGATTTCTTAATGGCACTTAACCAAACAAGATAATTAGGGAATGGGGTTAAGTAATTTACACTTAACTAATCTGACTTGGTAATTAGATGGGGTTAAGTAACTTAGACTTAACTAATCTAAACACGGTAATTAGATGAGGTTAAGTAATCTACACTTAACTAATCTAAACACGGTAATTAGATGGGGTTAAGTAACCTACACTTAACTAATCTAAACACGGTAATTAGATGGGGTTAAGTAACCTACACTTAACTAATCTAAACACGGTAATTCGATGGGGTTAAGTTAAACCCTTAATCAATCTAAACTTGGTAATTCAATGAGGTTAAGTAACTTATACTTAACCAATTATACATGATGATTTGATGGGGTTAAGCAACCATGCTTGACCAATCTAATATGAGAGCTTGATAGGGTTAAGTCACGAGACCGTTTAAATATACTTAACCATTATAATACGATTAGTGGATGGGGTTAAGTTAACCTATATTTAACCAATCCGACTCGACAATCCGATGAGGTTAAGATAATCTATGCTTAACCAATCTAACACGATAACCTAATAGGGTTAAGATAAACAAATACTTAACCAAATTGACTTGATGATTGAATAGGGTTAAGTCATGAGCTTCTTGGTATACTTAACCAACTTGTAGGGCTAGGTCTTGGACTTGAATACTTAGCCAAATCTTGACATGATTCGTAGGCAGGTTAAGTCATGAACTTAAATGAAAATACTTAACCCATTAGACAAAACCCTAGTTCAGGGGACTAGGTGGAAGCCAGGGATTAACAAGGATAACAGGAAAGGAGACTAAGTGGTAAACCTTAGTTTAGGAAACTAAGTAATAATTCTTAGTCAAGGGATTTGGACCAGTTCACAGATAGATGAGTAACCCGATACGGTAGGTCATCGCTTAAAACACGAGGAGGAGCAAATTATCTGACTTAGATAAAGGCTCCAACGAACTGGGTGACGAAGCGGTAGCTTCGGGGGACGTGAGGGTACTCTTGGTATCCCTCTGTGAGGTGGCAGATGGTCCATGAAACCCGGCCTCACAGAGGTTAAGGTCTGCGGTAGAAGAGCCAAGAGTATGCCTTGGTTGCTATGCGAGTGACCTAAAGACTGGGATGGATTAGCGTGGAGTCGGCGATACTTGTTTTTGCCCTGGATAGCACGTCGCCGACTACCTACCATATTTAGTCAATCGTGTACGTACGGAAAGGCAGAGAACTCCCAACAGACCATGTTCTTGCTATCGAGTTATGGGTGAGGTTGGCCCATAGGAAAGTGGGGCTTTAGTGGGGCCGGGATGTAGTTCACATACATGATTTTTCTTGGATTGCCTTTCAGTAGTTGAGGGAGGGGTCACGTGGGACCATAGCCACGGATACAAAAATAGACCTTGATATCTGCATCAGCAGACGACTTAAAGCTCCCGACCGAGTTCCGTATTTCTCGATTTGCCCTGGCACGGAACTCGGATGGCACATTGAGATACATGTGCGTCTAGACATGGAAAACGATTCACGATATATACGTGGGAAAAAGGGCGTGGTTGACGGGTGGCATAATCCCTAGTGGCCCTAGGTGGCCTGAACCCAAACCGAGTTACGAATACGTTCATTAGGTAGCATAATCCCTAGTGGTCCTAGGTGGCATAAATCCTAAGTGAACACGCGATAGTTCATGGTAAGAAAACATAACTAGATCAAGGGTAGCAGTCCAAAATAACTTCAAGGATAGAATGGTACTACGTTGAGGTGGAATATATTTACACGGGAAAGCCCGTACGGCCTATGGCAAAGGACTGAACTGTAACAACCCGTAAAATGCGAGCCAGTTTGAAATTTTTATTTTGGCAATTTTATCGAATATTGATTATTTAAAATGAATTATTTTAAATAATATCGACGAGAAAATTTATTTTGAATATAAATCGATCGTATATATTATACGCGTCGTCGTTAGAATATAAATATTTATATATAATTATAAATAGAATTGAAAATGGCGCGGTAGTTCGATAATTCGATTTCAAACTTCAATTGAATGTACCGGGTGTAAAACAATCCGGATTTGAGTGAAACCAAAAATAATGGAATCGAATAGATGATATCTTTCCAGCGAATCCGAAAAATCAAAAGTTAGTAGCGGGAATCAAAAGATATGTCCAGTTGAAAATTCTGAATAGTCGCTATGGAATTCAGGCCCTTAAAAATGGACATTTTGCAAACGACCTCGGATTTCGACGAAACCAGTTTTGTTGGGTCCGGGATGTAAAGTTATTGCTAGGTTTCAAATTTCATAATTTTTCGAATCAATATGAGAGCGTGGCAAAGGAAAACGCGTTTGACCAGTTTCAGTTGATTTTAATCGACTGGAAATTGGCCATTTTTCATACAGTCTCAGAATTCGACGAAATTAGTCTTATTAGGACCGTATCGTCAGTACGAAGCTAGAGAATATTTTTCAGGAATTTTTCTAGTTAGTATGTGCCCCCGGTAATTTAAAATGTACGTTTAAAATTCAATATAGTGATTTAAATGTAAATTCCACGGAAACTGATCGAAATGGTCGAATCATCTTACGATACATATCCCATTGTGTTCGGAATGGGGGTGAAACACTATGGAGGACAGGCGGTGGGCCTCGTTTCGAGGTAGTATGAAAAAGTTAACTTTAGGGTGAATTTAATAATTAAATAATAATAAAAAAAAAAGAAAGTCAACCCCCTCCTCGTATACCCTTTCCCCGATCCCCCTTTTTTCTCAGAAATCGGATAAAAAAAAAAAAAAAAGAAGCAAAATCCCTAACTAATCGCACCCTCCCTCCTCCGTCGATCTGACGAAATCGAGCACCTCCAGTTCATCGGAGGACCAGCGCCGCCCGCTCCCGATAGCTCCCCTCCTGTCGCGCCTCTCCCTCTTCTCCAGTCCTCAGACGAAGTCCCACAACCGCGACGCCAGAATCAGAATCGAGCCGCCGATCTGTAGGGACACCCACATCCCGACGCCTGACAGCCCCCCCCCCCCCCCCCCGTAAGTTTTTTCTTTTTTAACCTATTTATTTTATTTTTATGATTTTTATATAAAAAGAAAACTGATTTTTTTATTTTAGGAATTTTAAAACCTGAATTTTATATAAAGTAAAACCTGAATTTTATATAATGTGAAAACTGAATTTTATATAAAAGTTAAAACTGATTTTATTTATTTATTTCTAAAACTGAATTTTCTTTTGTTAAAATACTGATTTTAGTTATGTTAAAATACTGATTTTTATTATGTAAAAAAAACTGATTTTATTTTGAGTTATAAAGGATGTGATTTTTGAGATATAAAAGATTTGATTTTTTTTAATGATTAGAGAATAAAGATAGGATTTTTATCTAAGAAAAAGTTCATATTTTTGTTTAGAAAAGATCGTAGTTTTGATTTAGGAAAAAATTAGATTTTTGATTTAGAAAAGATTAGATTGTTATTTCTATAAAGACGAGATTTTTATTCAAATAAAAATTCGATCTTTATATATTGAACTTTGAAATAAAAATTCGATTTTTTTATATATTGAACTTTGAAATAAAAATTCGATTTTTATATATTGAACTTTGAAATAAAAATTCGATTTTTTTATATATTGAACTTTGAAGTAAAAATTCGATTTTTATATATTGAATAGCGAAGTAAAAATTCGATTTTTATATATTGAATAGCGAAGTAAAAATTCGATTTTATATATTGAATAACGAAGTGAAAATTCTATTTTTACAAATATGAAATAGCGATGAAAATTCTATTTTCACAATATGAAGTTAGCGATAAAAATATGATTTTTATATAATAGAGAATATAAAAATGTGATTTTTTATATACAGTGTATACGGGCAACGATGGTGATAAAAAGGCGAGTTGGCGAAGATTTCCTGCATTAGAAGTGCCGTGGAGCTTGGATAGCTATATGTGAGAATTTCTCACCTTTCAATTTCTTTTTTTCTAGTCATATATATATACTAGGATGCAGACGGTGCTTAGTAGCACCCGACACAATCGTCCACAGACCATGGACTTGTTTGTTTGGTTGCATAGATTAGTTGAATTATTTGTTTGAATTGAATTGTTTGGTGAGATGAAATTGATTTGATTGATGTGTGAATGGCGTGGGCCTTCACTAGACCGGGGATAAGGCTAGGCCTTGTCCCGTTTCTAGTATTGTGCCGTTATGCCGCCGAAATTTTCTAAAATATGTTAGAAAAATAAAAATATCATTTTATAGAATAAATGAATTGAATAGAAATTCATAGATTGAAATAAAATGTTTTATCGTTAAAAATATAATTTTTAACGTGAAGTGAATAAAATAAAATATTCATTTATAAACCGGACGGTTTGTTTATGTACACCTATTTGAATGACATTGATTGGGACGATAAATTTTACACATCGCCCAACAGCACAAATAAAATAGGTGTTTGATTGTTTGAAACCCCACACGGGTGTTGGGATGAAATTTGAAGTTCACTCATCCTGATTGATTAAATATGTCGATCGATTGATTGACATGCTGTTGTAAGCGTTAGATATCTATATTTGATGCTTATACAGTGTAGTGCACTTTGGTTGATGGTTGATTATTTTCAATGTTATTATATACATGTGTTGTATGAAAATCCATATAATTAACTTTATATGGTAATTGATTGGGCCTCATTCCAATTTGAAAAATAAAGAATATTATAAAATAAAAGTTCATTTGTTGACAGTACTCATCCATTGAGATTGGTCATGTGTTGAACGAAATATTTTGATAATAACAACTATTTTGAAAAAGAAATATTTGAAATAGAATATTTGAAAATAGAAATTTATGAAGCCGTGTTGATTAGATTGACGCCATTTTGACGTGAACGATATTTATATCGATTTTAACGATTTCGAATTGAATTGAATTGAAAACGATTTCGAAATGAATTGAATTGAAAACGATTTCGAAATGAATTGAATTGAAAACGATTTCGAAACGAATTGAATTGAAAACGATTTCGAAACGAATTGAATTGAAAACGATTTCGAAACGAATTGAATTGAAAACGAATTCAAATAGAATCGAAAGTGAATTGAAATGAATTCAAATTGAATTGAAATTTGAATTGAATAGAAATGAATTTTAAAACGAATTTATAAAGAAGAATTCAATTTTGATTTGAATTGAAAAGAAAGTTGAAATAGCTTTTGAAACGATTTTAAAACTATTTATATAATTCGTTTTAAATAGAAATCGACGAAATATATATTATATATATTATATATAATATAATGGCCTGAATAGAACGCGCCGCGCCGCGGCAGTTCGCGAATTTCGACCATTTATTTCAAACGGACATTACGGGAGATCCGACCGTCGGATTCTCCTAAAACCGGAACCGTTGGGTTCGTATCGAAAAGAGCTTTCTAACGAATATTAGAAATTTGAAATTTAACGGTTGGATTTGGAATTATGTCCAAATCAAATTCGAAAAAGGTCGCTGTAAGTGCAGTTCGATGGCCGTTGATGGAAATCGACTGTACGGGCCTTGATAAAATTATTAAAAATAGCAATAATTTGTGTAAAATCATAAGAAATGATTTAGAAAGAATTGGGATGAAAAACTCCATATTTGAAAAGATAAAAATGGATTTTTATCGAAATGAACTAGTTTTGAACTAGAAATATAATTCTATTTATTTTTAAATAAATAAATTGAATTTAAAAAGGGTTTTAAAAATAACCAAAATTTCCAATGATTGCATTGGAGTGGATTTGAATCGAAATTGTCTTCGGAATATTTCGATGTTGGAATTCGTGATTATACAGGTGTTATGGAAATTTGAAAGATATATATATTTATATCGTTATTTCCAATACGACATTTGTTAGTCGTAGAATTTGATATTGAATATAAGCCGATATATTTTCTATTCAGAGCCTTGTATTGAATATCGAATGTGATTTGGGTTTGTCGTGAATGGTGTCTTCACTAACACTGTTCTTGAACCCAGTTGAGAAAAGATTAAATCTTTTTATTTAGATTTAATGAAGTGTACCAATTAAATAATATTTAATTGGAATTGAATTGATATTGATTTTTGGGTTTATCGTGAACAGTGTTTTAAATAACACTTGTTCTTTAACCCGATAATTAATGAATGTGATTTGGGTTTGTCGTGAATGGTGTCTTCACTAACACTGTTCTTGAACCCAGTTGAGAAAAGATTAAATCTTTTTATTTAGATTTAATGAAGTGTACCAATTAAATAATATTTAATTGGAATTGAATTGATATTGATTTTTGGGTTTATCGTGAACAGTGTTTTAAATAACACTTGTTCTTTAACCCGATAATTAATGAATGTGATTTGGGTTTGTCGTGAATGGTGTCTTCACTAACACTGTTCTTGAACCCAGTTGAGAAAAGATTAAATCTTTTTATTTAGATTTAATGAAGTGTACCAATTAAATAATATTTAATTGGAATTGAATGGATATTGATTTTTGGGTTTATCGTGAACAGTGTTTTAAATAACACTTGTTCTTTAACCCGATAATTAATGGGATGTGACTTTGGGTTTATCGTGAACCGTGTTTTTAAATGACACTGATTCTTTAACCCAGTCACAGATTAAAACTAAGTGGAGTTTTAATGAATCTTTAATTAGATTGAAATAATCGAAATGGAGTATCACCAGTTCTGCTCCAGGCGATAGTTAAATCTTTAATTAGATTTGAACGTGAAATGGTAATTGAATTTACCGATAACACTGTGGTGTTAGATATGAAGTATAACCAGTTTTACTTCATGGGATGAATAGGTTGGGATTGGGACATTAAAACAAATGATTACTTCGGTAAGGTTCGCTAATCCCGACTAGTTCGAATTGAGATTCAAACATAAATTCAAGGAATTTATCTTGGATAAAATTAATGGGAACCTTTCCCTATGAATGTGAAATTTAGAAACTAACTGTCGGTTGGCCAAGCAGAATGGTTTTCTGGGTATTGATCTGATGTTGGTTTCGGCCTTCGGGGTTAATATTTGGGGAATTATTCTCTTGATTAATTTACGGTTAGTGACTAATGAATTGGAATGAGGCGTATGTTGTGTTTGTGTAACACTTATTTAAAATATACGCGAGTTATTCGGAAAGACCGGGTTTATCCCATTCTGAATAACTGATGCGACGATAAGTCGAAGATGAAGACGATGGTCGAAGACCGGAGGTCTTCACGTCGTTTGGGGGATAACTGATGATCTTGATTGGGCTGTACACCCAAGAAGATGGAAACAGTTAGTGATCGTCCAGACGTACTTGGAGATCGATGGATATGCGGGGTACTAGGTGCCTCCGGTTTCGTTCAGACCCAGAACGGACTTGTAAATGGACTGTGTGTCTGACATCGGATTTCATTCTGTGTGACTGATATCGGTTGCATAGGATGGTTTGCCTGTGTGGCATGCTAAGATGCAAATGATCAAGGCTTCTGTTGAAAAGCAAAGTCTTGTGGTGATGATCAAAGCAAGGCCTTTGTGGCGTAGCTTTGTGTAACGTTTGATTCGCGAGTTTCACACCCGGTATGAATCAAAAACGGGAGACGGACCTCAGGGGGGACATGCGTTTTCTTTCTAGCTAGAAGTGGCGTCAGTGGTTTTACACGCCCTGACGAGTTTGACTTATGTGGTTGTTGCTGTTGCGAGGCGCCTCGGATTGATCGGTCGTTCTCGAACCGATGGAGTCATTTAGTTGGCTCATTTACGCCCCAAAGGGCGGAGAAACGCATTGTTCAGGCATTATAATCCACTTCGTGTGGACCGGCCCTGACGATCCAAGGTACGGTTGCGGCTGTGCCTGAGGGGCGGGCTAGAGCGTCTCGAATCGGTTGAGGACTATCTTTTGCCTCGGTTCATAGATGGAAATCCAATTTCCAAATACGTGACTTTGCGGTTTTATTTGTAAACCTATATATGGCGACATAGTGGCATGGGACGCTCATGTCGCCTATGATTGATACTTATGATTTGAAGTTGTTTTATACACTATGCACTTATAATAGTATCAAATGATTTGTTTTAAAACGTATCAAGCATTCTTTGGCTGTTATAAGGGAAAACCCTATCCTCGACTGCGTTGCATTGTGTGATGGGACCTGGGTCTTATAACAGCTTCATTTTTCTTTATTTAGCATTGCGCTGTTTGTTTTATGCACTGGTATTCTTGGGAGGAAACCCGTTCCGTGTGTTACGGCGTGGTCCCTTGATTTACCTAACTTTGAAAATAAAGATAATAACTGTTTTTAGTTCTCACACCAGTCACATGACTGACCTGGAGTTTATTGTTTTAACCTAAACTCTGGGTGCCCTTATTTTGACACGGGCAGCTAGTAGTTTTGGTTTTGCAGATTTATATTCACAGGATCCTGGTTTACAGCTGGAACGATATCCGGAAAGCTTTGTATCCGTATATCTTCTTCTAGTTGTGTATTGTATTATTTTCCGCTGCTATGTATTTAAATGTAATTTAAATCTCTGGTATTTCTGTGTAATATTCATTTATACTCTGTATATTCTTGTAATCTGATGCACTGTTGTTATATATAGTGAAATGTTCTTCTGTATGCGTTCTGTTTTGTCCTGTTCTCAAACGATAGGGCGTTTCGAACGGCCTGGATCGGTTTAGCGACTGGTTCGGACCGAGCGAAATTCCTTGCCGTCACAGTTGGTATCAGAGCTTTGGTTTACAAAGCTCAGAGAACAAGGCACATTAGAACCATACGAAAGAATTCATCAGATAATTGGATTAGTAATATCCAATGGGATGACTCGTTAGAGATAGGATCAGTAGTATCCTAGAACGAGTGCGAAGAGTATATTTTTGAAAATGAAAACAAATTTTTGGTTTGAAAATTTAAATCAATTATTCGTATTTGATTATCTATTTATATTGATGTGGACAATCCAGTATATATAGATTTTGCGTATACGTCTGATCCGCGTGTATTCGAAGTTTTAATATATTGGATAGATATAGAGTCACACTCTAGTCGCCCGGACATGGTCCTGATGATGAAGTATACCATCACCAGCATTTATTTTCGAGTAACGAAAGTGTGATATCTATATATTTCCATTAGACTGGTGTGAGAACCAAATCTTATATAGCTAGAATACATTGTTGTGATTTGGCATCAAAAACATGATTTTCTGTATATGTATTAATATTATGAATTTGAAACGTTAAATTCACTAATTGATTGATGTTTGTGTTGTTTGTTTATTTGTTTGCAAATTTTGAAACATTTAGCCTAACTGAATCAAATATTGACTTGTATTGAAATTTGGTCGCATTTGCTTGCATATGCATATATATCTTTGAACAGGTCATAGCAAGGAGGCTAGAGCCAGAGAATAAAATTTGTTTGCCCGACAAATAGGTACATGTTTACTACATAATTTACTGTTTTGTTTGGGTGATGATGATTTTGTGAGCCTATTGGCTAGCCGCTTGGCTTTTTCTTTTTCTTTTTGAGATCTGAAGGACCGGGGAAGCTATTTGAAATTCCCCGATGCTCCCATTGCAGGGGAGGTTATGGCGAAATTTTTCGAAAATTTAGGGAGTTAGCCAAATTTTTTAAAATTTGAAAATTCTCAGAAACTGAAAAGTTGGAGAATGGAAGCCGATCGAATGTAGAGCTGAATAATCAAACCACTTTCGACTTTGTTCCTTTTCGGGGACGAAAAGTTTTAAGTGGGGGAGATTGTAACAACCCGTAAAATGCGAGTCAGTTTGAAATTTTTATTTTGGCAATTTTATCGAATATTGATTATTTAAAATGAATTATTTTAAATAATATCGACGAGAAAATTTATTTTGAATATAAATCGATCGTATATATTATACGCGTCGTCGTTAGAATATAAATATTTATATATAATTATAAATAGAATTGAAAATGGCGCGGTAGTTCGATAATTCGATTTCAAACTTCAATTGAATGTACCGGGTGTAAAACAATCCGGATTTGAGTGAAACCAAAAATAATGGAATCGAATAGATGATATCTTTCCAGCGAATCCGAAAAATCAAAAGTTAGTAGCGGGAATCAAAAGATATGTCCAGTTGAAAATTCTGAATAGTCGCTATGGAATTCAGGCCCTTAAAAATGGACATTTTGCAAACGACCTCGGATTTCGACGAAACCAGTTTTGTTGGGTCCGGGATGTAAAGTTATTGCTAGGTTTCAAATTTCATAATTTTTCGAATCAATATGAGAGCGTGGCAAAGGAAAACGCGTTTGACCAGTTTCAGTTGATTTTAATCGACTGGAAATTGGCCATTTTTCATACAGTCTCAGAATTCGACGAAATTAGTCTTATTAGGACCGTATCGTCAGTACGAAGCTAGAGAATATTTTTCTGGAATTTTTCTAGTTAGTATGTGCCCCCGGTAATTTAAAATGTACGTTTAAAATTCAATATAGTGATTTAAATGTAAATTCCACGGAAACTGATCGAAATGGTCGAATCATCTTACGATACATATCCCATTGTGTTCGGAATGGGGGTGAAACGCTTTGGAGGACAGGCGGTGGGCCTCGTTTCGAGGTAGTATGAAAAAGTTAACTTTAGGGTGAATTTAATAATTAAATAATAAAAAAAAAAAGTCAACCCCCTCCTCGTATACCCTTTCCCCGATCCCCCTTTTTTCTCAGAAATCGGATAAAAAAAAAAGAAGCAAAATCCCTAACTAATCGCACCCTCCCTCCTCCGTCGATCTGACGAAATCGAGCACCTCCAGTCCATCGGAGGACCAGCGCCGCCCGCTCCCGATAGCTCCCCTCCTGTCGCGCCTCTCCCTCTTCTCCAGTCCTCGGACGAAGTCCCACAACCGCGACGCCAGAATCAGAATCGAGCCGCCGATCTGTAGGGACACCCACATCCCGACGCCTGACAGCCCCCCCCCCCCCCCCCGTAAGTTTTTTCTTTTTTAACCTATTTATTTTATTTTTATGATTTTTATATAAAAAGAAAACTGATTTTTTTATTTTAGGAATTTTAAAACCTGAATTTTATATAAAGTAAAACCTGAATTTTATATAATGTGAAAACTGAATTTTATATAAAAGTTAAAACTGATTTTATTTATTTATTTCTAAAACTGAATTTTCTTTTGTTAAAATACTGATTTTAGTTATGTTAAAATACTGATTTTTATTATGTAAAAAAAACTGATTTTATTTTGAGTTATAAAGGATGTGATTTTTGAGATATAAAAGATTTGATTTTTTTTAATGATTAGAGAATAAAGATAGGATTTTTATCTAAGAAAAAGTTCATATTTTTGTTTAGAAAAGATCGTAGTTTTGATTTAGGAAAAAATTAGATTTTTGATTTAGAAAAGATTAGATTGTTATTTCTATAAAGACGAGATTTTTATTCAAATAAAAATTCGATCTTTATATATTGAACTTTGAAATAAAAATTCGATTTTTTTATATATTGAACTTTGAAATAAAAATTCGATTTTTATATATTGAACTTTGAAATAAAAATTCAATTTTTTTATATATTGAACTTTGAAGTAAAAATTCGATTTTTATATATTGAATAGCGAAGTAAAAATTCGATTTTTATATATTGAATAGCGAAGTAAAAATTCGATTTTATATATTGAATAACGAAGTGAAAATTCTATTTTTACAAATATGAAATAGCGATGAAAATTCTATTTTCACAATATGAAGTTAGCGATAAAAATATGATTTTTATATAATAGAGAATATAAAAATGTGATTTTTTATATACAGTGTATACGGGCAACGATGGTGATAAAAAGGCGAGTTGGCGAAGATTTCCTGCATTAGAAGTGCCGTGGAGCTTGGATAGCTATATGTGAGAATTTCTCACCTTTCAATTTCTTTTTTTCTAGTCATATATATATACTAGGATGCAGACGGTGCTTAGTAGCACCCGACACAATCGTCCACAGACCATGGACTTGTTTGTTTGGTTGCATAGATTAGTTGAATTATTTGTTTGAATTGAATTGTTTGGTGAGATGAAATTGATTTGATTGATGTGTGAATGGCGTGGGCCTTCACTAGACCGGGGATAAGGCTAGGCCTTGTCCCGTTTCTAGTATCGTGCCGTTATGCCGCCGAAATTTTCTAAAATATGTTAGAAAAATAAAAATATCATTTTATAGAATAAATGAATTGAATAGAAATTCAAAGATTGAAATAAAATGTTTTATCGTTAAAAATATAATTTTTAACGTGAAGTGAATAAAATAAAATATTCATTTATAAACCGGACGGTTTGTTTATGTACACCTATTTGAATGACATTGATTGGGACGATAAATTTTACACATCGCCCAACAGCACAAATAAAATAGGTGTTTGATTGTTTGAAACCCCACACGGGTGTTGGGATGAAATTTGAAGTTCACTCATCCTGATTGATTAAATATGTCGATCGATTGATTGACATGCTGTTGTAAGCGTTAGATATCTATATTTGATGCTTATACAGTGTAGTGCACTTTGGTTGATGGTTGATTATTTTCAATGTTATTATATACATGTGTTGTATGAAAATCCATATAATTAACTTTATATGGTAATTGATTGGGCCTCATTCCAATTTGAAAAATAAAGAATATTATAAAATAAAAGTTCATTTGTTGACAGTACTCATCCATTGAGATTGGTCATGTGTTGAACGAAATATTTTGATAATAACAACTATTTTGAAAAAGAAATATTTGAAATAGAATATTTGAAAATAGAAATTTATGAAGCCGTGTTGATTAGATTGACGCCATTTTGACGTGAACGATATTTATATCGATTTTAACGATTTCGAATTGAATTGAATTGAAAACGATTTCGAAATGAATTGAATTGAAAACGATTTCGAAATGAATTGAATTGAAAACGATTTCGAAACGAATTGAATTGAAAACGATTTCGAAACGAATTGAATTGAAAACGATTTCGAAACGAATTGAATTGAAAACGAATTCAAATAGAATCGAAAGTGAATTGAAATGAATTCAAATTGAATTGAAATTTGAATTGAATAGAAATGAATTTTAAAACGAATTTATAAAGAAGAATTCAATTTTGATTTGAATTGAAAAGAAAGTTGAAATAGCTTTTGAAACGATTTTAAAACTATTTATATAATTCGTTTTAAATAGAAATCGACGAAATATATATTATATATATTATATATAATATAATGGCCTGAATAGAACGCGCCGCGCCGCGGCAGTTCGCGAATTTCGACCATTTATTTCAAACGGACATTACGGGAGATCCGACCGTCGGATTCTCCTAAAACCGGAACCGTTGGGTTCGTATCGAAAAGAGCTTTCTAACGAATATTAGAAATTTGAAATCTAACGGTTGGATTTGGAATTATGTCCAAATCAAATTCGAAAAAGGTCGCTGTAAGTGCAGTTCGATGGCCGTTGATGGAAATCGACTGTACGGGCCTTGATAAAATTATTAAAAATAGCAATAATTTGTGTAAAATCATAAGAAATGATTTAGAAAGAATTGGGATGAAAAACTCCATATTTGAAAAGATAAAAATGGATTTTTATCGAAATGAACTAGTTTTGAACTAGAAATATAATTCTATTTATTTTTAAATAAATAAATTGAATTTAAAAAGGGTTTTTAAAATAACCAAAATTTCCAATGATTGCATTGGAGTGGATTTGAATCGAAATTGTCTTCGGAATATTTCGATGTTGGAATTCGTGATTATACAGGTGTTATGGAAATTTGAAAGATATATATATTTATATCGTTATTTCCAATACGACATTTGTTAGTCGTAGAATTTGATATTGAATATAAGCCGATATATTTTCTATTCAGAGCCTTGTATTGAATATCGAATGTGATTTGGGTTTGTCGTGAATGGTGTCTTCACTAACACTGTTCTTGAACCCAGTTGAGAAAAGATTAAATCTTTTTATTTAGATTTAATGAAGTGTACCAATTAAATAATATTTAATTGGAATTGAATTGATATTGATTTTTGGGTTTATCGTGAACAGTGTTTTAAATAACACTTGTTCTTTAACCCGATAATTAATGAATGTGATTTGGGTTTGTCGTGAATGGTGTCTTCACTAACACTGTTCTTGAACCCAGTTGAGAAAAGATTAAATCTTTTTATTTAGATTTAATGAAGTGTACCAATTAAATAATATTTAATTGGAATTGAATTGATATTGATTTTTGGGTTTATCGTGAACAGTGTTTTAAATAACACTTGTTCTTTAACCCGATAATTAATGAATGTGATTTGGGTTTGTCGTGAATGGTGTCTTCACTAACACTGTTCTTGAACCCAGTTGAGAAAAGATTAAATCTTTTTATTTAGATTTAATGAAGTGTACCAATTAAATAATATTTAATTGGAATTGAATGGATATTGATTTTTGGGTTTATCGTGAACAGTGTTTTAAATAACACTTGTTCTTTAACCCGATAATTAATGGGATGTGACTTTGGGTTTATCGTGAACCGTGTTTTTAAATGACACTGATTCTTTAACCCAGTCACAGATTAAAACTAAGTGGAGTTTTAATGAATCTTTAATTAGATTGAAATAATCGAAATGGAGTATCACCAGTTCTGCTCCAGGCGATAGTTAAATCTTTAATTAGATTTGAACGTGAAATGGTAATTGAATTTACCGATAACACTGTGGTGTTAGATATGAAGTATAACCAGTTTTACTTCATGGGATGAATAGGTTGGGATTGGGACATTAAAACAAATGATTACTTCGGTAAGGTTCGCTAATCCCGACTAGTTCGAATTGAGATTCAAACATAAATTCAAGGAATTTATCTTGGATAAAATTAATGGGAACCTTTCCCTATGAATGTGAAATTTAGAAACTAACTGTCGGTTGGCCAAGCAGAATGGTTTTCTGGGTATTGATCTGATGTTGGTTTCGGCCTTCGGGGTTAATATTTGGGGAATTATTCTCTTGATTAATTTACGGTTAGTGACTAATGAATTGGAATGAGGCGTATGTTGTGTTTGTGTAACACTTATTTAAAATATACGCGAGTTATTCGGAAAGACCGGGTTTATCCCATTCTGAATAACTGATGCGACGATAAGTCGAAGATGAAGACGATGGTCGAAGACCGGAGGTCTTCACGTCGTTTGGGGGATAACTGATGATCTTGATTGGGCTGTACACCCAAGAAGATGGAAACAGTTAGTGATCGTCCAGACGTACTTGGAGATCGATGGATATGCGGGGTACTAGGTGCCTCCGGTTTCGTTCAGACCCAGAACGGACTTGTAAATGGACTGTGTGTCTGACATCGGATTTCATTCTGTGTGACTGATATCGGTTGCATAGGATGGTTTGCCTGTGTGGCATGCTAAGATGCAAATGATCAAGGCTTCTGTTGAAAAGCAAAGTCTTGTGGTGATGATCAAAGCAAGGCCTTTGTGGCGTAGCTTTGTGTAACGTTTGATTCGCGAGTTTCACACCCGGTATGAATCAAAAACGGGAGACGGACCTCAGGGGGGACATGCGTTTTCTTTCTAGCTAGAAGTGGCGTCAGTGGTTTTACACGCCCTGACGAGTTTGACTTATGTGGTTGTTGCTGTTGCGAGGCGCCTCGGATTGATCGGTCGTTCTCGAACCGATGGAGTCATTTAGTTGGCTCATTTACGCCCCAAAGGGCGGAGAAACGCATTGTTCAGGCATTATAATCCACTTCGTGTGGACCGGCCCTGACGATCCAAGGTACGGTTGCGGCTGTGCCTGAGGGGCGGGCTAGAGCGTCTCGAATCGGTTGAGGACTATCTTTTGCCTCGGTTCATAGATGGAAATCCAATTTCCAAATACGTGACTTTGCGGTTTTATTTGTAAACCTATATATGGCGACATAGTGGCATGGGACGCTCATGTCGCCTATGATTGATACTTATGATTTGAAGTTGTTTTATACACTATGCACTTATAATAGTATCAAATGATTTGTTTTAAAACGTATCAAGCATTCTTTGGCTGTTATAAGGGAAAACCCTATCCTCGACTGCGTTGCATTGTGTGATGGGACCTGGGTCTTATAACAGCTTCATTTTTCTTTATTTAGCATTGCGCTGTTTGTTTTATGCACTGGTATTCTTGGGAGGAAACCCGTTCCGTGTGTTACGGCGTGGTCCCTTGATTTACCTAACTTTGAAAATAAAGATAATAACTGTTTTTAGTTCTCACACCAGTCACATGACTGACCTGGAGTTTATTGTTTTAACCTAAACTCTGGGTGCCCTTATTTTGACATGGGCAGCTAGTAGTTTTGGTTTTGCAGATTTATATTCACAGGATCCTGGTTTACAGCTGGAACGATATCCGGAAAGCTTTGTATCCGTATATCTTCTTCTAGTTGTGTATTGTATTATTTTCCGCTGCTATGTATTTAAATGTAATTTAAATCTCTGGTATTTCTGTGTAATATTCATTTATACTCTGTATATTCTTGTAATCTGATGCACTGTTGTTATATATAGTGAAATGTTCTTCTGTATGCGTTCTGTTTTGTCCTGTTCTCAAACGATAGGGCGTTTCGAACGGCCTGGATCGGTTTAGCGACTGGTTCGGACCGAGCGAAATTCCTTGCCGTCACATGAACTTATACATGGAAAGAAACATACGAGTTGGGAAAACCTACATATGCTATATATTAGGTTGGCATGGACCATTACATGACATTGGGTAAGGGACATTCATAGTTAACACATGACGCGGGTTTGGATACTAGCACGAGGGGTGCAGAGCAAATATACATGATAAATACCGTGGGATGTTATACATGATAGATACCTTGGGATTGTATACTTGATAGAAACCTGACGATGTGATACCTTGATTTATCATGATACCGTAGTTTAGCTTGCTACAGTAGTTCATCCAGTTATCTTGGTTTAGCTTATCTATCTTGTCGTCATCCTTATGTTTACTTTCAGTTTATGCATGTCATGTTACCTTTACCTGTTTTTATACTGGAAGTAGATAGGACTTACCCGTCTTTATGACTGACCCTGTTTTCTTTCGCCTCTTTGTCTTCCGTTTCCCCCCAGGTTTCAGGGAGGAAATGATGTTGGTTAGTTCGGACCTCTTATGCTTGAAGGTCATCATGTATAGCTTGGTCTTCTTTTGGCTATGGCTGCTTCACCGCTTTATTTTGGGGAATAATTTATGGAAAGGTTTTATGCTTCTTTACTATTGCAAGACAGGTTTTGATGTATTCTGATGTAAAAGGATTTAGACCTTATTTTATAAGGTAATGAAATTTGTTTTACTTCCGCTGTTTTATATATGTGCTGTCTTGTAAAATTTCTGTGCATGTTTACCTCGATAATGCTTCACCAAACCTTGTGCATTCCCTTTGTGAGTGACATTAGCGGAGGTGGGGTGTTACATTTGGTATCAGAGCAGAAGGTTACCAGACTGGGCAAAAGTTTTTAAAACCTTCTAAAAACTATTTGAGAAACCGTTTACAAAGAAGCATTTTTCAAGAAAAGTTTTTTAAAAAAAAGTCGATTCCTTAAAAGCCATTAGCACTATCCTTTGTTTCCTTGATTGAACCTCTTTTCCTTTCTTTCCTCCATCTGTAGTCACAGTAGTTTTAACTACGACTAATCCTTGTCTAGCTACGTAAGTGTTTTCCCATGCGATGGAGGAAGTTCTCGAGAGACCTGTTATCGAAGTTATAAGAAGGGATAATAAGAGCAAGGATAAAGGACACAAGCTTAAGAATAAGCAACTTGTTGGTTTGGCTTGATCCACGAAGGAAGGCAAGGACAAGATCAGCGAGAGGGCAATTGTATGCTCCCACTCCTAGCGTACCTAAGAGGGATGGTATCGTATCTGTTAAAGGTTTAGTCTTTCTTTTCTATCAACCCGTCCAGACCTTGTTTTGATCATCGCATCATTTAGGTCTGCTTCGATAGTTAAGTCTCTGCACCTTAGTACTAGCATGGTAGAAGATCCCACTTTAGTCCCAAAATCTGGTTGGAGAGTCTGTCCATTTATTCATGACTTGTTTGGATTTGAGAACGTCTATGCCAAGTGTTGAGATTAGAAGCAATGCTTCTATTGTTGAGCTATGGATGGATTCTAGGGATGAAGTGGTTATCCAGTAAGGGATGCCATTCTCGGTTTTGAAAGGAGGGTAGTTAAACTCTTAACTTGCCTTGGTAATACCCTCGAAGTCTCGTGTAACCTTATGGGTTCTGTCATGGTTAGTTACCTAGAATCTCTTGATGCATTTATCAGAAATCTCTGATCCGATCAAGTAACGTTCGCCAATAAGGCGGATGGTTCATTCCGCTTAAGCATGGGTTATAGGAATCACCCTAGTAGGTACGCTTGGTAACATGGATTGACATCGGTAAACGAAATCCAGAATTCACTAGTGAATTTTGGAAAGCTTGCATGAGTACGCAGATATGGTTGGGCCGAGCATACCAGGGAAATAATAAGTGAAAGTGGAACGAGAGGCAACCGTGAAATGAGTTCCAACTCATACCTTGAAAATAGGAATCAAGGAGCTACGAAATCATGAAGTCAAGGGCGGTCAAGGCACAATGGAATTAAGCTCAAGGAAATGCGGCGTAGACGCGCGCATCATGCCTCTTTTTAAGAGTATATCGTTGATACCTAGTTCTCCTGTAGAGCTTGCTTGCATGCTATCGCTTGGTGGATATCCTCTCGGTCCTGTTTCTGTTGCAAACCCTGTAAGGAGTTTGTCTTGTTTATCTTCTCGATCCAATCTTGGGAACCTTAGATAGAACTCTATGGATGTAAACATGTATTTGAAACATGTTATGACTGATATGGTTGCAAGTGGTTGCTCGTGGATGCGCGAATACACATTAGATACTAGATTGACGCGTTTATGGATGAAATTGAATGTGTTGTCATGCGGATGTTGCATATGGATGAATGTTTGTACACGCATATAGTACTTATATGACTAGGACTATTTGCATACATGTTGGACTCATGGAACTAAACATATTTTGCATTAGAAAGATCATTCAGGCCTGATCATTAGCATTAGCTAAGGAGCATATACACCCACGTTCTGCATATGTTCATATGGCATTAGAAATCGTCTAAGGACAATGGTTGCATGTGGATGATATTTTGAGTAGATGGATGATGGATGGTATGATACGTTCTTCCTAACTTGGAGATTTCGGGGACGAAATCCTTTAAGTTGGGGAGGATGCAACAACCCGGATTTTTACAACATGCTAAGACGAGAATCAAGGCAGAATTTAATTATAAAATCTGAATCAAGGGAAACGGGCTATGCTATTGCGTTCGTCTCGGAAAAATACGTGAAATAGAGTCCGAGTTTTCGAAAATCGGAGTCCGTATGACCAAGTTATGGCTCGTCAAAGTTTTCAGAAAATTTCAAGTTCAAAAACAGTTCAAATTTGAATTCAGATTTCAAATTCAGCCAAGCAGAAGAGGCGAGAAAAATTCCCGCCACCCCCAAATCGACTGGGGAGTCGACTTGGGAGTCGACACACCCTAGGTGGTGTCGACTGCCCAGTTGACACCCCTGTCGACTTGGGTGGTCGGCCTGTTTGGCCTGGGTGCACCTGACTTGTTCCTCAAGACATGTTTTAAGACCTGTGACGGATTTTGAGGGCTCAGATCTATCCTAGGGTTTATCCTATGGCCTAAACTACCCTTAATCTCTATAAAAACACCCTAGGACCTAACCTAAATCACTCAAAATCAATCTAACAACGAAGTGCTGCCCAAATCCCTCTTGATTATGGCCTCCATCTCCAACTTCAAGATCCTATGCATTCAAACTAGATCCAAGACGAAGGTGCAAGCTTTCTACACCAAATCAAGGGTTTTGATCATCTTCTCAACATGGATTCTTCGACAAGACGATTCATGCTCCTAAATCTCTAAGCCTCGCTATGTAAGTTCTAGCTACTTGTAGATTCTAACGGTGGTTCTAATGTGACATGGGATAAAATGCAATGAAACATAAGTATGCTAGCCTATGTGAACCTAACTTTGCCCCTTTTCCATGATCTATGATCTTGGGCTAAGTTTTAGCGACTTAATCATGTCACTCATGTTATGCTTAGCCTAGTTTTCTTGCAAGTTTGAATCTTTATCTATAGAATGCTAGCATGAACTTTTGGGAACCATTTGACTTGTGAAACATTGGCAAAAATTTGACTTTGGGGCTTATGCATGTAAATGAACCCAAACCCCTTATGATACTATGCATGTTTGTGGCCAAATCCCCTTATGATACTATGCATGTTTGTGGCCAAATCCCCTTATGATACTATGCATGTTTGTGGCCAAGTTCCCTTATGATACTATGCATATTTTGAGGCCAAACCCACTTATGATACCATGCATATTTGTGGCCAACCCCTTTTTGGTAGGGCTGCACACAACCCATATCCAAACCGATCCAACCCACCAATCCGACCCAACCCACATAAACCCAACCCAACTCATCCTAGTTCGGGTCGGATATGGGTTACAATTTGTAACCCATACTATATGCGGGTCGGGTTTGACATTTTGTTCAACCCAACCTCATTTTAACCCAACCCAAACCTATTTAAAAAAAACTAATTTAATATCCATCCAAATAAAATTAGAATAGTATAATCCTAGAATAATGTTTATGTATTCTATAATAAATGTACAAAAAAATATTTCATGTCAATCCAAACTAAATAGAATTTGATAAATATATTTTAAAGAGCATTTTAATGTATTTTAAAATGAAACACTTGCTCAACTATGTAGTAAATTAATTTCATATGATGTGTTTTACAATGAAATTTTAATTATATGTCTTGTAATGAATCGGTTATTTTAAATGCATTATGCTAGCTAAAATCTGATATATTATGCTGAATATTTTGATATAATTTTTTGAAAAAATCCCTCATATTCTCATTTTTTATTGTATTCAAGTGACCCAACCCAACCTTACTTAACCCGACCCAACCCATACTTCAACCCAACCCATATCCAACCTCATATAGGGTCGGGTACGGGTTGAGCTACCTTAAACCCATACCTATGTGGGTCGGATAAAGTATTTGGTCTAACCCGACCCAACCCATACTTTGTGCAGCCCTACTTTTTGGCATCGTGCATGTTTTGAGGCCAATATATAGCATATTATCCTTACCATGTTGACTCGCTTTTACTTGGGTTGGAAACACGATTTGGGGTAGGATAGACGAGCGTGATTATGACATGATAATTTGACATGGGATTTCATGAAAATATGACACTCATGATACACCTAAATGGGGACATGACATGTGGGGTAAGCATGGGACTTGAAACTAGACACGTATGGGTTGTAAGTGTAATATGACACTAGACCAAACATGAAAGTGGCCAACTCGAGGTTGGGTTGAGTTTGTAGCATAAATCTACCCAGACCCGCCCGGCTTAACTAGTGGCTACAAACAATAGGACCCAATGTGGGTAGTTGGTCATATAGCACTTAAAACCCGAGGTTAGACTAGGTTGTGGTGTAAATCTACCCGGACCCGCCCGGCTTAACTAGTAACCACAACAAAGTCTAATGTGAGAGGTTGGGGTGCATTAATCTAATTAATGCTACATGAAAAGGTTAAGTAATTTTGACTAATGACACTTAACCGATATGACACGAATGGGTAGGTTAAGTGGAACCGGACTTGATTTCTTAATGGCACTTAACCAAACAAGACAATAAGGGAATGGGGTTAAGTAATTTACACTTAACTAATCCGACTTGGTAATTAGATGGGGTTAAGTAACTTAGACTTAACTAATCTAAACACGGTAATTAGATGAGGTTAAGTAATCTACACTTAACTAATCTAAACATGGTAATTAGATGGGGTTAAGTAACCTACACTTAACTAATCTAAACACGATAATTAGATGGGGTTAAGTAACCTACACTTAACTAATCTAAACACGGTAATTCGATGGGGTTAAGTTAAACCCTTAATCAATCTAAACTTGGTAATTCAATGAGATTAAGTAACTTATACTTAACCAATTATACATGATGATTTGATGGGGTTAAGCAACCATGCTTGACCAATCTAATATGAGAGCTTGATAGGGTTAAGTCACGAGACCGTTTAAATATACTTAACCATTATAATATGATTAGTGGATGGGGTTAAGTTAACCTATATTTAACCAATCCGACTCGATAATCTGATGAGGTTAAGATAATCTATGCTTAACCAATCTAACACGATAACCTAATAGGGTTAAGATAAACAAATACTTAACCAAATTGACTTGATGATTGAATAGGGTTAAGTCATGAGCTTCTTGGTATACTTAAGCAACTTGTAGGGCTAGGTCTTGGACTTGAATACTTAGCCAAATCTTGACATGATTCGTAGGCAGGTTAAGTCATGAACTTAAATGACAATACTTAACCCATTAGACAAAACCCTAGTTCAGGGGACTAGGTGGAAGACAGGGATTAACAAGGATAACGGGAAAGGAGACTAAGTGGTAAACCTTAGTTTAGGAAACTAAGTAATAATTCTTAGTCAAGGGATTTGGACCAGTTCACAGATAGATGAGTAACCCGATACGGTAGGTCATCGCTTAAAACACGAGGAGGAGCAAATTATCTGACTTAGATAAAGGCTCCAACGAACTGGGTGACGAAGCGGTAGCTTCGGGGGACGTGAGGGTACTCTTGGTATCCCTCTGTGAGGTGGCAGATGGTCCATGAAACCCGGCCTCACAGAGGTTAAGGTCTGCGGTAGAAGAGCCAAGAGGATGCCTTGGTTGCTATGCGAGTGACCTAAAGACTGGGATGGATTAGCGTGGAGCCGACGATACTTGTTTTTGCCCTGGATAGCACTTCGCCGACTACCTACCATCTTTAGTCAATCGTGTACGTACGGAAAGACAGAGAACTCCCAACAGACCATGTTCTTGCTATCGAGTCATGGGTGAGGTTGGCCCATAGGAAAGTGGGGCTATAGTGGGGCCGGGATGTAGTTCTCATACATGATTTTTCTTGGATTGCCTTTCAGTAGTTGAGGGAGGGGTCACGTGGGACCATAGCTACGGATACAAAAACAGACCTTGATATCTGCATCAGCAGACGACTTAAAGCTCCCGACCGAGTTCCGTATTTCTCGATTTGCCCTGGCACGGAACTCGGATGGCACATTGAGATACATGTGCGTCTAGACATGGAAAACGATTCACGATATATACGTGGGAAAAAGGGCGTGGTTGACGGGTGGCATAATCCCTAGTGGCCCTAGGTGGCCTGAACCCAAACCGAGTTACGAATACGTTCATTAGGTAGCATAATCCCTAGTGGTCCTAGGTGGCATAAATCCTAAGTGAACACGCGATAGTTCATGGTAAGAAAACATAACTAGATCAAGGGTAGCAGTCCAAAATAACTTCAAGGATAGAATGGTACTACGTTGAGGTGGTATAGATTTACACGGGAAAGCCCGTACGGCCTATGGCAAAGGACTGAACTTATACATGGAAAGAAACATACGAGTTGGGAAAACCTACATATGCTATATATTAGGTTGGCATGGACCATTACATGACATTGGGCAAGGGACATTCACAGTTAACACATGACGCGGGTTGGGATACTAGTACGAGGGGTGCAGAGCAAATATACATGATAAATACCGTGGGATGTTATACATGATAGATACCGTGGGATTGTATACTTGATAGAAACCTGACGATGTGATACCTTGATTTATCATGATACCTTAGTTTAGCTTGCTACAGTAGTTCATCCAGTTATCTTGGTTTAGCTTATCTATCTTGTCGTCATCCTTATGTTTACTTTCAGTTTATGCATGTCATGTTACCTTTACCTGTTTTTATACTGGAAGTAGATAGGACTTACCAGTCTTTATGACTGACCCCGTTTTCTTTCGCCTCTTTGTCTTCCGTTTCCCCCCAGGTTTCAGGGAGGAAATGATGTTGGTTAGTTCGGACCTCTTATGCTTGAAGGTCATCATGTATAGCTTGGTCTTCTTTTGGCTATGGCTGCTTCACCGCTTTATTTTGGGGAATAATTTATGGAAAGGTTTTATGCTTCTTTACTATTGCAAGACAGGTTTTGATGTATTCTGATGTAAAAGGCTTTAGACCTTATTTTATAAGGTAATGAAATTTGTTTTACTTCCGCTGTTTTATATATTTTCTGTCTTGTAATATTTCTATGCATGTTTACCTCGATAATGCTTCACCAAACCTAGTGCATTCCCTTTGTGAGTGACATTAGCGGAGGTGGGGTGTTACAATGAATATCAAGCTCATCTTCTGAAAGCTCCAAAGTATTCAGCTAACTTGGAAAATATGCTTAGGCTAACCCGAGCATTATGAGATGATAACGTCTGGGCCAGTCTGGTAAACCAGCATGACAAAACTCCAGTCACAAGGATTTTGATCTGTGAACTTATAAAACCATTAAAATAAAAGATCTCTCCTTAGACCATACCACACATAAACATGATTGATTTTTTACCTTACAATAACCAAAACAATTATATTATAAAATGCAATAATGTTATAAAAATATCTATATCCATAGATAAATCTAGAAAATAGCTAAAATGCTTTAATCTCACATTTCAGTATATCAGGTATACAATCAATTCCAAAAGCTCGCATAGGAGAATGAATTCTAACTATGAAAGAGCAAGGGTCAATCAATACAACTTTAAACAAAATATACTGGAGGCTACAACACATTGCACCTGGAATACTCAGGATTAACCTAATTCTTACTGGATAACGCTAAATATTACCACCTCTTGGTTAATCTATAACCATATTGGGTCCTGAAGCATACGTAGATATCCATTCAACATTTAGGCAATGATCACATTCTAATGGGAGCGACCTAACCTTATTTTCTATCCCCACTTTATTAGTTTTATCTGGTGTAAGACTTGATGAGGTAAGATTTCCATTGTTCCTTCAAGCAATTCCCACTTGGAATGCTAGCACTACCTTCAGGCATCGATGTAATGCTTAACATTCATCCATACAAGTTGTTCAAGTTATTAACAAACTAAAGACGACACTACTTCAACTACATACATTTTGGAATCACCTTCAGAGTTAATATCAACTATCTCTTGCACTTTAAAAAATACTATAACAACCCAATTTTTCGACCATTAGAGTAGACACTAATATATCCACGGTACTCATGTGCCAACATTCAAGTGATGGAAAATCAAATCTTTAGGAGTTATAGAACAAAATCTCATAATCGCAGCGGATAACATATAATATACAACAAAACTTTAAAAAAGAAAGTGAATTCTTTTAGTAAACATGTACGGTATCAGAGTAACCAACAAATACAAACATGGAAAGCCATAATAACTTGTTAGAATAAACTCAGATAGCTACAAAACACCACGGCAAAACAAGAATCTATGGAAGTAAGTCTTAACTCTTCTTTGGTAGTTTCCACTTGGAATGTCACATCACTATTTCCAACAATCATTGATTTTGTATGCCGAAAGAAGGGCATATGGCATAAGAGGGTTGCCTCATACACTAACAGCAGATGTACGTATATAAAAACCAATGTACATAGTTAGAAATGCAATGACATACATTCATCCATACAAGTCGTCCTAAGTTTGAATGAACTAAAGGTACCCCTTTTGCTACAGTTTGTGGGAAACAACCCTAGGAATAGCAATAAGTATTCCTTGCAGTACGACGATTCCAAAACATATGAACCACGGTTATAATATATATCTTAGCAACTAACCAAAGATGCGCAACAAGTAGTCCTTTCCATCTTGAAGGTCTCTATCTCCAAACTCTAGTCTTCAAGCTATTATTGATTTCATCATCTTCAATGTCTTTCACACTCTCCCCTCGGTCGGATCGAAGAAGTTTTCAGATACTTGATCAGATCTCATTCTCTTCGAAATGAAAATCGATAGTTTCAGTAAACTCAATCCCGACTCTTTAAAAAAATAAATAGACAATGACAATAGTGGAGTTCACTTCCTAACTTTTAGTGGATGGATTTCATTATCCCTTGTCCTTAGAGAACTAGATGAGGTTTATATATATAATGAATCACTCGTAGGGATGGGTATGCCATATAACTTAATTGTTTCCCTAAGATATTTCCAAAAGTAAGATTCTGGTCTAGATTTGATAGTTAATTAAATAAACTATCAAATAACTCACATAAACACATAGACCAAATTTCCCATTTTACTCCCGAAATATTCTTTTACGTAACCTTTCAATATAAGTACGTATTTGAATAAAATTTAAAGTGGATCTCCTCTCTAATTTACTTCTTGTGGGTTGCTATAACTCAAATCACTTTACTTAACTTCTGAGGCTTAGTATTTTAAGTAACAAATTATTTATAGAAAAATAATATAAAAAATGATTTAAATTCCAAAATCAACTCTCGGTCTCAAACTATTACTATCACTTGGATGAATACAACGTCGTTCAAGATGGGGTATTTATTTACCTCTCGAACCTTGACTTGACCCATCATCATCTTTAAAATAATATAAGTATACTCTATCAATTCTTAAAGTCCAACTTAAGATAACCAAATTCCATATGCAAAAAATAAGTTCTAAAAACTCATCTTTCTTTTTAATCCACTTTCCAATTTATAACATATTTTTCTTAATTTCTTTTATTAAGAAAATTTCTTTATGATATTCTACTCATTAGCTTTAATTCCAATCAAAATCCAATATTAAATTTGAAGTTTATTCTGAAGAAAGAATTAACTTGAACCCCATTAGTTAATAAATTAATTAATTACAAAAAATTAATTGTCTTAAATACAGTTGGTAAAAGTATTCCTTATACTCTGATCTGAACCTCATTATTGAATAGATTGGTTAAATTTTAAATCACATTTAAAAAGTAATTAACAAGTATGTTCCTTGTTGATATGCATGCAAAAATATATTTTTATACACGTATTTTATTCTTGTGTTAAATAATTTTGTGCCATATTATGGTGTTTTCACATGTATTAAACCAAAATACAAAAAATATTTTCAAGTAATCATTTATTCATTTACGCAAGGCCGATATGATCAGTTTGTGCATGAATTAATTTGAAGAAAATATACTTGTACATTTTATTTTGTGTTGTAGGAAAATAGATACAAATGATAGAGGTTGCACGAAGATATATGCATATAGAAGTTATAAAGCTCAAAAGAAGGAAGAAATAAATAATTACTACAATGCGGAGGAGCCTACCTACCCCCCCACTTATCAATAAATAAATCTACCACAAACAAAAAGTTATGGGATGATTAGCTAGTGGCTAATGATTACTTAGACTCTACACTTTCTCAAAAGATCTTCTTTTATGCTCTTTTTTCGTGCAAGTTGTAAACATGCAAGTTGAGAATTAGTGCTCTTTAATGGCTTCTTAGCCTTCTCTATTTTTATGCATTGTTGTTTTCATGTCTTTTATTTCATATTATGTTATTTTATGCTCTTTTCATATATGCTAATCACTTTTTTGTTCTTTTCTTTCATGTTGGTAGCTTAGATTCTTTTTATGCAACTTGGTTTGTGGCTTTTATTCCTAGCTCAATTCCTTATTCCCTTTTTATGTTTAAATCTACATATGTTAATATGTATTCAATTATGAGTAGATAAACCTCATCAATTTAAGCATAATGAAGCTCTCATGAATCATTTTTTTTTTAACATAAGTGATTTAATTTATGATCCCTTTTTGTGCTTAATAAAAGGCTTTATATTTATGTACATTTGTTGTTTAACATGCCTATATTGTTCAAAGCAAGTAGGCTATGTTTGATCAAACATAAACACAAATTACCTCTTCATCAACCTAAGATTATGATAATTAAGACGAGATTAAAATCAAAATTTAATAATCTATATTACTAACTCAATAGTAAATAGAATGTATCTAAAGTAAATTTTACTTTTGAAGGAATTCAATTTGCTGACCATTTCATTATTCCCAGCCCCTTTATATAGGGGTTTAGGGCTGCAAATGTTTATAGGAATTATTGCAATCATATAAACATTAACATAAATAACATATATATATATATTACAATATGTAATATATATATATATATTAACATAGATAACAAATATCAAATCTTCTATCATTAATATATATATATATATATATATATATTAACATAAGTAACATATATCAATTATTCTAACACTCCCCCGCGGTCGAAGAAGGCCGTTGTCGGACGTTGAGGCTGTCCTGAAATTCATTAAATAGTACACATGGAAGACTTTTGTAAAAATATCACCAATCTGATAACGGGATGGGACATGGAGGACTCGAATTTTGCCTTTAGCTACTTTTTCACAGACAAAGTGAATGTCCATTTCAACGTGTTTAGTGCATTAATGGTAAACTGGATTAGCATATAAGTAGATCGCACTTACATTGTCGCAATAAACCAAGGTAACTTTCTGAATGGGAACATGTGAAACACCCCACCTCCATTAAGGTCACTCACAAAGGGAATGCATTAACTTTGGTGAAGCATTATAGGTAACAGATACAGATAATTTACAAGACATACATATAAACAGCGAAAAAACTGAAATCATTTCAAAAGCAGCGTGGTTTAGTAAAAACATTAAAACCATTGTCTCAAAACCTAACTTCCAAATCATTACAATAAAACCTTTGTCTTGATTCAAAACTTCCAATACATAAAGAAGCAAAAAACAGTAGTAGAGCAGCATAAATCCCCAATAAAAGTGTAACCATAGGCGTAGCCCAAGAAAAGAGAATCCAAGCAATAAATCTACTCTCTTCAAGCTGGAAAAGGTCTGAACTAAGATGAAGTATTCCCTCCCTGTGGACCTGGGGAGGGGGGGGAACAGAAGAAAAGAAGACGAAAGAAAACGGGTCAGACATAAAGCCTGGTAAACCAAATGATTTTCAGCATGTAAACAAGAAAAAGGATCATGACATGAATAAACCGAATATAAGACAATACCATAGTAACAAGATAAGGCAAGATAAACTGAATATGCTATCGCACCCATTTATATTTCTCTGCACCTACTAACAATTGTTTCAACTAGCCTCATGTGTTCATAATAAAATGATCCCTTTATCGATCGACTTCAACTCGCATGTATTTATTACTTGTGTCATTCCGCCCCGCTTTCTTGTAGATACTTTGTGCTGGTCCAACCATTGGGTGTATCAATCCCTATGATGGTGACCCAACACAATTCAAGATGCACAATGTACAACTATTGATGCTCAGTGCCTGATTTTTCCACTTCGGAGTACGTGCACGCCCGTACTCCGTCGGAACCTACACTGACGCACCACTTGCAGCTATTTTGACCGCTTATAATCAGCCCAGTAATCGTGCCCCTCCCTGCCTAGTTTAGGGTACCGTGATACATATATGTGGGTTACTGCTGAAATGGGTCCCCGTTGTTAGGGTTTTCTAATCAATATGTTATAACGGTTAAGTGTTCTCAATTTAACCTAAACCCACCCATTTGTTTAATTAACATGTTGCATTGGTTAAGTGTCGCCTATTCATATGTTACTTAACCTTACCATTCTTAGCATGTCTGTTCATTAACATTAATTAATTTATTAGTGCACCAACGTCTCACATTAGAACTGTTGTTTGCGTTTGTTGGATGTGCCGGGCGGTTACGGGCAGACTTCTACCGCAAACTCAATCTAACCTCGGGTTTTGGGCTTGATGCGCTAACCTCTCACATTAGACCTGTTGTTGCGGTTGCTGGATGTGCCGGGTGGTTCCGGGCAGTCTTACACCACAACTTAATCTAACCTCGGGTTAGGCATGTTCATCTTTTATCGAATTTACATATTTACCATTCATGTCCAAGTCTAGATTTTTGTATGCCAATTAGCCACAATTGTAGTCAATTCAAGTTATGACCAATATACTTGTTATGTCCAGGATTACTCCAATAAGTTATCCCCAATTCCCCGTGTTACAATCGCACGTACAAAAAGATCCAACAAGGTTTCCAAATTCCAAGTACTCATAAAATAAAATGGAACGGGGATAGCGAAGAAACACAAGAATTGACATAAGGAAAAATAGGCATGTAAAGGTGTACCAAACACAATAATCATGGTTCTAATAGGCATGTTGTACATTAACAACTAATATGAGCAAACTAAGGAAAATACATTATAGGTATACAGATTAGTTAGAATTGAACATAAAGAAATTACTAATTTGATGTACAACATGATAGGTTCAATCACAACAGTCTCATAGGCATAGGTAATTTCAGATTTGACAAAATACTAAGCATAAATCAGAATTGATTATCTTACAATTAGGCATAGTTCTAGATTCGTTTCATTATAGTCATGATTTATGTTATGTGTTCAAATCTGAATAGTAACTGAACTTACAGCGATAGGATTAGAAAAAGAGAATTAGTTGACATTGTAGCGATTCTAATCTTTCTTGGTTGGTTGAAGCGGAAAACCTTTTCTTTAATTTGAAGCTCTCTAATTTGATTTCTAGTTTGGAGAAGAAGGAGGCTAGGCTAGTTTAGAGATGGACAACATGGAGGCACCATAGAATAGGGTTATGAGTTTAGGGTTAAGTTTAGATAGGTATTTATAGATGTGTTAGACAAACTATGGCCTTTAGATTAGCATAGGAGTCATCAGAGTCATCCAAACCAAAGAGACACGTCACCCAGCCAACCACAGTGCAACACATAAGCCCTAATCCTTCAGAATTCGTCAACCAGATCTGGGAAGATAGGAGTCGACACCCCCTATGGGGGGGTCGACACCCTTGTCGACATCCCTGTAGGGGGGTCGACACCCCTTAGAGGGGTCAACACACTCGTGACCGCTCATATTTTAATGGCTGATTTTTGAAATTTGGATTTGTTTTCTGATTTTTAATTATTATTTAATTTAATTCTGCTTTGAACTGAAATCTTCTAAGCTTCATAACTTCCTCATATGGAGTCCGATTTACACAAACTCGGACTCTACTCCAACCAGAATTCCGAGACGAACGCAATGGCGCTACCCATTTTACTTAATTCCCACTGTTTAAAATTAAGTATTCTTTAATTCATTATTTAATATTCATAGAAAATATGGGGTGTTACAACATGCAACTCTAATAACAAATTTTTGATCCAACACGAGTCAGAGACAACATTAGAAACTCCTCTATACTCAGCTTCTGCACTATAACGAGACAATGTACCTTAAATGTAGCGTACGATGCGCTTGAGAGCAGTCATGTGCTCAAATTTTGGATCATGCATGTGAAGGCAAACCTGTTTTGCTACATAAGAAATATCTGGCCTTGTGAAGGTAAGATACTGAAGAGCACCAGTAAGACAATGATACTTAGTAGGATCCTCATACGGGGAATCCTTACTAGCACTAAGTTTAGATTTTGTGTCAACAAGAGTAGCGCAAGGACTAAAGTTAGACATTCCAGCTCTATCAATAATATCTGCAGTATACTTTTTCTAAGATAGAAATAAGCCATTTGCAAGACTAGTAACAACAATACCAAAAAATAATAATTAACTGACCAAGATCCTTCATAGCAAATTCTGAACTCAAAAGAGTAATGAAAGAATTACGCAAATAATTTTAAGAAGTAAGAATTATGTCATCAACATACAACAATATATATGCCATACCCGAACCTTATTTATAAATGAACAAAGAGTGATCAGATTTATGGTGCGTAAATCCAATGGATGCAACAAAGTCTACAAATAGCTGATACCAAGCCCGAGGAGCTTGTTTTAAACCATATAGAGATTTTTTAGAAAACAAACATTATTTGAATGTATCTTGTCTGAAAACCCCATGGGTTGATGCATGTAGACAGTCTCATTATGATGACCATGTAAAAAGGCATTCTAGACATCCAATTGATGGATGGGCCAAGTTTTTGAAAGAGTGATACTAAGAACTGCTTGTATAGTTGTTGGTTTAACCAATGGAATAAACGTTTCTTCACAATCAATACCCTACAGCTGAGTTTTACCATCACCTACAAGATGGGCCCTTTGTCGCTCAAAAGAACCATCAGATTTGTACTTGTGACGAAAATCCACATAGACCAGATTACATTCACATTAGGTGGCCTAAGCACTAACTCCCATGTCTTATTATTAATTACAGCATTGAATTCATCCAACATTACACTATTCCGGTTTTGTTCACGAAAAGCACTAACAGGGTCCTTAGGTATGGGAGATATGTTTGTGGTGTATGTGTGTAAGCTGGTAGTGTATTTAGGATTTAGTTTCAATATGCCATCCATTTATTGTGTTGTCATACGATGTAATATGGGGTTGTTAGGCCGAGGAGAACTTTATGGGTGTTAGGTTTGGTTCGTTTGAGAAGTCGTAATGGAGGTGTTTGGGGAAAGAGATGCTGCTGACCTAGATTTTTGAGATTGGGCAGGGTAAGTGGTCGTGTTTATGGACCGAAAAGAAGTGGAGTGGGTTGTGTGGGCTTAGCTGAGTTTGTCAACCAACCTGAGTGCTGACAGCACATGGAGAGAATTGTGGGGGAACTAAGCCCGTGGGAGCTAGCGGCGCAACAAAAGAGGATGCAATTAGGTCCGTTTGAGGCCGTGGTCCAGTAAGAGGAGGTTGATCTAGTTGGCTAGAATGAGGTGTGGACTCAATTATGTTTGGAGGCTTTAAAGTGGAATGCAAATAATTCAAAAAAGAATTAGAACTATTGGTAGTTAAAAAATTGTACATTATATTTGTGGTTTTGTGAATTTGTGTGAAAGGGAATTCGATCTCAATGAATTTCACATGACGACAAATATTGATTTTGCCACTTGCCATATCGTAACACTTTGAGCCTCTATTGTTGGGAGCGGGACCAAGATAAGCTCATGGAGTGGATCGAGCTTGCAATTGGTGGATAGAAGTGGTTGGAAACAAAGGAAAACATAGACAGCCAAATATACGCAATTTCGAGTATTTGGGTTTGCATTGGTATAGAATTTGGAGTGGAGACTGAAATCCTAAGACTTTAGTTAGAAGTACGTTAAGATGATATGTGGCCATTTCTAAATCATGGTGCCAAAAACAAGGTGGCATAGAGGCATTAGCAAGCAAGGCACGAATGTTGTTGTTTACTGAATTAATGTGTTGTTCAGCTTTGCCATTTTGAGGAGAGGTGTGGGGACAAGAAAGGCGGAATAACATCCCTTTATGATCAAAGCATTATTTAAAGGTGCCATTGATGTATTCTGTACCATTGTCATATTAGAATGTTTCAATATTACATTCAAATTGAGTTTTGATTAGAGCATGAAAATATTTGAATAAGTGTTTGACTTGTGACTTTTTGGCAATGGGGAAAATCCAAAAAAAAAAATTATAATCATCAAGAAAAAGAACATAATAACATGGCCACAATAACTAACAACCGGCGATGTCCAAAGATCGTTGTGAATAATATCAAAAGGTAGAAAAGTGTACGACAAAGAATCATAAAATGGTAATTTAGAATGTTTGCCAAGAGGACAGAAAGAACAATAAGTTTTACAAGCCTTATTATAATCAATGACGTTTTTATGATTTAATGATTTAACCATAGCAGTGCTAGAATTTCCTAAGCGGCTATGCCAAAGATCTGGAGAGAGAGCAGTAAAGACTGATTAATTGATAAAGGGAGTGGCTTAGTTATTGGAGAAGAGAGGATAAAGATCCCCAGTGTTGTCACATCTCATTAGTTTTGTCCCCATCTGTAAATCATTAATTGAAAATCCAAACGGATCAAATTCAACAGAAACCATATTATCAGTGGTGAATTACGAACATATACCAGGTTTTTAATAAGTTTAGGATAATGTAAAACATTGTTTAGAGTAAATGGAGGGTATGGTAAGGGTAAATTAGTGCTACCATGACCAACAATTAGAATTAGATGACCATTGCCAACAACAATGTTATGATAATTATTGCTAGAATTGAAATAAGAAGAAAGTATACCTTGATTCGATGTCAGGTGAGATGTGGCACCGATATCAATGTGAAAATTTCTGTCTGGTTGCGAGAATGATAGAGCATGCATAGAAGCTTCAAATTGGTTGGCGTATAGCCAACATGTGGAGCCTTAGTGTTGTATGCCTGTGGACGAGACCCAAAAACTCCTTGCCCAGTACCACGTTAGTCTTGATTTACTTTCCTCGGTTGCCATGGTGATGAAGGATATAAGCAAAGAGCTGGACTGGAGCATCAAAAGTTCCAAGATCTAAATGGATTTTGCCATTGCTGCCAACTTGGTGGAGGGCGTAGGGACCAATTGATGATGAATGGGTTGGTGGCCTAGCGTGTGACTGGATGCACCAGTTTGTTTTCCCTCCCCCACCATCAGTTTTGGCATTATTTTTATTTCTTCTTTTGTTATTACGGGAACTTTGGGTGGGGATAATGTTTGAATTCTCTGGGTTTGTAGGGGTTCCACCCAGTAGCGCAGCACCACCACCAGTGGTCACACCATTCTCTTTTGCCAAGCAATTTTTAATTGTTCTTTCAGCCAGCTTGAGGCGGGTTCGGAAGCTCTCGAGGGGGGGGGGTAATGGATCTTGGTTTTGAATGTAATCCACGGTGTAGGCATATGTTTCTGGCAAGGTTCCTATGAGACGCAATACAAGTCTGCTATTAGTCACCAGGGAACCGACATCCGCCAATCTATCCACCAATGATTTAAGGTGGGTGCAAAATTTGTCAATTGAATTAAATCGTTCAAAATCAACTGTTGCAAGTTCTTCTTCAAGACGAGTTTCCCTTGAAGCTTTGTTGTCTTGGAACATGGCTTCAAGTCGTTTCCATGCACCCTTGGTTGTATCGTCGTGGATGAGAATGGCATGAAGGAAGTCGAAGGAGATTATACTGTATATCCATTGAAGCATAACAACATCAAGTTGTTTCCATAGGACTGGGTCTGCGGATTTGACAGTGTAGTAGGCAGCCTGGGCGTCTTCTTCGGTTGGTGGTAAGATATGATGGCAGACGCCACGAAATCAAACAAGAATAGTAAATAATGCTGCCCAAGAACGGTACGTGCTATGTTCATTTTCTAACGTAATTGGCATGAGGGATATGACATTAGTAATGGTTAGAACAGGGTGGTATTTGGAGGATTCATCCATAAGTGGTGATTTAATAGGAAGAAAAAAATGGTTAAAGAAGAAGAAAGAGAGGAAGATGGGAGAGCATAGGTTTAGATATTTGAAACCTACCATAAAGGAATTCAATTTGCTGACCATTTCATTATTCCCAGCCCCTTTATATAGGAATTTAGGGCTGCCAACGTTTACAAGAATTATTGCAATCAAATAAACATTAACATAAATAATATATATTACCATATGTAATATATATATATATATATTAACATAAATAACAGATATGAAATCTTCTATCATTAATATATATTACCATATGTAATATATATTAATATAAATAACATATATCAATTATTCTAACAATTTTAATTCTTTTTGTCATTTTCAAGAGACTTGCAAAGTGGTTAGAGGTTGTTATAGTTTGATAGTTTAAGCTATATTAATCAATAATACAATTAGGCTATGCTTATGGTAAATACATTACTAATCACACAAAAGATCAAAAAGAGAGATCATACAATCACTCTATGTTGACTTGTGTGACTATAAAAGTGATTTTTCCTCTAAATTACTTTCTAATCTCAGTCAACTCCCAACTTAATTTCTAGTTTTTGTTAAAATTTTTTAGTTAGTTAACACAATCTCAAATTTTGATTTAATTTGTTTAAAATAAATTTAGAAATTAGAAACTTTCCATGTGGATCGACTCGCAGTTGTATATGTGCTACAATGGTACGCCGTGCGCTTGTGATTTATTACAATATAAATTCTACATATATTCTAAAATGATAGAAAAATTCGAGAAAATCAAGTTTGCAACGTTGTAGGCAGAAACAAAATTAGACCTCCTGCATGATAGGCGGGAACACTCACCTTGTTTAAAAATAATTAATAAAAATGAAATCAACATAAAATAATTAATAAATTTAAATGCCTTATTTAAAATAATAATTAACTTAAAACTTCATGAATTAATTAATTAACTTAGAATGATCATAAAAATGAAATCAACTTAATCATATTTAAAATAAGATAATAATAATCTTAAAAATTATTAATTAAATAAGAATTAACTATTTAATAATAATTAACAATTACTTGTCCTTGAAATTAATAATTAAATACTTATTTAACCTTTAAATAAATAATTGATAATAGTTTATCTTTAAATAAATAATTTATAAACCAAAATAATCTTTATTTACTAAATAATTTAAAATCTCCATTAATAATTAAATAAATATTTAAAACCCTTTTAAATAAATAATTAGTACTAAATTTTAATTAAGTAGTTTAATAATAATTTGTCCTTTAGAAAACATTAATAATAATTAAATTTAATTATATAATAATTTATAATTAACTTTTTAATTGAAATTTAAGCATAAATTACATTTAAGCATCATTACTATGTAACCAACAAATCAAAATTTCATTAATAAACAAATCCTTATGTTTAAAGATTTATTTATGAATAATGAATAACTTTGAAACTTAATTAATAAGATTAATCTTGATAATAATTAAATAAATTTAATTCATTTTAATTAATACTTAATTAATTCTTCAAATCTTCGATAAGAACTTTTAGAATATTCCTAGATTGAATATTTAACAATTTAATCAATTTTGTTTTGGAATTAAAACAACTAAAAAATAGTTTCAAATTTGACGCTAGCAATCATAATGGTACCTAAATATGGTACTACAAATTTCGACATCCAAATGGGTTTACAAGTTAAAGTCACATACGGTATGACCAAGTTACAAGGATTTTTGCAATGCACTAAAACTCATACCCTTTAAACTGACAATATCAACCACAGTCCAATTTAAATTGAATGAGTCCTTGGATTATCAGGTGAAGTACATTAAAACAGAACAGAAAAAATCTAAGTTGAATGGAATAATAAATAATATCAAACAATATTCTTTACAATGGAAATTTTTTTAAATACAAATTCCAGAGTCTAACCTAGATTCAACTTTGGATAGTTATAATTGTCTATCCTTAAAATCATTGATAATACAATAGTCAAAATATACAGATACAGCGGAAAATAGAATACATCTATACGTCTGGTGAAGATCTCCAGCTCTCCTCTGGATACTCTAACTCTCTTTAGCTAATCCTGAAATAACTCGGATTTAACCTGAGCATTAAAAACACTCAGATTAGACTTGGTTAAACCAACATAATAAAAACTCAATAATAAATGACCTTGTCATATATATCAACTTTTGGTGAACGAAAATCCTTTTGAAAGAAAGAGTACCCCATAAGACCACGCCCACATTAAATTCGAACATGTTATTACCTTATGGTAACTATAACATTTTATATCAAAATGTTTGATACTATTTCTAATGACAGTCCTTTAAATCATTTTCAAATAATCTTATTCAAATATCCGAAATTGTTTCCATTATTAAATTCTGGGTCTATTATGTGCAATATAATAAAAAACCATAGGTTCTTATTGAAGAACTAGATTTCCATCAAATGACCAGGCTATGGATCTTCATTATCTACGATGGGAACATCTCTAATGGGATGGCTCTGAGTCCTCACATGGAACTCCGTCAACACAAGATCGGCCTATCTCTATAGTGTGCCATCTCTGCACTAGATGGTACGAAATATATCATTTCCCCAGTCGTGACCAACCTTTAACCGAGATCCCAGAATTTCCACACATCAACATAAATAAAAATACCTATGCTCCATACAATGATATCATTTTGCAAACTAGAAGGGAAAGGACATATCTTAATGGATCCGATCCACATAGCCTTGCCGCATCTATCTTGTTTTGGTCATATAACGTGCTACGAGGCTCAATAGAGGTAACGACTTACCATTTCTTATATCCACTAACATCATTTTTAAATGACACATTTCCATTCCTATTTACTATTAATTGCCTTCCAAAAAAATATAACCCTTGAGCTCGTACATCTCCAGGAAGGGTGTTAACGGTAAGAGTAGTTGCCTTCTCTGCCACAACCAAACGTAAATTTGTAAGATACCAATGTTCATAATCATAGAAATGAAATTTTCAGACAAGCATCCATACAAGTTCATTCTAGGTTTGAACAAAACCGTTTTTCCTTGGCATTTATCAGGCGAGAAGCCCTTACAATCTGAAGATTCCAAATATATCAGGACCACTACTACAAGTAATCTCATAATGGGTGGCCACCCAAGAAATTAACAAGAAGTCCTTCTAATGTGAAGATCCTCTATCTCCTATAACCATCGTCTTCACATGTCTTCATTCACATCATTCATTACTTCAAAATGCAAACTAGTTTGAAATGATTTTCACATAGGTACAGAACAAATATGATCCTTGTCCTTCAATCAAGACGTTATACATAAAAAGGGAATTTATTTATAGTTGTTTCTTTAACTATTGAATAAAAATAGTATAGTTAAGTACGTCAACAACATAAGCCCTTTTAATCCCATCATTCATTAAAAATCATTTATTGATTCTTAAAAATCAATTCCATATACTTATCTCAACAGAATAAGTGTATTCACAAATCTCTTGTTTTCTTTATTTTGAAGGACATAGCCATAAAATTATTGCTTGGGATAAGCGTATTCATTAACCAAATTATTTTCATTACTTAGAAACAAGTGTTATATACTTAACCAAATTGTATAAGTATAGTCACACAACATATCTAGGCCAGAAAATGTCATGTGATACATTGTTTACTATAAGACTCAAACATTTTTATTTAACTTATAAACTTTTCAAATTAAATTTTATTGAAATAATAATTTAGTTTCCAACATCTACTTCCGATTCAAACTCTTATCGTCTTTTGGATAACAATGAAGTCGTTTATGTTAGGGTATTTTATTTATCTCTCAAACCTTGACACAATAACACTCTTCTCTTAAAGATAAATAAAAGTCAGTTAACGCAAAATCTGATATTCAGTAAGTATCATAAAAAGTTCCATTTACTATCTAATTTAAATACGGTTTTGAAAACCCATTCCCTGCATTTGAAATTTTCTTTCTAATAAAATGATTTATACTTAATTCATTTATTAAGTAAACTCGTATTTAAACCGTCTTATTAACTTAAAATTTCTTTTATAAACCTTATTGTACAAAACTTAGATTTGTTACAAAATCCTTTTGTAAGTCCTTATAAATTTTTCTTTATAAACCTTATTATAAAACTTGATTTTTATTTTTATAAAACTTCAAATCTAACTAAGATTTGTTTAATTATCAATCAAATATTATATAATTTATTTCAAAATCAGATTAAATTAGTTACATGTCCTTTTAGAAATATCTAACTTTACTGAAATCTAATTTCTAAAAACCCAGATCATTTCTGCATTATTTTGGAAGTTAAATAACGCCATTTATTAACTTGTTCAAACCAGTTCCTAAAATATTCCGTTATATTTCATAAACATATTTATAAAACTTTGTTAAGTTTTAACATTAAAAATCTTTAATTATAAAACTTATTTATAAAAAACAGGAATTTCGCTACACAAAACATTATATAGTTTCAGTACAAAATCCAACTATAAATATTGATTTATTTATAAAATCTTTATATTATATGAAATATAGTTTAAAACCTTGCTTTTGTTATGAAAATAAATTTTATAACTTCAACCTTAGTCAATTCGCCTGATGGCAAATAACCATCTTCAAAATATTAAATTTAGGTCTTTTGCTACCAACTGCTTATTGATCAATAACATATCAGTGTTGAATTTAATTCAACAATCATCATCCAAATCAGATTTTAATGTTACTTACGATAGACAGATCATATGTGTATAATATAAAAGCTAGTAAGATCCAAAACATTGAGGAATCCTATTGGATCCCTCCAACCTGTATCCCTACATCACAACTCATATATTAGTTCATATATGCATATAAATCAGACGATCTAATCTAATTTATTTAAGATGAATCTTCATCTTAAAATCAGGTAGTGTCAAAGTTCATCCATTCACAGACGAGAATATATATATATCGACAACAACCAACAAAGCATCCAAAACATCCACAGATGCAATTTATATAATAAAAATATTAAATAATAATATATGAAATAATAACATTCACAGTATTCCAGATAGCATGAGAGTTAAATCACCATTCATTCCAATTCGACGATTCCACGTCAATTTATCTAATCTCAAAAATGCATTAGAAATTAGATAAAATTCCAAACAACTCCAAATCACATCAATCCATACAAGTAATATTTGCAGTTATGATTCTGATGTTTCATCTCAATCTGACATCATATGAAATATATACACGTTACTAGTTTTATATGAATTAAAACGTCATTAGCACAATTAGTTAATAATAAATAAACTTAATCTCATTTAAATCCTTTCTCCCCCAATTTAAAACTCCCACTATCAACTACTACTAAGACCCAAGTTGTCAAAATCTTCAGGCTTCCTTAACTCCCTTCACAAACTACGATATCACCTCTTGTCAGCTCCGATGAACTTCACTTCACCCAAGCTTCGCTATAGAACCATCTTCAACCGGTCTGCACATCTCTTCTCAAACACGAGTTATTTCCATTTTCTGTCAAAATCTTAGCCTCGTATTTCCTTAAAACATGATCGAACATGCTAAATTGCCCATATCACCATTGTGCCCCCGAAAACTCAACACCGAACTCACCATCCCCAAACTTCGGCGATAGAACCATAAACTCGTAACCCTAACTTCACTGCAGAAATGTCGAGCACTAGAGAATGATGTGCATCCTTCAACTTCCATGCCAGCAGAGAGATTTCCCTTTCATGAATTCAAATATACAAGCTTCACAATTTTTTTGATTTTATTTCAATTGTTTTTTATTTTCAAAGCTGGCGACTGCAAATGAAAAGTCGGAGGAGGGTATGGGATTAGGTTAGAATAATGGTGTATTTATAGGGTTGATTTTATTATATTCACATGTATTTTTGCGTTGAATGTTTCACGCTCGCACACCGTTGACGGTAAAAAAATGTCGTAAACACCCAAGATTCCGATTACTTAGGAATTATAGTTTCGGTCACGAAATTAAGTGCGGAACGCAATAAATAACACAAGAGATTTATGGTGGTTCGGCCTTGCGAGAGACCTGCGTCCACTTTGGAAGAGTCATTGGAATATTATTAATAACAAAGAATTACAAGGTGGAGAACATCTAATGCATCTCTTTACATAAATTTCTAAGTAATATGATGTCATAATTATCATATAATAAAATATTAGGAAAAAGATAATTTTTTCCTTCCTCCTCGAAGTGGAGATTCCATTAAAGAGGCCACTTTGAGCTCTCAATAGATGTCAAGTCACCAAATCCAACCCCTTTGAAGTGTAAGGTCAAGGGGTATTTATAGTGTAGTGGTTAGGTGGGAGTAGGTAGGAATAGGTAGAAGTACGGGACCATAAGCCAATTTTCGTATCCCAAAGCACATGCCTCCAGGAATTCATATCCCCCCGTCGCTCCCCGGAAATTGTTGGTCAAACCGGAAATTGTTGGTCAAACCTTGACTTTGAGGTACGACAATGTGAATATGGCCTAGTTTTTGAGGGATGCGAGGATCATGGAAGTTGTTGGTCAAACCTTGACTTTGAGTTGATCCAATGATTCTCGGTAACGCACTTGTTGGTAGAAATCGAATGAACTGGGTGGTGCCCAGTGTCCCAGACCCTCAACGGCGCTATGCCCGGACCCGCTGACGGCTCGTCTTGGGCTTAGCTGCGGACGGATACTGATGGATATCACATTTAATGGATGTGACATTCTCCTTGTGGCCCGACTCGAGTCTTTTGGTACCGGACCCCTGATGATGTTGGAAGCACTTCTGGGCTGTAATATCATGCAATATGTTGAGTCGAGTGTGTCTTGCAAACTTTTGGGAACTAGACCAAAAGGCCGGTTTACACATGCCCATATAGATCATCCAATAGACACAAAATTTGAAATCTTCTAAAAATTTACTATTCTAGATCCGATGAAACCGATTACATCGAATTCCGAGATTATTTGAAAAATGACTATTTTATGTGTTAAAGTCAAGATAGATTAAAAATGAATTCTATTTCAAACACACAAATTAATTGATAATAAATTATTATTATCGTTCATATCCAAATAGAATTTTACATAGCTTCAAACTAAACCAATTTGAACTTTTAAACTCAACATTTTCAATTAAATCTATTTCAAGTTGTAAAATCTTAAAATTAATCATTTTAAATATTTAAATTAATTTAATATTCTTGTATTAAAAATCCGGCTTGTAACATTCTCCCCCCTTAAAAGGATATCGTCCTCGAATCACCTGTTAATAATTATGTCACAACCGATAAATTTTACTCAAAATCATATCTTATAAAAATATGTTAGATTTTCCTAACACTTGAATTTTTTGAAAATTTCGGTAACGCCTCCTTTGCATGGCTCAATCCAAAAAATTCCAAATGCTAGCAAGGCCTTACACAATCCAAAGAAAAGGCTAAGCAGCTACCAATATCTGGGACATAATGTAACGAACCGGTTTTGACTTATTTTGTGAACTAGAATTTGTGGATTTTATCTATAATATAATTCAATTAGATAATATTGGATTTAAATGTTACTAAAAATTCCGAATAAGCAATTATTTTAAATCATATGCGTATATTTTAACTTGTTATATTCCTTAGTTTATATATATATATATACACACACACACATACATAAGATAATGTTGTTTCAACATTTATGTACTAACAAATAAAATACATTAAATATCTATAGTTGCTTAGAAGCTAAGTGTCACTTTAAAATCTTTTTTTGTATATGTCTATTTAAGTATAAGGTTTCTTAGCAACAAAGTATGCCATTTAAAAACTAAAGAAGTACACATTTATTTAATGCGTAAGATTACTTGGATGCTAAGGTTGGATATATATATATATATATATATATCTGTGTGTGTGTAATGGTGTGGAAAACAGTCATTCTGAAACCCACAACCTCATTAGGGGTGTCGGAACGACCGGTCTTCGGCTTCAGACAAGCAACAATAATATTGATATTACTTTATGGTAGGGGTCTCGGCTTATTCTACCGGCAGGGGTCTCGGCTTATTCTACCGGCAGAAGTCTCGGCTTCCTCTTGCTGGGTTTGATAATAAAGTCTTCTAGCTATTGGTTCTGGTAACTAAGTTGCTTTCGTTTTCCGCAGTATTGCTTGTATTTCTTTTCTCGTTAATAAAGTCTTTCGGTTTGCCAACAAAGCTCTCGGGTCAATTTCAACCCAAATAATATGAATATACTTCTGGAAAGAGTGTCTCGGCATCCAAGGTTTCGGTCATTATGGCTTTTAGAGTATTCTACTGTCGGCGTTGTCCTTATTTACCGGTATTGTTGTTGTACTTTTAGTGCCGATTGTTAGTCCCGGTTTTCTTTCTTTACTGTTGTCGGTGTCGGCTTATGTGTGTTCAATGCCTATAAACAGGCTGGGTGTATGAGTTGTAAAAAGGAGTTGAATTTCTGAAATTGAAAATATTGGCATCCACCATTATTGGGAGCTTTATTTCTCCATCCATTTATGGTATCGATTTGTGGATCAACGATTTGGAAGATCATCTTTCTGGCATCAAGTGTGATCAACGCAGAGCTAGTAATTACGTTTCCAGCACCTTTGAGATCAACGAAAATTGTGTTTACTGTCTATCTCGAGTTCACTGAGACTACTGTTCCTAGTACCTTTCTGGCATCGTGTCTGATCAATGGAAGTGGGAATTATCTTGTTCCTACAATATCGAACCACCTCAGATTCATCGATGTTTTGTAAAATCAAGCATTTCTTTAAGTTTCGAATACTAAGTTGAAAATCCTATTAATCGCTATGTCAATTTAGTATTAGAGGCAAAGCAATTCTTAAAGTCGGTTTTGATTCTACGACTGAATTTAGAGATCATCAAAAGCATTTATCCTCATTGCGAATTGAAATGCTGCTAAGAATAGCAAATAGGCATCGCAATGTTGAAGTTTTTTATGGTCAAGAAGATGCAAACCAAATGTAGAAGCGTCTTAATGCGAGGATTGTTGATGGTATTAGATGACTGGAAAGAATGATTTTGGATATGAATCGGAATCCAAGACAAAGGACTCCACCTACATCGGAAAATATATTTCGTGAAGAGGAAGACCATGGTAGTTATCAATCTCCACATCGAGAGGATAAGAGATCACAAATCCAAACTCAAGTCATTGAAAGACGATGGGAGTCGGAAATGAGAATAGAAATACCAGAATTCAAGGGTGGTATGTAAGATGAGGAATTTATGGATTGGGTTCCTAATGTTGAAGAAATACTTGAATACAAGGGAGTTCCAAAAGAACATCGAATATGGTTGCTACAAGATTGAGAGAGGAAGAGCTACGACATGGTGGAAACAAACTAAGTCGACTCTTGCATGAATGGGAAAATTGAAGGTGGTTAAGTGGGACAAGATGAAGAAGTTGATGAGGGCTACATTTTTACCTTATAACTATCAGTCATTAATGTATCAATGATTGCGTAATTTTCGATAAGGCGCATGTTCTGTTAATGATTACACGTAGGAATTCTTTCAATTTATTGCCCGAAATGATATATAAAAAACTGAAGAATAATTGGCTGCAAGTTATATTAGAGGGCTTCGAATTCAGATTCAGGATATAGTTAACATGTTTGATCAAAAATCTGTTGCTGAGGCGTATCAGAGAGCACTTGCTTGGGAGAAACAAGGTGGACGTAGTGGTGGTTACTCGACTTCTAATCGACAGAGTAAAAATGGTTTTAGTATTGTTCCAAATAGTGAAATTACTAATCCAAATGCTACCAAGCAAAACGAAGGAAGTAACATGAAGTGTTTCAATTGCCAAGAATTTGGCCATAGAAGTTGTGAATGTATAAATCCAAAGAAAAGAACTATGATCACAATTGAAATTGAAGGGTGCAATGAAGAGGTTGCGGTAGATTTTTCATCTACACCTCGATTTGATGAAGAACCTAAAGAAGTTGTAACTGGCAACGAAGGTCATAACCTAATGATTAAAAGAACTTTCTTAACACCAAAGTCAAATGAAGAATCTGAATGGTTACGAAGCAAAATTTTCCAGTCCGCATGCACTATTTTGGGAAAAGTTTGTCGATTCGTGATTGATGCAGGAAGTTGTGACAATATCATTTCAGAGAAGGCTATACAAAAGATTGGAAACAGACGGAAAAACATCCTCGACCTTACAAACTCACATGGTTGAAGAACGGAGGAGAGGTAAAAGTTTCTAAACGAGCTTTTAATCCTTTTTTTGATTGGTTTGAAATATAAAGATGAAATTTGGTGTGATGTTGTGAACATGGATGTATGCCATCTCTTGTTGGGGAGACCACGGCAATATGACAGTCGTACAACATGATGGGCACACAAACAACTATAGTTTCATATTCGAGGGCAACAAGATCAAGCTATTTTAGAAAGGAGAATTCAAAGCGAGGCAAAGTCTAATTAGAAGATAGAGACTGTTAGTCTACTATCATTAAAAGACTTTGTTAATGATGTGAAAGAAGACGGTGAAATATATCTGCAAGTGGGATTTGATTCTAAAGCAAATGACGAAATTCCAGAGCTAGTAAACCCATTGCTACGTGAATTCAACGATGTGTTTCCTAAAGAGCTGCCAGAGGGATTACCGCCACTCAAAGACATCCAATATCAGATTGATTTGGAACCTAGTGCTATTTTACCGCATAGACCGCACTACCGAATGAGTCCAAGAGAAAAAGGGGAATTTCAACGACAAGTGGAAGAATTGTTAAGTCAGGGCCGTGTTCGAGAGAGCTTAAGTCCTTGTGTTATGCCAACATTGCTAGTTCCAAAGAAGGATGGCTCATAGACTATGCGTACAGATAGTCAAGCTCTCAACAAGATAATAGTGAGATATCGCTTTCCTATTCCACGACTAGACGATTTACTAGATCAAATTAGTGGATCAGTTATATTTTCAAAGATTGATTTAAAGAGTGGATATCATCAAATTAGAATTCGACCGAGTGATGAATGAAAGACTGCTTTCAAAACTCGTGAAGGGTTATATGAATGGCTCATTATGCCTTTCGGGTTATCAAATGCACCAAGCACCTTCATGAGAGTGATGAATCAAATTTTCAGACCGTATATTGGCAAGTATGTGGTTGTATACTTCGATCATATACTTATGTTCAGTGCAAGCACGAAAGAACATCTAAAACGTCTACGTGCCTTTTTGATCATCTTACGACAAGAACAATTTTATGCAGCAACGAAGAAATGTACCTTCATGACTTCAAGTGTACAATTTTTGGGGTATGTTGTTTCCAAACAATGTCTACAGGTTGATAAGAGTAAAGTCATGGCAATCAGAAATTGGTCACAGCCAAAAACAATTACGAAAGTGCATAGTTTCCATGGTTTGTTTTTACAGACGATTCATTCCACACTTTAGTATAGCATTATGGCACCTATGGCAGATTGCATGAAAGGCAAACATTTTGTTTGGATGGAAGAAGCTGTAAGTGCTTTTGAGCGTATTAAACGTCTGTTGACTTCAGGGCCTATTCTAGTGCTTCCGTATTTCCATTTACCTTTCGAACTTCATATTTATGCTTCAAAGTTGTAATTAGAGGAATGTTAAGCCAATATGGAAAACCTATTGCTTACTTCAGTGAGAAATTGTCAGGGGCAAAGATACGGTACAACACTTATGATGTTGAATTCTATGCTATAGTCCAAGCTATTAAGCATTGGAGACATTATCTTTTTCACAAGTAATTCATTTTTTACACGGATCATGAAGCATCTCCAAGGGCAAGATAAAGTAGCCGCAAGGCATGCATCATAGATTTCTTATTTGCAACAGTTCACATTTATGGTAAAGCATAAGTCAGGGGTCACGAATAAAGTGGCAGATGCATTAAGTCGAAGAAGCAATCTTTTGATCATAATGAGAGTTGAAGTATTGGGGTTTGACTCAATTGCAAAATTGTTGACCACAGATCCTTATTTTTCAAAAGTTCTAGAAAAACTGAAGAATAGTGAAGTGGCAAATTTTTCAATGAATGGTGGATTTCTTTACAAAGGAAATCAATTATGCATTCTCGATTGTAGTTTACGAATAAAGATCATCCAAGAATTACACAATGAAGGTCATGTTAGCAAGGATCATACCTTATGATTGCTTATGGATACCTGTTTTTGGTCATCTATGCGAAAAGAAGTTGAAAAGTTCATACAAAGATGTCACATTTGTCAAGTGTCAAAGGGGACTGCAGCTAATGCTGGATTGTATATGCCATTATTAGTTCCTTCCTAACCATGGTTTGATGTGAGTATGGACTTTGTTTTCGTTTTTCCTAGAACTCAGAGAGGAAATGATTCTATCTATGTAGTCGTCAATCGTTTTTCCAAGATGGTTCATTTCATTGCTTGTAAGAAAATAGATGCAGTAAACGTCGCTCAACTATATTTTCGAGAAATATACCAACTACACAGAATACTAGAATTAATTGTTTCAAATTGTGATACTCGGTTTTTAAGTCATTCTGGATAAGTTTGTGGAAAATGGTGTGAAGAGAATTGATTTTGTAGTGCCTATCATCCGTGAACGGATGCACACACCGAAGTGGTGAACAAATCTGTAGGAAACCTACTAAGAAGTCTTGTACAAGACAATTTGAAAAGTTGAGATTCTAAATTGTGCCAGGCTGAATTCGCGCACAATCATGCAATCAATCACAGCACTAGATTCAGTCCATTCAAAATTGTGTACTCAAAGGTACCTAAGGGGCTGTTGGATCTAATTCCATTTACTCGTCAAGGTAGAATACGGGGAAAAGCCATTGACCTTGTCACGGAGTTACAGGAACTCCATCGCGTAATCGAGAAACTATTAAGTGAAGCGACTCCAAAGTACAAGCAAGCTACTGATTTGAAAAGATGACATGGTGAATTTCAGAAGGGGGACTTTGTATGGGCAGTGCTAGGAAAATATAGATTTCCTCTTGGAACTTACAATAAGTTGGCTTCCAGAAAGATTGGACCTTTTCAAATTATGGACAAAATCAATCCAAATGCTTATTGATTGAGATTACCAATCCATATTCATACTTTTGATGTTTTTAACATTAAGCACTTAATACCATATTATGAAGAGGATCTACTTGAAACGGTAACTTACAATTAGAGGACAAATTCTTTCAAACCCGGGGAGGAGGATGCAGCACAAGAATGTAACGGTGTGGAAAACAGTCATTCTGAAACCCACAACTGCATTGGGTGGTCGGAACGATAGTCCTTTGGCCTGAGACATGCAACGGTAATATTGATATTACTTGACCGATAGGGGTCTCGGCTTATTTTACCGGCAGAGGTCTTGGCTTCCTCTTGCTATCGGTTTGATAATAAAATCTTCCAGCTATAGGTTCTACTAACTAAATTGCTTTTGTTTTGCTCCAAGTATTGCTTCTACTTCCTTTCGGTTAATAAAGTCTTTCGGTTTGCTGACAAAGCTCTTGGGTCAATTTCAACACGTAGAGTATGAATATACTTCCGGAAAGAGTGTCTCGGTATCCTCGGTTCGGTCATTATGCCTTTCGGAGTATTCTGCTGTTGGTGTTGTCCTTATTTCTTAGTATTGTTGTTGTTTTACTTTTAGTACAGGTTGTTAGTCCCGGTTTCCTTTCTTCAATGTTGTCAGCGTAGGCTTATGTGTGTTCAAAGCCTATAAATAGGCAGGGTGTGTGAGTTTGTAAAAAGGAGTTGAACTTATGAAGTTGAAAATATTTGCGTCCGCCATTATTGGGAGCTTTGTTTCTCCATCCCCATTTACGATATCCATTTGTGGATCAACGATTTGGAAGATCATCTTTGCGGCATCAAGTGTGATTAACGGATAGTTGGTGATCATGTTTCCAGCATCTTCGGGGTCAGTGGAAATTGTGTTTACTGTCTATCTTGAGTTCATCGAGATTACAGTTCGTAATACCTTTCCGGCATCGAGTGCGATCAATGGAAGTGGGAATTATCTTGTTTCTACTGTATCGAACCACCTCAGATGAATCGGTGTATTGTGAAACAAGCATTTCTCTAAGTTTCGAATACTAAGTTGAAAATCCTATTGATCCACTACGTCAATATGTATGTATGTATATATATTAAGTAAGACACCTACATGTGCATGTTTGTACAACAAGGAAAATGGATTTGATTATCTGGATGTTATGGGTCATTTTTTAAAGTCATTAAGTACTTAGACAATTGATAGATAGGGATTGTGTGGCAACAAAACAAATTTTCATATGTGCTTTGTATAAATATGTGTACATATTGGTACTTCCTAGTGACCGACATGCACACAAGATGAAAGTTTAAATGAGAAATGACCCGACCATGCAAAGCCTGGGAAGGAAGTGAATGTGATTAGCCTTAACAACACTTCATTTTTATCAAAGGAAACCGCAGCCTACCTACTTCCATCTGGCCCTACTTTTCTGTTATAAACCATTAATGACCAGGCATTATTTTAATCTAAGTTCTTCTATAAATATACACCCTATGGTCACACATATTCATATACAAATTTTGCAGCATTCAAACAATAGCTGGAAAGAATATTGAAAACAAACCTAAGCAAAAGTCTCAGTAGCAAGCAATAAGACAATGAACATAAAAATGTGAGTAAACACTGATCTAAACCCTTTCGATTTCAATACTACTGATAGTGTATCTATGTTTAATATGCTGAAATCTTACTTTTTATGCCTGGATTGAATGAGGCAATGTTTATATGCCTTAAGATACTAAGAATAACCACACTGGCTTGTATTATAAGAATACGAACAAGAATTCATCATCTCCAAAAATCCATAGCTTGATTTCAAGTGGGTTATATAACTTGAAGTCTATATGAATTGTTTTATATCCATCTATAGCGTAGTATAAAAATAATTTCAACCTAAATAAAACCATATAGTTTCAGCTATTAGGTAATATACGGCAAAGGGTTTTAAAACTCAAAATTTCAGTCATCGTGGTTGTGTAATTCAGGTATCCAACTGTGTTCTTATGTGTAAATCACGGATTTTAAGAGTAATACCACAATTTTTAACACTTTATTGATGGGAATTTCTGAGTTCATCAAAAAAGAAATTTTGATCAAATTCCAACGACTTCATCGACTAATGGTCTGGACGAGCGTGTTATGTTAAGGCATCAGAGAAAATTTTTTAACTAAAATTCTGGTACATTATAATTCGAGAACGAGATAAAATAAGGTAAATTGGGTTCATCTTGGAGGCCGAGTTTGGAGATGAACTGTGGTAGCGACAGGGATTTTTAGGCGATCACACTAGGGCCAATTTGGAAGAGTGTCTCGTCATGTGTCCCTGATCCATGTTTCGTCATTCCTGGAGGTATGTGGTGGTGTTACAAGGTGTTTTGGTGGGAGATGTTTTGAGGGGAGTTCGGTCTGAAGCATCGATTTTGATTTAGGGAGGTTGGCTAATTTCTGATGGTGGGTTGGGTCTCTAGCGATGAAGGAGCGTTTACGAGACTGGTCGAATGGGGTAGTTTACCATTGGAATGTTATTGCATGTGCACCAATGCAAAGTCGTGCATTTCAGTGAACTAGAAGATGAATGAGATAAAAAGAAAGAAAGGGGAGAAAGAAAGGTTCAACCAGGTTGATCTTGTGGTATCTGAAATGATAATGCATATAGGAGTTGTGTTCAACCTATGCATATACAAATTCAAGAATTCAAGCCTACCGTTAATGAGAAGAAAGAATATTTTGGAAGTAGGAATGGGGTTGTGGGATATGTGCATGTAGAAAGGTTGTCGTGTGATGATGGTCCTTGGGCTTGGAAGAGAAAATTGGAGAATGGAAAATAAAGAAAAGGAAAGGGGAAGCTGGGCCAGTGGGTCGTGGGCTGCATGAAGGAAAAAAAGGAAAAAAGGGAAAGGAAAGAAAAAAAGAAAAGAGAAAAGGTAAAGAAAGGAGAAGGATTTGGACTTGAATGGGCCTACAAAGAAATTAAATACAAATTTAAGGAAAAAGGGAGAAGAAAGGGTTTTAAGATAAAAGATATTTTTAGAAGAAATATATATGTATAAAAATAATATATATAATACTAGAAAGGAATGATCGTGCATGATTTAGTGGCTAAACCATGGATTAATGTAAAAGAAAACAATTATGTTTTTTCCCGAATTTTATAACTTAAACATATTGTTTATTTAAAATAAAATAATAGAATAATATATACATATGTATATATAAAATAAAATATATTGATCGTATTGATTCAATGGAAAAATAAAATTGAGAATAGAAGCCATCATATAAATTTGAAGTTTAAAGCTTTCATCAATATATATACATACATGCATATATGTATATATATATATATTAATCCAAGTTGTAATTTAAATAAGTGGAAATTAAAATACTCTTTTGAATAATTTAAAAAAACATAGGAATAGGATTTATCCAATTATTCTCAAGATTGGATAATTGGTTAAAATCCAATGTGTTAAACTATAGTTGACGATATGTCATGATTTTGGGAAGATAATTGACTGTCACTGATGGGTTAAATGTTTTGACCTAAACATTGAAGTGTTACTTAAATTTAATCGACTTAGGTCGATAACCATTTTATAATCAGGTATGAATTCAAAATCGAATTAATAATGATAAAATGTGAATTTATAAAATGACTTGATGAACAAAATTTGAACATATAATAATATTTACATATGAAATCAAGTAGATTTGATAAATCGAGTCCAGATATGCATAAAGAAATGATGTTCACATTTCAAAGGGAACAATGTTTAAAAGAAAATGTTTTTCAAATGAGAATGGTTTTAAGGGAATTTAAGTTGACCTGTGACGATGAGATTATTTCGAAATTCGAAAAATAAGTTGAACAGTGATGGAATCGGAAAGAGATTTATTAGAAATCGACTATGTCGAATTTAGACTTTCCCTTTTAAATAAAGATTTAATTAATCATTTTATTAAATAATTATTATACAAAGAAATGAAATAAAAGCTATATTTAAAGTTTTATATCTCAGAGCATGGATTATAACACTATCGTTATCAATGATTTATGTAAGAGGAGTGGATTCTTAAACTGAATCAAAATTTTTGATGGATAAATTATGGAAATAATCATTATCCAAGGTTTAACCAATTTATGAATAATGATTGGTTGAGTTTGAATTGTTGATCTATGATTGACATGTTATGTTGTGATAGTTGATGTGTTGATTGGACTAATTGTGATGTTGTGATACGACCCAATAAACTAGAAAAGTTAAATTAAACGTTGACACGTTTAGACCATCTTGTATAGATTACTATTTAAATATGGAATGTGAATATTATATGTGAAATAATTTTAGTAGAAAAGTCATAAGAATCAAATTAAATATGGAAATCCATATGAAATATGTTGACTTGATTGCAATTAAGTATCACTTGACCCTAAAAGATATTAGCATTACCATTTCGATCCGAAATCTAAATTCCATTTCGATCCGATTTCTAGGTTGTAAGTCGGAGATTGTTGAAGACGAAGTTATGCAAGGGTTGTTCAGTTAAACCTAGGTAGAAATTTCCTAAAATGGATATACAGGATAGTGCTTTCAGTTTGTCCAATCTCAGGACAACTTAATGGACGAATTTCTGACAAAGTATGCCTAATAGATCATATACACTGTTCTCTTCAAACTATGTTTGCTGGCGGAGAATTTTTTTTCTCTTAGCTTTGTACCCATGGTATTAGGGAAAATCAATTTGTGATTTGATGGGCTTGGTGATGTGGCATTCAAAGTGAATGAGATGTGATATGTCAAAAAGGTAAGTATGGCCTCAAGCTTCACAATCGGGAAATGACAAAAATCAGGTAGTTAGAATAGCTATGTGGTCGCTCCAATTAGGGTGTGTTATCACTTGATGCAGAGAAAAATTCACTTGCTTCTTTATTCTATCGTCGTTATATGTTACAGAAACGGTTGTTGATCCCAACCGTTGGTGATAATATATTCGGTGCACTCAAGCGAAATGAGTGGTTGGTCATGTGTGGCTGGGTTGCAAGATGTTCTTGTTAAACCCAATGCATTCCACTCTAGAGATAAACTATCGGAAGGTGGTTCCATACCTTGTCATAGTTGGAAATCCATTATCCATGAGTGCCATGCGTTTTTGTTTGTAAATTATGTAGTGAAATATAAGATGCAAGCATTTCTCTAGATTCTAAATTACCGTAACATACCATAAAATTCGATGCTCGAATTTTCGACACAAATACATCCCGTCTCCAAACTCAAGTACCAAAAATCTAGAACATGAAAAGGAAAGAAATTAGAGGATGAGAAATGAAAGAAAGAAATAATAGAATATTAGAATTAGAAGAAGAAGAAACAAAACCATACTGACTCTCACATCACAGCAGAATAAAATATAATACAGTAACAAATCTTTATTGAAAACTTGAAAAATACTTACAATATCAGAGTACAACGGTCAATCAATCTAAACAGTCATAATAACCTGTCCTCATATACAACACACAACAGAATAATACTAGATAATACTATACGTCTAAACTCCTCCAGGTCGTCTCTAGACTTCACAACATTCGATAACCTGAACCTGTAACTTGGGTTAACCTGAGCATTACAAACGCAACGGATCAGTCTAGTGAACCAGCATGAGAAAGAAACTCACTAAGTTTAAATAACACTCATATTGATTTTAAAGTCAAAAAATTCTTTCGAAAGAAAAGGATAATAGTAAGACCAGTCCACCCATAAACACAGACGGTTTTTACCTTACTATAACCCAAAATCATTTGAAATCATATCTTAGTCTGATATTATAATAGTGTCTAAATACAAATACATAATTATCTAGCGGAATGCTTGCATCTCGCGCTCCACATATATAGTATATAATCAAAACTGCGGGCACTTATTAGAGATTGGATTCCGATTATGACGAGGTATGGAACCACCATCCGATAGTGTATCCCTAGAGGGGAATACACTGGGTTCAACAAGCAAATTTTGCAACACGGCCACACATGACCGACCACTCATTTTGCTTGAGTGTACCAAATGTACATCACCAATGGGTTGGGGCTACCCACCGTTTCCCAAAAAAGGGACAACATCGAAATAGATTAAAGAAGGAAATGAATTTTCTCTAGATAGGTGATTATACACCCTAATGGGAGTGACCCACATAGCCATGCTGCTTGCCCGATTTTTGTCATTTACTAATTGATGAGGCTTGAGGTTATAATTATCTTTTTGGTCATCTGGACACCATTCACTTTGAGTGCCACATTGTCAGACCCGTCAAATCTCTAATTGACATCCTCAAAAATACACTAGGCACGTTTGAAGAAATCAACATACGTGATCATCTGGAAATACTCTGTTAGACACTCGTCCATACAAGTCATCCAGGAAAAGGATTAACCGAAGGCACCCTCTTACCGCATCAAAAGAAAAAGTGCGAGTAGTCCTTGCAATCTGCAAAATCTCAACCACGACCGAATCACGTCAGAATACCTCTTGTTGCACTCTAGAGAATATTCGACAAGTAATCCTTTCGCTTATGAAGATCCACGATCTTCAATCGCTCCATCTCGATCAGCTTCTAAACATCTTCAATGTTTACATATTTGCTAGTCGGAATGGTTTTCGAATATAAATTTGATCCCGGTCTTTCCATACCAACAATCGATTTGGCCTGATTTTGATAGTCGGTGATTTAGCTATTAAAATAAACAACCATCATCCATAGAAAATAAAATAAATTCATTGGTCAGTATACAGCGTCACTTGGCGTCTTTAGTTAAAACAATTGTTTGTCAAATTTCTAAATCTTTCAACATTTGGATTACTGCATTTCCAATTCTTATTCAACTTATAATCCTTCGAATTATCATTTCATAATATTCTTCACAGAATCATTAATTTTTATACCTTCCACCACGCTCGTTTCTAAACTAATATCATACTTGGATAATCATGAAGTCGTTAAAGTTGGGGTATTTTATTTACGTCTCAAACCTTGAGTCGACAACACTTTTATCTTCAAAATAAATAGAAGTTTATCAACGAATCCCAAATTCCAGTAACCATTCCAAAGTTCCACTTACAATAGAATCTCTTTTATAACCACTTAACTAAGTTTATTTTCAATAAAATCCATTTCATATCTAAACCATTTCTCTCTAAATCTTATCGTTAGATCTTCACTTTTATAATCAAAATCAATTCACTTAGTTTTGCTCGATTTAAATTCAAATCGAATCTTGTTTAAAAACATTCCTTTTTATTGAATTTCTTTCAGGAACTAAATCAAGAATCTAACTCACAAACATGAGTAAAACTTATTAAAAATCCCTTACAATTATAACTAGGTCTCAATACCATATTTGACTCTATTAATCGAGTCTTGGTTACCAGATCATTTCCTTAACGTGGTTAAATAATTAACCTTGACTTCTTTACATTAAAAAGTTTACTTTATTATTAACTATTAATAAAGTAGTTAATTTTCCCATAAAGATAACTTCAAAAATGATAATTTACTTTAACAATAATTAACAATCCAATAATTGTTTTTAATAATCACTTCTCGTCCAAGCAGTTGACTTAGTTATCTCAAAACAAGGTTAATTCGTTAACCAATTCCATTGGTCCCTTCTTTAAAATCAATTTATAAAATTAATTTAAATAATTTAATTTAATTTAATTAATAACCAAATTAAACTAATTAATCACATTTAATTATTAATTTGAAATAATTAATCCAAATCTTAACCATTTGGATAATCCCTGCTCATCTGCTTATAAAACTCACCAACATAAGAATTTGCTTTATATACTTGATTTAATTACTTGATAAAAATTATATTATTACCTTTAATAAACCATTACTCAAATAATCTATATAAACTAGATTTAAAAAATGTTTTGGTTGTAAATAAATTCTTATAACATTATTTCTATCGATTTACCCGACCGTAAATAAACGCTCATAAAATGATTCATTTTTAGGCCAACCGTTGCTAATAACTCAATCAATAACATCCATTGGTTGATCACAAACAAATGTTGAATTTTAATTCAACAACCAATAGTAATTCCATCGTTCAATTGTACTGGTTAAATAGTTCATATATAATATAATATGAATATAAACAACATATTTGAGGAATCCGGTTGGATCCCTCTAACCTTTCCTTCTCTACATCAAAATGGGTTACCTTAAATTCAATACAACAATATATTTATCACGGTAAATAGAAATAAACAGTTTAACTTGTCAATAATCAATACATAATGTCCATTCAAATGTCAAATTATTTATTTATTACGTTTATATTATTATAAATGTAACCAACAAGGTAAGTTACCTTGTTCGGAATTTAATCATTAAAAATAAAAATTTAATTAAATTAAACAAACGTTTAATTTAACCAATGAATATTAGAAATATTCAGTATACATACAAATAGCCATCTAATCAGTAACCATTAGCAAATATTGCACACAAAATAAAACCCCGGTTTATATAAATATGAACGGGATATACTGAGTGAGCTAAACTCACCTCGATTTCAATTTATCGTAATAACGGTTTGTTTTACATGTTTCCAGCTGCGTTCATTCCGTCTGTACCCATAATCTTACATTCTTGATATGGTTCCATTGTCATCCGTTTCACCGAATTCCGTTGCTGTATAACAGAGTTATAAATTAATACGGTATTCATTTATTTTAAACTAGTAACATTAAAAATTTAATTAATAATTTATTAACCAAATTCCGACTAACTTCAAATAGGTATATTTAAAATCCGTAGGTTGTCACGTTACTACAGATTTGGCATACTATACATAAATGGGTTAGGAACATATAAAAATCACTTTGGTATTATTATATATTTTATTATGGCTCATGTAATCAAAGAGTTTGGTATTTCTAAACCGTTGAATAAAATAAAAGAGATCGGCCACGGATGCACATACCAGACACGTTATAATATAAGAGGTTGGTCACAAAATAATTTGGCGTATTATAAATCATTTTGGAAAAAGAATTTTACCCAGGCACATAGGTATGTATCGGTTTGGAATATAGTGCAATCCTTACCTAGGCCACTTCATTTTAAACGAATTATCTTTTCATTTATATATATTTCTAATGGGCTTACCATCTTTACTTCAGTCCGCCACAAAATAAATCTGACCGAACTACTTCTTCTTCCCTTAACATCCAAAATTTCTTTCCCATATTATTTCATACTTCTGCTCTCCCATCCTTTCTTCATGCAACTAGGTTCACCCTTCCCATTCATCAATGCACAGGAAATCCCCATTAAAACGAGTTCCATGCCATTACCTTCCACTGCAGTCTAACCCCGTCTTCCGTTATACTTCGTTCTACACAGTGCTTCCGCCCTTGTAACCGTGTTTCTTCAAATGCCCTCCTCCGTAACTTTCCACGCAGAACCTCTCCTTTTCGAAACAGCAACCCCTTCTGTATACGGACTAAAACAACCGCCTGTCCATGCTTTCAAACACCTTCCGTCTTCTCAAGCAACATTTGCTTTCCCTCACCATCATGTTGTACACCGCACATATCAATTCCTTCCCCAATCTCTTTCTGCACACGTCCGTCTCCCATTCATTCACCCTGTCAACGTTTTCACCGTTCAACCTGCTCTTCTCCAACTATGTGAACCCATAAAACAACAAACATCAAAATGAACCCATACCCCTCACACGCAACAGCTTCTTATGTTTCCATATACACAGTATGCTGCCATTACTTTCCTCCACATGCTACTACAAATAGTTCCCATGTCTCACGAAAACCCTTGTCCATGCTACAGGAACTCGTCTCCCCCCTTATGATCCATCCTCCTAAAACCCTTCTGCCTTTACTTCGCAGTTGTCCTTCGTTCCACACAGTGCTTTCAAACATTCCTTAATTTGTGAAAAATGGAGCTTGTGTGTTTTTATGAGTGGGGTTTGGTTTTAGGAACTTCGTCCTGTTTGCTTTCGTGCTATGGGTTGTTTTTATTTTGTAGCGACGCTGCTGGGAAGAAGAATGAGAATAGCACTGGCATTTATAGAAGCTGAAGAAGATTTAAGATAGGCACAAAGTCATTTCGTTGAGGACAAAATAGCCATGTATGTAAGATCTCCATAGGTCTGCGGGAAAGAATTTTCGCTTTCACTAAGTTGGCTCGATTTGATCTGCATGTTGGTTTTAGACTGTGCAAATATTAGCTGTGTATATGTTATTTCATAAATACGTTGGTCCGTGCGTTGTATCAATTTGGGTAGGTTTGCCTGTTTAGTTTGAGGGTAGCTGCACCAATATTTGAAAACACCAAGAAGAAAATGGGTAAGCTGTGCGTTGCTTTCACTTCGGGTAGGTCTGCATTGTTAATAAGGTGTGGTTCTCGAAAAATGCATATGCAGTTCTATACACGTAGCTGCACCATTTGTACATGATTGACATGTTTATGCACAGTTTCATTGTTTAGTTTAGACCTGTGTGAATATAAGAATGTTGTTGTGTGGAGAATGCAAGTGGGTAGGTCTTCTTCAGAAAGTAAGATAGCACAGTTTGGTTGGCTAGAATTGAAAGATTAAGTTTAAATATTTTGTTTTATTCTATTTTATGGTATCTCTATGTTCCATCGGCCAATAAAAATTGCACTAATACACACGAACTCCAAATGAAAAGAAAACAGACACACTGCTATGTCTCGACATTTCAGTCCCAATGAAACTAGTTTCGTTGGAAATGGACTTCATTTGCACAAATGTCCTTAATTTTATTCCAGTTTATTTATCGATTTGCCCTTAAATTCCGTACACCGACAAAACAATTCAGATTGGCTCCAAACTGGGAATCTAGCAACAACTAGCTATGTGCTTTTCAATAAAATTTGTTTCATCGAAAACGAAGCTTGTTCAAAACGAAAACTATTTCTAAGGCCTATATATTATCTATAAAATATAACTAAAATTCTCAAATAATTCGATTAATAAAAATAAACCAATATTATCGTATATACCCAAATATAGTATTATAAAAACACATTTAGGTTTCAAACTCAACATTAAAAAAATTACTTTATATCGATATCCAATTATATATACAACACATTAGGTTTCAAACTCAACATTAAAAAATTTACTTTATATCGATATCCAATTATATATAAAAAAAAACCTTGTATATTTATAAAATAAACATTATCGTTTATTAACGAATTCCACAATGACTATTTGAAAATTAGAATCGGACATAACTTGCAATCTATAAGTTAAAATCTCCATTTTTCTCTTAAATTAGAAACATATAATCAAATTGATTCAAAATTTTGTTATTTCACAGAAATCCGACTTTTATCAGATCTTGTTTATTCAATTAAAGTTCAAATTGAAAATTACGAATTACCATGGCATTTCGAGCCCATTTTAATTAAATCATAAATTTATATATTTGAACTCTATTTTTAATAAATAAATTCGATATAAAATCCATTAGTATGACCAAATAAATATATAAATAGATTTAAATATTCATAATTAACGTTCGAAAATCAGGGACGTTACATTGTTCCCCCCTTAAAAGAATTTTGTCCCAAAAAATACGAGGTAAGAAGAAGGCTCCGGACCCAATTATTTTAAAATTATTTTTGAGTTATCATCAAAACAAGTTCAAACTCTTTAAAATTTTCAAAAATTTCACCAGCACTACCTCTGCATGGTTCGATCAGTACAACTACAATTGCTACTTTGAGCCTCAACTTCTCCAAAAGAAAACAAAAATCCAAAAGGCTACCCAACTCAGGAGTATAAAATCAATCACTGACCAATAAATTAAGGTTTACCTTTTTGTCGGGCAACTCAATTTCAATTTCCAAGAAAATCAACTAATTGCTCTTCGTTTTCCAACCTGTACTTTAATCTCTATAACCAAATTAACTCTCATAGCCTTCTAGTCTCTCCACTTAACTCAATTTATAATGCCAATAACAAATACAAGTTTAAATAATTCAGCTTCATTTCATAACCAATTTTATTGTCAATTTATTATACTGGAATTTAGTTTCAGATCATTTAACTCCTTTATTGATCCGTTTGACGAATTTTATTCGACCAATCCAACATTCAAGTAACAAACAACTAGATCATTTGAATTATAATCAACATTTATATTTGTTGGTCTGTATTCGCTTCACTTTAACATACATTAGTATCAATCAGTTACTTTCCAATTGATTTCCCATACTATCCATTTGGTTTCCAAATCCCAAATTTATTTAATTTTGATTCCACTTAACCAGGTTAAGTTTCATTTTCCATATCCAATTCAATTTACAAGTTGATTTTCCTAAACAGCTCAATTTCCTTTCATAATTCAATTTTAATTCCAAACAAATCAATCAAAACAGCCAAACAAACCAAACTAGTATACTATAGAAAATTATTTCCTTTTTATATAAAAATATAATTTGGGAAAGATTATTTTGTTACCCTCTTTGTAAAACAATACTACATCAATTGCCAGTCCAATATGGTTTCCCAACACTTGAACCAATCAATCAACACAATACAAAACATTTTTGTATAAAATCTGTAGATACGTTCTCTCGTATATATACACTCAAACTCAATCTAGGGTGTAACTAACGCCATATCTGCTGAGTTACGCCACAGATCCAAGGTTACTACTCAACCAATATCTCTGATACCACTGTAACATACCATAAAATTCAGTGCTCGATTTTTCGACATAAATACATCCTATGTGCAAACTCGAGTAGCGAAAATCCAGAACGTTAAAAGGAAAGAAATTAGAGGATGAGAAATGAAAGAAAGAAATATTGGAATAGAAGAATAAGAAGAAGAAACAACACCATACTGAGTCTCATATCACAGCGGAATAAAATATAATACAGTAATAAATCTTTATTGAAAACTTGGAAAATACTTACAACATCAGAGTACAACAGTCAATCAATCTAAACAGTTGTAATAACCTGTCCTCATATACAACAAACATCCGAATAATACTAGATAATACTATACGTCTGAACTCCTCCAGCTCATCTCTGGACTTCACAGCATTCTATAGCCTGTAACTCTGGTTGACCCGAGCATTACAAACGCAATGGATCAGTCTGGTGAACCAGCGTGAGAAAGAAACTCACTAAGTTTAAATAACATGCATATTGATTTAAAGTCCAAAAATCCTTTTGAAAGAAAAGGATAATATGAAGACTCTTCAACCTATAAACACGGATGTTTTTTACCTTACTATAATCAAAATCATTTGAAATCATAACTTAGTCTGATATTATAATAGTGTCTAAACACAAATAAATAACCATCTAGCGGAACGCTTGCATCTCACACTCCACATATATAATATACAATCAAAACCGCAGGCGCTTACTGGAGACTGGATTTCGGCTAAGACAAGGTATGAAACCACCTTCCGATAGTGTATATCTAGAGGGGAATACGCTAGGTTTAACAAGAACGTCTTGCAACCCACCACACATGACGGACCACTCATTTCGCTTGAGTGTATTGAATGTATGTCAACAACAGTTTGGAGCTACGCATCTTTTCCCAAAAAAGGACAACATCGAAATAGATTAAAGAATGAAATGGATTTTCTCTAGATAGGTGATTATACACCCTAATGGAAGCGACCCACATAGCCATGATGCCTGCCCAATTTTTGTCATTTCCCGGTTGATGAGGCTTGAGGTTATAATTATCTTTTTGGTCATCTAGGCACCATTCACTTTGAATGTCACATCGTCAGACTCGTCAAATCACTAATTGACCTCCTCAAAAATACACTTGGCACGTTTGAAGAAATCAATGTACGTGATCATCTGGAAATACTCTCTATGACACTCATCCATACAATTCATCCAGGAACAGGCTGAACCGAAGGCACCATAAAAATGTTTTCTTACTTTGTTTTCAACAAGTGACTTTCATTTCTTTAATCTTATTCACATTAAAAATGTTCTCTTACTTTTATAACAAACATGACGGTGAAAATATTCATTCCATTATTAACAGATGACGGTGCAAAATGTTCATTTCTAAATTATCACATAACGGTGTGAAAATAATGTCAATTTCTAAATTAACACATAACGGTGTAAAAATTGTTCATTACATTTCAAACAAATGACGGTGCAAAATAATGTCATTTTCATTTTAACAAGTGACGGTGCAAAATAATGCCCCTTTCATTTTAACAAGTGACGGTGCAAAATAATGTCAATTTCATTTTAACAAGTGACGGTGCAAAATAATGTCCCTTTCATTTTAACAAGTGACGGTGCAAAATAATGTCCCTTTCATTTTAACAAGTGACAGTGCAAAATAATGTCAATTTCATTTTAACAAGTGACTGTGCAAAATAACATCCCTTTCATTTTAACAAGTGATGGTGCAAAATAATGTCCCTTTCATTTTAACAAGTGACGGTGCAAAATAATGTCAATTTCATTTTAACAAGTGACTGTGCAAAATAATGTCCCTTTCATTTTAACAAGTGACGGTGCAAAATAAAGTCAATTTCATTGTAACAAAATCCATGAATATTTTCATTATTAACAAAATGATAGTGAAAATCATTCTTCTCTTTTTAACAAAAATGATATCTTTTTACATTTTCAAAACAAAGGCAAAATGATATCTTTTTACATTAACAAAACAAATGACAAAAAGGGTGTTTTTTTTCTTTTATAAACAAAAGTAAATACTTTTATTTACAAACAAAAGTGAATTATATTCATTTACCCACAAAAGTGACTTCTTTTCATTCATAAACACAAGTGATTTATTTTTATTTAAAACCAACAAAATGAAAGCTTTTATTTTAAAAACAAACAAAGTTACAATCTTTTAATGTTTACAAACACAACGAATATTTTTCATACATGGATTCAGAATAGAATTCAGATCTACAACTTAGATTAAATTAAAAGGGGGAATTCTAGTTTTACAAAACCAGATCTATCACAAACGAATAGTACAAACAATCACCATCAACAACCAATACAATTTTAATACAACAATCGCATATTCAATTAAACAAATACGAACATATGAGATTTAAACAACAAGGAATAAAACATAATTTTAAAAATAGAAATCTCACATCGTTATTGAGTTCTGCGCTGGTCAGATCCAAAATTTGTCAAAAATTCAACTTGCTCAGAATCAGGTCTAGTCTGTTTCATCGCGAAGATCTCGGCGCACCTGAAATCGTTCGAATCCGAGTCCGTACGAGCAAGATGTGGTTTAATTAAGATTGAACAATATTTGAATTAATTAAATTGATTGGTCAAAGTTTAAAAAGTCAACCTTCCTCATCTTCCTCAAATCAATGTTCCAAGCCATTCATTGAACGCATAGAGTTCAAAATTAGGTTTCACTTTTCTCGAAATTGGTGAAACTAGAAGTCGATCGGAAGGTGGCAAATCGAAGAGGGAGGGAAGAGCTTTATGCGCCGGAAAGGGTGGTGGCCGCGGTGGGCCATAGAGGGTGCGGCGGGTCCATTAAGGCGACGGGTTTGGAGATGAAATCCGGGCATTTTACTTCATGAGATCCAATCATATTCATATGGAAATGAAGTTCTCGAAAATCTCTCCAATATTGTCTAAAGAATGAGGTGTTAATTCTTGTGGATTGGGAGAATTCGAGGAAGGAAGAACCGGCCATTCTAGGCCATGGAAATTGCAAGTGGCGGCTGGTCATATTAGACTAGGGTTAGGGTTCTAATATTTATATTATTTTAATCACTAATTAACACGATTAAGGCCCGTTTTGGCCCGAACTCAGAATTAGGCATGCTTAATGTCTAACTATACGTTTTGATGTCTTCTGAATGCAATGGTGCTAGTGACCAAGCCCAAATTCGAAGTCTACAACATGTTTACTTTATTTTTAAAATATAAATCATTTATTTTTAATTCAACCGTACGTAAAAGTTCACCAGGGTCACAAATTAACTCCGAAAAATCCCAAAAAATATTTTTAACTATGTTTTGACGATACGGTCCTAACAAAATTTATTTCATTGAATTATGAGCCTGTTTGAAAAATGGCCATTTTCAAGTTGATTAAATTTGACTGAAATTGACAAAACACATTTTCTTTTGCCACGCTCACGTATTAATTTGAAAAATTATGAAAATTGAAACCTAACAATAATTTGACATTTCGGTTCTAACAAAAGTGGTTTCGTCGAAAACGGAGGTCGTTTGAAAAATGACTATTTTAAAAAATATATATATAAATTCTACAACGACTACTCTGAATTTTAAACTGGGCATATCTTTTGATTCCCGCTATGAAATTTTGATTTTTCAGATTCGTTGGGACGATATTTTTAAAAAGATTCTAATATTTTTGGTTTCACTAGAATCCGTTTTATTTTGCATCCTGTACATCCAGTCAAAGTTCATGTTTGACTTTTCAAACCACCGTGCTATTTCTAACTCCTTTTGTAATTAAAATTAAAATTTTCGCTCTAACTTCGATTTAAATATATTTTTAATCATTATTATTTTAAATAATTTTTTTAACTATTAAAATTTCTAAAATAAAAATTTTAAATTGGTTCAGAATTTGCGGGTTGTTACAATCTCCCCCACTTAAAATCTTTTCGTCCTCGAAAAGGAATGATGCTAAAAGTCGTTTAATTAACCAACTCAACTTTTAATTTTAATCAATTTTCAGTTCAGTTCAATATTAGTTAAATTTATCATTCTTTTATATATTGGTTCAATTAGTTAAACTAATTATCAAACATCACAACCAATAATCAATTAGGTGATTAACTTTTCAAATATGTATAACTTTTATATATAGTCAAAAGATCATATTTTTAGTGCAAATCACAGCGGTAGACCCTACCTAGTTTTGGTTCTCACACCAGTCAATGGAAATATATAGATATACCACTTTCAAAACTCGAACATAAATTTCTGATGATGTTTCGAACCACCATCTGAACATCTCCGGGCGACTAAAGTGTGATTCTATATCTATCTAGTATATTTGAGGTTTCGAATACACACTAGCTAGGCGTATATGCAAAATCTTTATATACTCGATTTTCCAAAATAAAATAAAATAATATTTTCAAATACACGTATTAAGATTTTAAATTTTCAAAACTAAATTTGTAATAACCCGGAATTCCGAGCCAATTTAAAATTTTTATTTTGGTAATTTTAGCGAATTTTGATTATTTAGAATGAATTATTTTAAATAATAACGACGAGAAATTTATTTTGAAGAGAATTAGAACGTATATATTTATATAGATCATCGTTATAATATAAATATTTATTTTAAATTATAAAAGCAACTGAAAATGGCGCGGTAGTTCGATAATTCGATTTCAAAGTTCAAATGAATGTACAGGATTCAAAATAAATCAAATTTTAGCGAAACCAAAAATATTAGAATCTATTTGAGAATATCTTTCTAATGAATCAGAAAAATCAAAATTTCATAGTGGGAATCAAATGTTACATCCAGTTGAAAATTCAGAATAGTCGCTATGGAATTCTAGCCCTTAAAAATAACCATTTTGTAAACGACCTCGGAATTCGACGTAACCACTTTTGTTGGATTCGTGATGTCAAGTTATTGCTAGGTTCCAATTTTCATAATTTTTCGAATCAATATGTGAGCGTGGCGAAGGAAAAACGCGTTTGACTAGTTTAAGTTGATTTTATCGACCAGAAAATTACCATTTTTCAAATAGTCTCAGAATTTGACGAAATTAGTTTTGTTAGGACCGTATCATCAATACAAAGCTAGAAATAATTTTTCTAAAATTTTTAGAGGCCGTATGTGGACCCGGTAAATTGAAATGTGCGTTCAAATTCAATATATAGAGTTATATTTTGATTTTGATGGAAACTGATCGAAACGGTCGAATTGGCCTATAGGACATATCCCATTGTGTTTAGAATGGGGGTAATTAGCTAGGGACGATAGTTGGTGGGTTGGATTTCGAGTTCGAAAATAAAAGTTGCTTTTTGAAAAGAAACTAATTAAATTAATATATATTTATAATGGCTAACCCCCTTTTTCTCCCTTGACCGGTCAACCCTCCTTATCCCCCCTTTCCCCGTCATTTCTTTCACACAAGACAAAAAAAACAAAAAAAAGAAATCGCTCGACGCGGCCGCACTTGGCTCCTCCACCCGCCGCATCCGGCCGCTCCGCCTCCGCATTAGACCTCGCGCAACCACCCGCCCAGGCCCTCTCCGTTCGATCCCCAAATATGATTCCAAACCCACCAATCCCCGCCTCCCTGATCCGCCACAGCCACCTCCACTGGCTGCCGACCCCTCCGACATCGCTTGGCCCCATCCCGACCTCTCAACGCCCACCAGCACCACCTTCGACTCCTATCCCCTCCCTCTTCGCTCTCCTCCAACCTTCAATAAATAAAAACCGTGAGTTTCTTCATTTCATTTATGTTATTGTTGAGTTTATTTTCAGTTATGTATATAATAACTTAGTACAATAAATACTGATTTTCCTTTGAAATAAAAACTGATTTTCCTTTGAAATAAAAACTGATTTTCTTTGATTTTTAAAACAGAAAATATACGATTTGTATTTGTTTAAAGGAGAGATCTTTGTTTGTTTAAAGTTTTGATTTTTAATTTAGAAAAGCTTCGATTTTTAAATTTAAGAGAAGATTTGATTTTTATTTATGATAAAGTTGCGATTTTTATCATGTACATCATTGGATAAAAATACGATTTTTATTTTCGTAAAGACATGTTTTTTAAACGTTAAAAAGGATGAAATTTTTAGGAAATAAAAAGCTTAGTTTTTTTAACAGATAAAGAAACGATTTTTATTTATAGTTAGAGATAATAATAATAATATAATTTTTATATAAGTATGATAATAAAAATATGATTTTTATATAAGGAGAAGAATAAAAATGTGATTTTTATATGAACAGTTCAAGAATAAAAATGTGATTTTTATTGTAAGCAGCGTGAAATGGTTGAATTGGAATGTCGGCCAAATCCAAGCCATTCAGAAATTCGAAAATGAAACGGCGGAGTGGAACCCTCTGTGAGAACTTCTCACTTTTAATTTTCTAGTTAAAATATATACTAGGATGCAGACGGTGTTTAGTAGCACCCGACCCCCGTCGTCCACAGACCATGGACGGCTTGTATGCTTGTTTGTTTGATTTTGATGTGTAGTTGATTGTATGATGTGATGTGAAATGAAATAAAATATTTTACAATGGAAAATATTTTATAGTTAAAAATAGAATTTTTAACGGGCATTTAAAATGAAATAAATATAAACAAATCGAATGATTTGTTTATATACCCATATTTGACTGATATTGATTGGGACGATAAATTTTACATATCGCCCAACTGCACAAATATAATCTGTTTTTGATTGTTTGAAAACCCCACACAGGTATTGGGGTGATATATGACATGCACTAATCCCAATAGTTAGTTGTTTGTCGATCGATTGATTGACAGACTGTTATAAGCATTGAATATTTATATTTGATGCTTATACAGTGTAGAATGCACTTTGGATGATGGTTGATTATTTGTCATTGTTGATATATAAATGCGTTGTATGGAAATCCATAGAAATAAAATCTATGGTAATTGATTAGGCCTCATTCTAGTTTTGAATAGAAATATTTGAAATAGAATATTTGAATAGAAATATTTGAAATAAAATATTTGAGAAAGAAATATTTGAATAGAAATATTTGAAAAGGAAATATTTGAAATAGAATACTTGAAAATAGAAATATATGAAGCCGTGTTGATTAGACTGACGCCATTTTGACGTGAACGATATTTATATCGATTTTATTCATTTTATAATGAATATCGAAAGTGATTCCAAAATCTGATATTTTGAAAAGAATTGGAATTCGAATTGAAATTGAATAGAAATGAATTCGAATTGAAATTGAATTGAAATGAATTCGAATTGAAATTGAATAGAAATGAATTCGAATTGAAATAGAATTGAATTGAAAACGAACTGAAATTGAATTAAAAATCGATCTGAATTGAAATCAATTTGAAATGAATTTAAAACGAATTTATAAGGAAATATTCAATTTTGATTAGAAATTGAATATGAAGTTGAAATAGTTTTGAAAATGAAGTTAAAACGATTTATAAAATACGTTTTAAAAGAAAATCGATGAAATATATAATATATATATATTATATATATTATATGGCCTGAATAGAATGCACCGCGCAGGGCAGTTCGCGAATTTCGACCATTGACTTCGAATGGACATGGCAGGAGATCCGACCGTCGGATTCTCCTAAAAGGGAACCGTTGGGTTCATATCGAAAAGAGCTTTCTAACTAATATTTGAAATTATAAATCTAACGGTTGGATTTGGAATTATGTCCAAATCAAATTTGGAAAAGGTCGCTGTAAGTGCAGTTCGATGGCCATTGATGGAAATCGACTGTACGGGCCTTGATAAAATTATTAAAAATAGTAATAATTTTTGTAAAATCATAAGAAATGATTTGTGAAGATTTGGGATGAAAAACTCCATATTTGAAAAGATAAAAATAGATTTTTATCGAAATGAACTAGTTTTGAACTAGAATTATAATTCTATTTATTTTTAAATAAATAAATTGAATTTGAAAAGGGTTTTAAATATAACCAGAATTTCCAATAATTGAATTGGAATGGATTTGAATCGAAATTGTCTTCGGAATATTTCGATGTTGGATTTCGCGATGATACAGATATTGTTATGGGAATTTGAAAGATATATTAATATCGTTATTTCCAATACTGTATTGGTTAGTCGTAGAATTTGATATTGAATATAAGCCGGTATATTTTCTATTCAGAGCCTTGTATTTAATATCAAATGTGATTTGGGTTTGCCGTGAATGGTGTTTTCATTAACACTGTTCTTAAGCCCAGTTGAGAAAAAGATTAAATCTTTTTATTTAGATTTAATGAAGTGTACCAATTAAATAATATTTAATTGGAACTGAATTTGGATTAATTTTTGGGTTTATCATGAACGGTGTTTTAAATAACACTTGTTCTTTAACCCGATAATTAATGGTATTGTGATTTTGGGTTGTAGCGAACGGTGTCTTCTATAATACAGTTCTTAGACCCAAAAGAGTTAAGAAAATCAGAAACTAACTAGAGATTAGTTAAGTTGAATGGTTTCTGGGGTATTGATCTGATGTTGGTTTCGGCCTTCGGGGCTAATACTTAGGGAATTGCTCACTTGCTAATTTAGGTTAGGGATTGATTGAAACATGATGTAATTTTGGGGTTTATCGTGAACCGTGTTTTAAATGACACTGATTCTTTAACCCAGTTAAGGATTAAAACTAAGTGGAGTTTTAACGAATCTTTAATTAGATTGAAAAGATCGAGAATGGAGTATCACCAGTTTACTCCAGGCGATAGTTAAATCTTTAATTAGATTTGAACGTGAAAGGTAATTGAATTTACCGAAAACACTGTGGTGTTAGATATGAAGTATGACCAGTTTTACTTCATGGGATGAATAGGTGGGGACTGAGAAATAAAATAAATGATTACTTCGATGTGGTTCGCTAATCCCGACTAGTTTGAATTGATATTCAAAAGAAGATTACAGATTAAATTTAAAGAATTTATCTTTGATAAAATTAAGGGGATTCTTTCCCAAAGTGTAAGAATATTTGAATAAAAGAATATTCTGAATTGGAATGAGGCGTATATTGTGTTTGTGTAACACTTGTTTATTATATACGCGAGTTATTCAGAAAGACCGGGTTTATCCCATTCTGAATAACTGATTCGACGTGGTGTCGAAGATGAAGATGGCGGTCGAAGACCGGAGGTCTTCACGTCGTTTGGGTGATTACTGATGATCTTGATTGGGCCGTACACCCAAGAGAAGGGGATCAATTAGTGGTCGTCCAGACGTACTTGGAGATCGATGGATACGCGAGGTACTAGGTGCCTCCGGTTTTGTTCAGACCCAGGACGAACTTGTAAATGGACTGTGTGTCTGACATTGGATTTCATTCTGTGTGATTGATTTCTATTAAATATATATCAGTTTGGCGGCGGAGAATTTATTCTCTTGCTTAACGCCCTTCTCTGAGATGTACGAGCTCAGAGGTTATATATTGATGGATATCAAACGCACGGAGTGAATTGCCTGTGTGGCATGCCTAAGTGGCAATTGATCGAGGCTTCTGTTGAAAAGCAAAGTCTTGTGGTTCATGATCAAAGCGCCGCCTGTGTGGCATAGCTTTGTGTAACCTGAATTCGCGAGCCTCACACCCTGGTGGTGAACCAAAAACAGGAGAGGACCTCAGGGAGGACATACGTTTCTTTCTAGATAGAAGTGACGTCAGTGGTTTTACATGCCCTGACGAGTTTGACTTATGTGGTTGTTGCTGTTGCGAGGCACCTCAGATATATCGGTCGATCCAGGACCGATGGAGTCATTGTACTCATTGACACCCCAAAGGGTGGGGAAACGCATTGTTCAGGCATTTTAATCCACATCGGTGGACCGGCCCTGTCGCTCCAAGGGCCCACCTGTGTCTGGGTCCTGGGACACGGACTAGAGCGTCTCGAATCGGTAGAGGACTTTCTTTTGTCTTGGCTCACAGATGGAAATCCAATTTACAAATACGTGACTTTGCGGTTTTATTTGTAGAGCCTAGTACTGGCGACATGATATATGGTACCCATGCCGCCTATGATTGATACTTATGATTTGAAGTTGTTTTATACACTACGCACTTATAATAGTATCAAATGATTTGTTTAAAACATACTAAGCATGTTTGGCCAATATAAGGGAAAATCCTATCCCCTGGCTTGCGTTGCATTGTGTGATAGGACCTGGGTCTTATAATAGCTTCATTTTTTCAAAAAGCATTGCGCTGTTTTGTTATATGCACTGGTATTCTTGGGAGGAAACCCATTCCGTGTTATACGTCGTGGTCCCTTGATATATCTGATTTAAAGTAAAGTTTTAAATAATTGTTTTAGTTCTCACACCAGTCGCATGACTGACCTGGAGTTTATTGTTTTAACCTAAACTCTGGGTACCTTTATTTTGACACGGGCAGCTAGTAGTTTTGGTTTTGCAGATTTATATTCACAGGATCCTGATTTACAGCTGGAACGATACTCGGAAAGCTCTGTATCCGTGTATTACTTCTAGTTGTGTATTGTATTATTTTCCGCTGCTATGTAATTTATTGTAATCTCTGATATTTTCTGTTGTGTAATATTTGTTTATACTCTGTATATTCTTGTATTCTGATGGAATTGTTGTAATAACAATGAAATGTCTTTCTGTCTGCGTTCTTTTGTGGCTTGTCCTCAATTCAATCCGTGCTTTCCTTCACGGGGAAGTTCGAGTCGTTTCATTTTGGTATCATAGCTTTGGTTTACAAAGCTCAGAGAAGAAGACACGTTAGAACCATACGAAAGAATTCATCAGAGATTGGATTAGTAATATCCAACGAGAATGACTCATTAGAGATAGGATCAGTAGTATCCTAGAACGAGTGTGAAGAGTATATTTTTAAAATGAAACCAAATTTTGTTCTGAAAATTTAAAATCAATTATTCGTTTTTGATTATTTATTTCATATTGATTTGGACAATCCAATATATAAAGATTTTGCATATGCGCCTAGCTAGCGTGTATTCGAAGTTTTAATATACTGGATAGATATAGAATCACACTCTAGTCGCTCGGAGATGATTCTGATGATAGTTCGAACATCATCAGAATTGCTATTCGAGTTTCGAAGATGTGATATCTATATATTTCCTATTGACTGGTGTAAGAACCAAAATTAGATGGGGCTTATTGCTGTGATTTTGCATCAAAAATCTGATTTTTAGACTATGTATCAAAGTTATGAATTTGAAAAGCTAATCAACTAATTGATTGCTGATTGTGTTTTTTGATTATTGGTTGATTAATTAAAATGTTGAACCTTTAACCAAATTGAACCAAATAGTGAATTATATTGAAAATTTGTGGCAATTGCATATATGTAGATGTGCTTATATTGAACAGGTCATAGCAAGAAGGCTAGAGAAGAGGAATAAAATTGTTTGCCTGACAAATAGGTACATGTTTATTGTATTTCTTGGGTTTTGGATGATTTTGTGAGCCGATTGGCTAGCCGCTTGGTTTTTTCTTTTTCTTTTGGATTGAAGAAGGCCATGGGAGGCTATACGAAATAACCCGAAGTCCCCGGTGCAGGAAAGGTTATGGCGAAATTTTTCGAAAATTTAGGGTGTTAGCCAAATTTTTGAAAAATTTGAAAAGTTCTTAAAAACTGAAAAGTTGAAGAACTTAAGCCGTAGTGAAAATAATGAAAGTTGAGTTGATTAGTTAAACAACTTTCAGCTTCGTTCCTTTTCGGGGACGAAAAGTTTTAAGTGGGGGAGATTGTAATAACCCGGAAATCCGAGCCAATTTAAAATTTTTATTTTGGCAATTTTAGCGAATTTTGATTATTTAAAATGAATTATTTTAAATAATAACGATGAGAAATTTATTTTGAAGAGAATTAGAACGTATATATTTATATAGATCGTCGTTAGAATATAAATATTTATTTTAAATTATAAAAGGAATTGAAAATGACGCGGTAGTTCGATAATTCGATTTCAAAGTTCAAATGAATGTACAGGATTCAAAATAAATCGGATTTTAGCGAAACCAAAAATATTAGAATCTATTTGAGAATATCTTTCTAACAATCAGAAAATTCAAAATTTCATAGCGGGAATCAAAAGTTACGTCCAGTTGAAAATTCAGAATAGTCGCTATGAAATTCTGGCCCTTAAAAATAACCATTTTGCAAACGACCTCGGAATTCGACAAAACCACTTTTGTTGGATTCTTGATGTCAAGTTATTGCTAGGTTCCAATTTTCATAATTTTTCGAATCAATACGTGAGCGTGGCGGAGGAAAAAAGCGTTTGACCGGTTTTAGTTGATTTTATCGACCAGAAAATGACCATTTTTCAAACGGTCTCAGAATTTGACGAAATTAGTTTTCTTAGGACTGTATCGTCAATACAAAGCTAGAAATAATTTTTCTAGAATTTTTAGAGGTCGTATGTGGCCTCGGTAAATTGAAATGTGCGTTCAAATTCAATATATAGAGTTATATTTTGATTTTGATGGAAACTGATCGAAACGGTCGAATTGGCCCATGGGACATATTCCATTGTGTTCAGAATGGGGGTATTTAGCTACGGACGACAGTCAGTAGGTGGGATTTCGAGTTCGAAAATAAAAGTTGCTTTTTGAAAAGAAACTAATTAAATTAATATAAATTTATAATAGCCAACCCCTTTTTCTCCCTTGACCAGTCAACCCTCCTTATCCTCCCTTTCCCCGTCGTTTCTTTCATACGAGACAAAATAAATAAAAAACAAAGAAAAGAAATCGCTCGACGCCACCGCACTTGGCTCCTCCAACCACCGCATCCGGCCGCTCCGCCTCCGCCTTAGACCTCGCGCAACCACCCGCCCAGGCCCTCTCCATTCGATCCCCAAATCCGATTCCAAACCCACCAATCCCCGCCTCCCTGATCCGCCATAGCCACCTCCACTGGCCGCAGACCCCTCCGACCTCGCTTGGCCCCACCCCGACCTCTCAACGCCCACCAGCACCACCCTCGACTCCTATCCCCTCTCTCTTCGCTCTCCTCCAACCTTCAATAAATAAAAACCGTGAGTTTCTTCATTTTATTTATGTTATTGTTGAGTTTATTTTCAGTTATGTATATAATAACTTAGTATAATAAAAACTGATTTTCCTTTGAAATAAAAACTGATTTTCCTTTGAAATAAAAACTGATTTTCTTTGATTTTTAAAACTGAAAATATACGATTCATATTTGTTTAAAGGAGAGATCTTTGTTTGTTTAAAGTTTTGATTTTTAATTTAAAAAAGCTTCAATTTTTAAATTTAAGAGAAGATTTGATTTTTATTTATGATAAAGTTGCGATTTTTATCATGTACATCATTGGATAAAAATACGATTTTTATTTTCATAAAGACATGATTTTTAAACGTTAAAAAGGATGAAATTTTTAGGAAATAAAAAGCTTAGATTTTTAACATATAAAGAAACGATTTTTATTTATAGTTAGAGATAATAAAAATATAATTTTTATATAAGTATGATAATAAAAATATGATTTTTATATAAGGGGAAGAATAAAAATGTGATTTTTATATGAACAATTCAAGAATAAAAATGTGATTTTTATTGTAAACAACGTGAAATGGATGAATTGGAATGTTGGGCAAATCCAAGCCATTCAGAAATTCGAAAATGAAACGGCGAAGTGGAACCCTCTGTGAGAACTTCTCACTTTTAATTTAATTTTCTAGTTAAAATATATACTAGGATGCAGACGGTGTTTAGTAGCACCCGACTCCCGTCGTCCACAGACTATGGACGGCTTGTATGCTTGTTTGTTTGATTTTGATGTGTAGTTGATTGTGTGATGTGATGTGAAATGAAATAAAATATTTTATAATGGAAAATATTTTATACTTAAAAATAGAATTTTTAACGGGTATTTAAAGTGAAATAAATATAAACAAATCGAACGATTTGTTTATATACCCACATTTGACTGATATTGATTGGGATGATAAATTTTACACATCGCTCAACTGCACAAATAAAATCTGTGTTTGATTGTTTGAAAACCCCACACGGGTATTGGGGTGATATATGACATACACTAATCCCAATAGTTAGTTATATGTCGATCGATTGATTGACAGACTGTTATAAGCATTGAATATTTATATTTGATGCTTATACAGTGTAGAATGCACTTTGGATGATGGTTGATTATTTGTTATTGTTGATATATACATGCGTTGTATGGAAATCCATATAAATAAAATCTAAGGTAATTGATTGGGCCTCATTCCAGTTTTGAATAGAAATATTTGAAATAGAATATTTGAATAGAAATATTTGAAATAGAATATTTGAGAAAGAAATATTTGAATAGAAATATTTGAAAAAGAAATATTTGAAATAGAATATTTGAAATAGAAATATATGAAGCCGTGTTGATTAGATTGACGCCATTTTGACGTGAATGATATTTATATCGATTTTATTCATTTTATAATGAATATCGAAAGTGATTTCAAAATCTGATATTTTGAAAAGAATTGGAATTCGAATTGAAATTGAATAGAAATCAATTCGAATTGAAATAGAATTGAAATGAATTCAAATTGAAATTGAATAGAAATGAATTCGAATTGAAATAGAATAGAATTGGAAACGAACTGAAATTGAATTAAAAATCGATCTGAATTGAAATCAATTTGAAATGAATTTAAAACGAATTTATAAGGAAATATTCAATTTTGATTATAAATTGAATATGAAGTTGAAATAGTTTTGAAAACGAAGTTAAAACGATTTATAAAATACGTTTTAAAAGAAAATTGATGAAATATATATATATATATATTATATATTATATGGCCTGAATAGAACGCGCCGCGCAGCGGCAGTTCGCGAATTTCGACCATTGACTTCGAATGGACATTGCGGGAGATCTGACCATCGGATTCTCCTAAAAACAGAACCGTTGGGTTCGTATCGAAAAGGGCTTTCTAACGAATATTTGAAATTAGAAATCTAACGGATGGATTTGGAATTATGTCCAAATCAATTTTGGAAAAGGTTGCTGTAAGTGCAGTTCGATGGCCATTGATGGAAATCGACTGTACGGGCCTCGATAAAATTATTAAAAATAGTAATAATTTGTGTGAAATCATAAGAAATGATTTGTGATGATTTGGGATGAAAAACTCCATATTTGAAAAGATAAAAATAGATTTTTATCGAAATGAACTAGTTTTGAACTAGAATTATAATTCTATTTATTTTTAAATAAATAAATTGAATTTGAAAAGGGTTTTAAATATAACCAGAATTTCCAATAATTGAATTGGAATGGATTTGAATCGAAATTGTCTTCAGAATATTTCGATGTTGGATTTCGTGATGATACAAATATTGTTATGAGAATTTGAAAGATATATTAATATCGTTATTTCCAATACGATATTGGTTGGTCGTAGAATTTGATATTGAATATAAGCCGGTATATTTTCTATTCAGAGCCTTGTATTTAATATCAAATGTGATTTGGGTTTGCCGTGAATGGTGTCTTCATTAACACTGTTCTTAAGCCCAGTGGAGAAAAAGATTAAATCATTTTATTTAGATTTAATGAAGTGTACCAATTAAATAATATTTAATTGGAATTGAATTTGGATTAATTTTTGGGTTTATCGTGAACGGTGTTTTAAATAACACTTGTTCTTTAACCCGATAATTAATGGAATTGTGATTTTGGGTTGTAGCGAACGGTATCTTCTATAATACTATTCTTAGACCCAAAAGAGTTAAGAAAATCAAAAACTAACTGGAGATTAGTTAAGTTGAATGGTTTCTGGGGTATTGATCTGATGTTGGTTTCGGCCTTCGGGGTTAATACTTAGGGAATTGCTCACTTGCTAATTTACGGTTAGGGACTGATTGAAACGTGATGTGATTTTGGGGTTTATCGTGAATCGTGTTTTAAATGACACTAATTCTTTAACCCAGTTAAGGATTAAAACTAAGTGGAGTTTTAAGGAATCTTTAATTAGATTGAAAAGATCGAGAATGGAGTATCACCAGTTTTACTCCAGGCGATAGCTAAATCTTTAATTAGATTTAAAAGATCGAGAATGGAGTATCACCAGTTTTACTCCAGGCGATAGCTAAATCTTTAATTAGATTTGAACGTGAAATGGTAATTGAATTTACCGATAACACTGTGGTGTTAGATATGAAGTATGACCAGTTTTACTTCATGGGATGAATAGATGGGGACTGGGAAATTAAACAAATGATTAATTCGGTGTGGTTCGCTAATTCCGACTAGTTTGACTTGATATTCAAAAGAAGATTAAAGAATAAATTTAAAGAATTTATCTTTGATAAAATTAATGGGAATCTTTCCCAAAGTGTAAGAATATTTGAATAAAAGAATATTCTGAATTGGAATGAGGCGTATGTTGTGTTTGTATAACACTTGTTTATTATATACGCGAGTTATTCAGAAAGGCCGGGTTTATCCCATTCTGAATAACTGATTCGACGTGGTGTCGAAGATGAAGACGGTAGTCGAAGACCGGAGGTCTTCACGTCGTTTGGGTGATTACTGATGATCTTGATTGGGTCGTACACCCAAGAGGAGGGAATCAGTTAGTGGTCGTCCAGACGTACTTGGAGATCGATGGATATGCGTGGTACTAGGTGCCTCCGGTTTTGTTCAGACCCAGGACGAACTTATAAATGGACTGTGTGTCTGACATTGGATTTCATTTTGTGTGATTGATTTCTATTAAATATATATTTGTTTGGCGGCGGAGAATTTATTCTCTTGCTTAACGCCCTTCCCTGAGACGTACGAGCTCGGAGGTTATATATTGATGGATATCAAACGCACGGAGTGAATTGCCTGTGTGGCATGCCTAAGTGGCAATTGATCGAGGCTTCTGTTGAAAAGAAAAGTCTTGTGGTTGATGATCAAAGCACCGCCTGTGTGGCATAGCTTTGTGTAACGTGAATTCGCGAGCCTCACACCCCGGTGGTGAACCAAAAACGGGAGAGGGCCTCAGGGAGGACATGCGTTTCTTTCTTGTTAGAAGTGGCATCAGTGGTTTTACACGCCCTGACGAGTTTGACTTATGTGGTTGTTTCTGCTGCGAGGCGCTTCGGATACATCGGTCGATCCAGGACCGATGGAGTCATTGGACTCATTGACACCCCAAAGGGTGGGGAAACGCAGTGTTCAGGCATTTTAATCCACATCGGTGGACCGACCCTGTCGCTCCAAGGGCCCACCTGTGTTTGGGTCCTGGGACACGGACTAGAGTGTCTCGAATCGGTAGAGGACTATCTTTTGCCTCGGTTCATAGATGGAAATCCAATTTCCAAATACGTGACTTTGCGGTTTTATTTGTAGAGCCTAGTATTGTCGACATCATATATGGTACCCATGCCGCCTATGATTGATACTTATGATTTGAAGTTGTTTTATACACTACGCACTTATAATAGTATCAAATGATTTGTTTAAAACGTACTAAGCATGTTTGGCTGTTATAAGGGAAAACCCTATCCTCCGGCTTGCGTTGCATTGTGTGATAGGACCTGGGTCTTATAATAGCTTCATTTTTCCAAAAAGCATTGCACTGTTTTGTTATATGCACTGGTATTCTTGGGAGGAAACCCGTTCCGTGTTATACGGCGTGGTCCCTTGATATATCTGATTTAAAGTAAAGTTTTAAATAATTGTTTTAGTTCTCACACCAGTCACATGACTGACCCGGAGTTTATTGTTTTAACCTAAACTCTGGGTGCCCTTATTTTGACACGGGCAGCTAGTTCTTTTGGTATCGTAGATTTATATTCACAGGATCCTGATTTACAGCTGGAACGATACTCGGAAAGCTCTGTATCCGTGTATTACTTCTAGTTGTGTATTGTATTATTTTCCGCTGCTATGTAATTTATTGTAATCTCTGATATTTTCTGTTGTGTAATATTTGTTTATACTCTGTATATTCTTGTATTCTGATGGAATTGTTGTAATAACAATGAAATGTCCTTCTGTCTGCGTTCTTTTGTGGCTTTTCCTCGATTCAATCCGTGCTTTCCTTCACGGGGAAGTTCAGATCGTTTCAAAATTTGTTTGCATTTTTAATTTAAAAATTAATACTCTTCACACTCGTTCTAGGGTACTACTGATCCTTTCTCTAACGATCTATTCTTATTGGATATTACTAATCCAATCTCTGATGAGTCTTTTGTTCAGTTCTAACGAGTTGTACCCCAAAGATTTAAGCTAACCAGAGCTCTGATACCAACTGTAACGACCCGGGTTTCACCCGACCCGATCAACCGCTAAATCGACCAAGACCGCTCAAAACCCGAATACGCTAACTTTGGGAATACAACATATCAGAACAAATAATAACAGACTTTTATAAACATTATAATAAAGTTACATCAGAGTACATAATATCAGAGCACATTGATAAATAATACAGCGGAATATTTAATTACAACATAATTAATACAATGTAGCGAAATAATAAAATTAATCACAGCAGAAGACTATCGATGCTCTGGACACAGCTTTAAGCTTCGATCCAGAATCCTGCTCAATATCTACAAAATAAGCTACTCGACTACCCGTGTGGAAAAGAGGGCACCCGAGTTTGAAAAGTGAAACGAACTACAGGTCAGTCATGAGACTGGTGTGATAAATCTTTTACTTAGCTTAACTAGTAATAAGGCTAATCGCAGGACCACGTCGCTAAAGCAGAACGGGTTTACTCCATTGGATTGCCAGTGCATAAATAAAGTAAATCGTTAAAAACAACACAATGCTTTTTAGAAAAATGAAACCATTATAAGACTCAAGTCCCATCACACAATGCAACGCAAGCCGGAGGATAGAGTTTTACCTTATAATTGTCAAAAATGCTTGATACGATAAAAACGGATTTGATATTATTATTACTGTATATATGTTTTAAAAACATTTCAATCATAATGTATTAATCATAGACGACATAGCTACCATATACTATGTCGCCGTACTAGTTCTACAATAAAAACTGCATGATGTCGTATTGGAAATTGGGTTTCCATCAAGAGTCAAGGCTAGGAACGATTTCCTGACCGATTCGAGACACTCTAGCAATGTCTCAGGATTCGGACGCTGGCGAACCCTTGGATCCTATTGGACCTATAAATTGGCCATTGCGGCCAATAAAAAATCCGAGGCACCTCAAAATCCATCAACCACATAAGTAAAATGCCGGGCCGTGTTATACCCAAACACCACTTCTAGCTAAAAAGAAACGTGTGCACTCCCTGCGTTCCCTTGCTCCGTTTTTGACTCTTACCGGGGTGTGAGGCTCGCGATGCAACAAAATACACAAAGCTTTGCCTGAATAGGCTATGCTTTGATCATTATCCACAAGGCTCTCTTTTCAACAAAAGCCTTGATCAATTGCATCTTGGCATGCCACATTGACAGTCCACACCATGCGATCGATAACTACTAATATATAACCTATGTGCTCATGCGTCTCAAAGAAGGGTGTTAAGCAAGAGAATAAATTCTTCGCCACCAACAGATATATATTAAATAGAAACCAATTTACATGGAATGAAATCCAATGTGAGACACACATCCATTTACAAGTCCGTTTTGGGTCTGAATGAAACCGGAGGGACCTTATACCTCGCATATCCGAACGGTCAACAATACGTCCGGACAACTACCATTGGAACATTTTCAAGGTAGCATCTCCAATCAAAGGCATCAGTGGTCCTCATCCATTCGATGTGAAGATCGTCGGTCGTCAACCACCGTCTTCATCTTCGACTTTTAATCGTCGTAGTAATTATTCAGAATGGGTTAAACCCAGTCATTCCGAATAACTCAAGTATTTTTATAATTAAAAATCAAGTGTTATAAGGATACATCCAACGCCTCTTTCCAATTCAGAATATTCTTTAAATAAAATATTCATATTATTAGGGAAAGGTTCCCATTAATTTTATCAAAGATAAAATCCTTTAAATTTATTCTTAAATCTTATTTTCAAAGATTTGTTAAAATTCCAATTCAGTTATAATATCAAAAATCACTACTTTATAATTATTCCAATTTTTGGCATAAATCTTAATTTTAACTGGGTCAAAGAATCAATGTCATTTAAAACATTGTTCACGATAAACCCAAAATCATTTTCCAATAAATAAATATAAATTTGTATACCAATAATCTTAGTCGAAAGATTTATTCTTTATTTAAAAGAAATCCTTTGTTTAAAAAAATATTCTTTATATGAAGGATATTCTGAATCGGAAAGCGACTCAATCATTTACAATATAACCTTGGTTATATGGATTTCATACATCGTATATAAATGAAAATAATAATAAATAATCATCAAACCATCCATTCAACATCCAAAGTGAAGTTCTCAACTGTGTGAGCATTAAATGAAATAATAACGCTCATCGCGGCCTGTCAATCTATCGATTGACATAAGAATAAATATTGAGACTAGTATATATCAGTTATCATCCCAATACCCGTGTGGGGTTTTCAGCCAACAACAGTACATATAAATAAATAATTGGTTAATTAATTTAACCAATTTTTTTATACTATCAACATGTTGATAATGATAGACAAAACATGATATTTTATTCCTAATGTCAAAATAAAATATATTTGACTCGCATAGTTTCTTTTACATTTCTAATATAATAGAATGTAATTTATTTATATGACATTATTGTGGATGACAAATAAAAGATAACTTACATTATACTTAATTTGTATGTAATTATTCTTAACGTAAAAGAAATAATCTCATTTGTATATATTTTAAGGTATAACTCAACGCATAAAATGTTTATTTTAAATTGCATACAAATTCTAATGTATGCATTACCATATAGAAACGTCACTTTAACTCGCCTATACATTCTAATGTATATTTTGACCAGTAACATGATTCTTATGATTGAATATAAATTCCAATGTAATTTGCAAATTAAAAAAAAAAGATTTTTATAGTTGTATATAAATTCTCTTGTATGTTATGCAAATAAAAATGATTATTATATTTGCATGTAAATTCTATTGTATGCTATGCAAATAAAAATGATTATTTTATTTGCATATAAATTCTATCTCAATAAAATGTATAAGAGGAGTAATACATTCATTTGTCAACAATTCTATTTTATCAAAATGCTATTTGTGTTTAATTCTTATTTGGCAAAAATGTCCTTTTTGGGATTCAACCAATATAATTTGACAAAATGAATGTTTGATTCAACTAATATAAATTGACAAAAGTGATTATTTTGTTTTCAACCTTTTTAAAATGACAAAATTAAATAAATTTTGTCTCATTCTATTTAAATGATAAAAATATATCTTTTTGTATTGCAACAAAAGGACAAATAAACCTTCTCTATCTTTTTACTTTTTTTATTGAAGCCAAGATGACACTAAAAATATACCTTCTTAATTCTAATCTTTTTATTTTAGTCTATGATGAAAATAAAATCATTTTATTTATTTTAACAAAATTACAACTACGATGAATTCATTTTATCATAATCCTTTTATTTACTCTGGTTTAAAAGTAAAAATGATATTTTTAATCCTGTTCTTTTATTTATATCTAAATCGTAATAAAAGTGTAACTTCTTAAACTATGCTTTCTATTTGCATCTAAAATGCAAATAAAAGGTAATTCTTTAATTTATGATTTATTTGCATCAAGGAATGCAAATAAAAATACAAATTTTATCTTCATGTTTTAATTGCATCAAATGATGCAAATAAAAATGCAACTCTCTAATTCAAGGTTTTATTTGCAACAAGGAATGCAAATAAAAATTCAACCTTTAATTCAATATTTTATTTGCATCAAGGAATGCAAATAAATATGCAACTTTTAATTTTATAGTTTATTTGCATCAAAGAAATGCAAATACAAATTCTACTTTTAATACGGTTGTTTATTTGCATCAAAGAATGCAAATAGAAATTCGACTTTTAAATACGGTGTTTATTTGCATCAAAGAATGCAAATAAAAATATAATCTTTTAACTACGATGTTTATTTGCATCTAAATATGCAAATATTTTTTTTTTTGTTATGCTTTGTTGGCAACTAAATTTATAAACAAAAATGTAACTCTTTTAAATCATTTTTTCCTATCTAAAATATAAACTAAAAATGTCATATTCATTCTAGTGTTTTTGTTTGCATTTATAATTGCAAAAATGAAATTTCAACTCGAATGTTTATTTGCATCTAAAATTTCTAATAAAATATAGTTTTACTTCTAATGTTTTGTTTACATCTAAAATAGCAAACAAAAATATAGCTTTCCTTATTTCAATGCATATTTGCGTTAGAGAATGCAAATAAAAGAATATTTTATATTTCAATATATATTTGCATAAAAGAATGCAAATAAAAGAACATTTTTCTATTTCTATGTATATTTCCGTAAAAGATTGCAAATAAAAGTACATTTTATATTTCTATGTATATTTACATAAAAGAATGCAAATAAAAGAATCAACTTTATTTATTTAAATTCTTTTTATTGTAAACAACATTACATAAAAATGTAATCTTTTACTTTTATTCAATTACATGAAAAATGTAATTTTTATTTTTAAATCTAATTACATTAAAAATGTAACTTTCATTTCTTTAATCTTATTCACATTAAAAATGTTTTCTTACTTTTATAACAAACATGACGGTGAAAATATTCATTCCATAATTAACACATTACGGTGCAAAATGTTCGTTTCTAAATTATCACATAACGGTGTGAAAATAATGTCAATTTCTAAATTAACACATAAGGTGTAAAATTTGTTCATTACATTTCTAACAAATAACGGTGCAAAATAATGTCAATTTCATTTTAACAAGTGACGGTGCAAAATAATGTCCCTTTCACTTTAATAAGTGACGGTGCAAAATAATGTCCCTTTCATTTTAACAAGTGACGGTGCAAAATAATGTCATTTTCATTTTAACAAGTGACTGTGCAAAATAATGTCCCTTTCATTTTAACAAGTGACGGTGCAAAATAATGTCCCTTTCATTTTAACAAGTGACGGTTCAAAATAATATCAATTTCATTTTAACAAGTGATTGTGCAAAATAATGTCCCTTTCATTTTAACAAGTGACGGTGCAAAATAATGTCAATTTCATTTTAACAAAATCCATGAATATTTTCATTCTTAACAAAATGATAGTGAAAATCATTCTTCTCTTTTTAACAAAAATGTTATCTTTTTACATTTTCAAAACAAAGACAAAATGATATCTTTTTACATTAACAAAACAAATGACAAAAAGGGTGTTTTTTTCTTTTATAAACAAAAGTAAATACTTTTATTTACAAACAAAAGTGAATTACATTCATTTACCCAAAAAAGTGACTTCTTTTCATTCATAAACACAAGTGATTTATTTTTATTTAAAACCAACAAAATGAAAGCTTTTATTTTAAAAACAAACAAATTTACAATCTTTTAATGTTCACAAACACAACAAATATTTTTCATACATGGATTCAGAATATAATTCAGATCTACAACTTAGATTAAATTAAAAGGGGGAATTCTGGTTTTACAAAACCAGATCTATCACACATGAATAGTACAAACAGTCACCATCAACAACCAATACAATTTAAATACAACAATCGCAGATTCAATTAAAAAAATACGTATATAAGAGATTTAAACAACAAGGAATAAAATATAATTTCAAAAATAGAAATCTCACATCGTTATTGAGTTCCACGCTGTTAAGATCCAAAAAATTTCAACAATTCAACTTGCTCAGAATCAGGTCAAGTTAGTTTCATCGTGAAGATCTCGGTCTCACGATCGCTGCGCACCTGAAATCATTCGAATCCGAGTCCGTACGAGCAAGATATGGTTTTATTAAGATTGAGCAATATTTGAATTAATTAAATTGATTGGTCAAAGTTTAAAAAGTCAACCTTCCTCATCTTCCTCAAATCAACGTTCCAAGCCATTCATTGAACCCATGGAGTTCAAAATTAGGTTTCCACTTTTCTCAAAATTGGTGAAACTAGAAGTCGATCGGAAGGTGGAAAATCGAAGAGGGAGGGAAGGGCTTTGTGCGTCGGAAAGGGTGGTGGCCGTGGTGGGCCATGGAGGGTGCGGCGGGTCCATTAAGGCAACGGGTTTGGAGGTGAAATTCGGTCATTTTACTTCATGAAATCCAATCATATTCGCATGGAAACGAAGGTTTCGAAAATCTCTCCAATATTGTCTAAAAAATGAGGTATTAATTCTTGGTCGATTGAGAGAATTTGAGGAAGGAAGAATCGGCCATTCTAGGCCATGGAGTTTGCAAGTGGTGGCTGGTCATATTAGAATAGGGTTAGAGTTCTAATATTTATATTGTTTTAATCACTAATTAACCCGATTAAGGCCCGTTTTGGCTCGAACTCAGAATTAGGCATGCTTACTGTCTAACCATAGGTTTTGATGTCTTCTGAACGCATTGGTGCTAGTGACGAAGCCCAAATCCGAAGTCTACAGCATGTTTACTTTATTTTTAAAATATATATCATTTATTTTTAATTCAACCGTACGTAAAAGTTCACCGGGGTCACAAATTAACTCTGAAAAATCCCAAAAAAATATTTTTAGCTATGTTTTGACGATACGGTCCTAACAAAATTAATTTCGTTGAATTCTGAGCCCGTTTGAAAAATGGCCATTTTCAAGTTGATTAAATTTGACTAAAATTGACAAAACACATTTTTTTTGCCACGCTCACATATTAATTTGAAAAATTATGAAAATTGAAACATAACAATAATTTGACATTCTGGTTCCAACAAAAGTGGTTTCGTCGAAAACGGAGGTCATTTGAAAAATGGCTATTTTTAAAAATATATATAAATTCTACAACAATTATTCTGAATTTTAAACTGGGCATAACTTTTGATTCCCGATATGAAATTTCGATTTTTCAGATTCATTGGAAAGATATTTTTAAATAGATTCTAATATTTTTGGTTTCACTAGAAGCCGTTTTATTTTGCATCCTGTGCATCCGGTCAAAGTTCAAGTTTGACTTTTCAAACTACCGTGCTATTTCTAACTCCTTTAATAATTAAAATTAATTTTTTTTAACTTCGATTTAACTATATTTTTAATCATTATTATTTTAAATAAATTATTTTAACTATTAAAATTTCTAAAATAAAAATTTTAAATTGGTTCAGAATTTGCGGGTTGTTGCAGCAGCTGTCCTTCGTTCCACACAGTGCTTTCAAACATTCTTTAATTTGTGAAAAATGGAGCTTGTGTGTTTTTATGAGTGGGGTTTGGTTTTAGGAACTTCGTCCCGTTTGTTTTCGTGCTATGGGTTGTTTTTATTTTATGGCGATGCTACAGGGAAGAAGAACGAGAATGGCACCTGGCATTTATAGAAGCTGAAGAAGATTTAAGATAGGCACAAAGTCATTTCGTTGAGGACAACATAGCCATGTGTGTAAGATCTCCTTAGGTCTGTGGGTATGAATTTTTGCTTTCACTAGGTTGGCTTGATTTGATCTGCATGTTGGTTTTAGACTGTGCAAATATTAGCTGTGTATATGTTATTTCATAAATACGTAGGTCTGTGCGTTGTATCAATTTGGGTAGGTTAGCCTGTTTAGTTTGAGGGTAGCTGCACCATTATTTGAAAACACCGGGAAGAAAATGGGTAGGCTGTGCGTTGCTTTCACTTCGGGTAGGTCTACATTGTTAATAAGGTGTCGTTCTCGAAAAATGCATATGCAGTTCTATATACGTAGCTGCACCATTTGTACGTGATTGGCATGTTTACGCACAGTTTCATTGTTTAGTTTAGACCTGTGTGAATATAAGAATGTTGTTGTGCGGAGAATACAAGTGGGTAGGTCTACTTCAGAAAGTAAGATAGCACAGTTTGGTTGGCTAGAATAGAAAGATTAAGTTTAAATATTTTGTTTTATTCTATTTTACGGTATCGCTATGTTCCATCGGCCATTAAAAATTGCACTAATACACACGAACTCCAAAGAAAAGAAAACAGACACACCGCTATGTCTCAACATTTCGGTCCCAATGAAACTAGTTTCGTTGGAAATGGACTTCATTTTCACAAACGACCTTAATTTTATTCCAGTTTATTTATCGATTCGCCCTTAAATTTCATACACCGAAAAAACAACTCAGATTGGCTCCAAACTGGGAATCTAGCAACAACTAGCTATGCGCTTTCCAATAAAATTTGTTTCATCGAAAAAACGAAGCTTGTTCAAAATGAAAACTATTTCTAAGGCCTATATATTATCGATAAATTATAACTAAAATTCTCAAATAATTTGATTAATAAAAATAAACCAATATTATCGTATAAAACCAAATATAGTATTATACAAACACATTTAGGTTTCAAACTCCACATTAATTTTTTTACTTTATATCCATATCCAATTATATATACAACACATTTAGGTTTCAAACTCAACATTAAAAAATTTACTTTATATCGATATCCAATTATATATAAAAAAAACCTTGTATATTTATTAAATAAACATTATCGTTTATTAACGAATTCCACAATGACTATTTGAAAATTAGAATTGGACATAACTTGCAATCTATAAGTTGAAATTTCCATTTTTCTCCTACATTAGAAAAATATAATCAAATTGATTCAAAATTTTCTTATTTCACAGAAATCCGACTTTTATCAGATCTTGTATATTCAATTAAAGTTCAAATCGAAAATTACGAACTACCGTGGCATTTCGAGCCCATTTTAATTAAATCATAAATTTATATATTTGAACTCTATTTTTAATAAATAAATTTGATATAAAATCCATTAGTATGACCAAATAAATATATAAATATTCGTAATTAACGTTCGAAAATCAGGGACGTTACATTGTTCCCCCCTTAAAAGAATTTTTTCCCCGAAAATACGAGGTAAGAAGAAGGCTTCAGACCCAATTATTTTAAATTTATTTTTGAGTTATCATCAAAACAAATTCAAACTCTTTAAAATTTTCAAAAATTTCGCCAGCACTTCCTCTGCATGGTTCGATCGGTACAACTACAACTACTACTTTGAGCCTCAACTTCTCCAAAAGAAAACAAAAATCCAAAAGGCTACCCAACTCAGGGGTATAAAATCAATCACTAACCAATAAATTAAGGTTTACCTATTTATCGGGCAACTCAATTTCAATTTCCAAGAAAATCAACTAACTGCTCTTCGTCTTCCAACCTGTACTTTAATCTCTATAACCAAATTAACTCTCATAGCCTTCTAGTATCTGCACTTAACTCAATTTATAATTCCAATAACAAATACAAGTTTAAATAATTCAGTTTCATTTCGTAACCAATTTTATTGTCAATTTATTATACTAGAATTTAGTTTCAGTTCATTTAACTCCTTTATTGATCCGTTTGATATATTTTATTCGACCAATCCAACATTCAAGTAACAAACAACTAGATCATTTGAATTATAATCAACATTTATATTTGTTGGTCTGTATTCACTTCACTTTAACATACATTAGTATCAATCGATTACTTTCGGATTGATTTCCCATACTATCCATTTGGTTTCCAAATCCCAAATTTATTTAATTTTGATTCCACTTAACTAGATTAAGTTTCATTTTCCATATCCAATTCAATTTACAAGTTGATTTTCCCAATCAGCTCAATTTCATTTCATAATTCAGTTTTAATTCCAAAAAAATCAATCAAAACAACCAAACAAACCATATTACTATTCTATAGAAAATTATTTCCTTTTTATATAAAAACATAATTTGGGAAAAATTATTTTATTACCCTCTTTGTAAAACAATACTACATCAATTGCCAGTCCAATATGGTTTCTCAACACTTGAACCAATCAATCAACACAATACAAAATATTTTTGTATAAAATCTGTAGATACGTTCTCTCGTATATATACACTCAAACTCAATCTAGGGTGTAACTAACGCCATATCTGCTGAGTTACGCCACAGATCCAAGGTTACTACTCAACCAATAACTCTGATACCACTGTTACATACCAGAAAATTCAATGCTCGAATTTTCGACATAAATAAATCCTATGTGCTAACTCGAGTAGCGAAAATCCAGAATGTTAAAAGGAAAGAAATTAGAGGATGAGAAACGAAAGAAAGAAATATTAGAATAGAATAATAAGAAGAAGAAACAACACCATACTGAGTCTCATATCGCAGTGGAATAAAATATAATACAGTAATAAATCTTTATTGAAAACGTGGAAAATACTTATAACATCAGAGTACAACAATCAATTAATCTAAACAGTTGTAATAACCTGTCCTCATATACAACACATATCCGAATAATACTAGATAATACTATATGTCTGAACTCCTCCAGCTCGTCTCTGGACTTCACAGCATTCGATAACCTGTAACTCTGGTTGACCCGAGCATTACAAACGCAACGGATCAGTCTGATGAACCAGCGTGAGAAAGAAACTCACTAAGTTTAAATAACATGCATATTGATTTTAAAGTCCAAAAATCCTTTCGAAAGAAAAGGATAATACGAAGACTCGTCAACCCATAAAGACGGACGGTTTTTACCTTACTATAATCCAAATCATTTGAAATCATATCTTAGTCTGATATTATAATTTTGTCTAAACACAAATAAATAACCATCTAGCAGAACGCTTGCATCTCACACTCCACATATATAGTATACAATCAGAACTGCAGGCGCTTACTGGAGACTAGATTTCGGCTAAGACAAGGTATGAAACCACCTTCCGATTGTGTGTATCTAGAGGGGAATACGCGAGGTTTAAAAAGAACGCCTTGCAACCCACCATACATGACAGACCACTCATTTCGCTTGAGTGTATCGAATGTATATCACCAATGGTTGGGAGCTACCCATCGTTTCCCAAAAAAGGACAGCATTGAAATAGATTAAAGAAGCAAATGGATTTTCTCTAGATAGGTGATTATACACCCTAATGGAAGCGACCCACATAGCCATGTTGCCTGCCCGATTTTTGTCGTTTCCTGGTTGATGAGGCTTGAGGTTATAATTATCTTTTTGGTCATCTAGGCACCATTCACTTTGAATGCCACATCGTCAGACTCGTCAAATCACTAATTGACCTCCTCGAAAATACACTTGGCACGTTTGAAGAAATCAATGTACGTGATCATCTGGAAATACTCTCTCAGACACTCGTCCATACAAGTCATCCAGGAACTGGCTGAACCGAAGGCACCCTCATACCGCATTCAAAGTATGAGTAGCAAGTAGTCCGTGCAATCCCCAAAATATCAACCACGACCGAATCGCGTCAAATTACCTTTGGTTGCACTCCAGAGAATATTCGATAAGTAATCCTTCCGCTTATGAAGATCCACAGTCTTCAATTTTTCCATCTTGATCAACTTCTGAACATCTTCAATGTTTACGTATTTGCTTGTCGGAATGGTTTTCGAATATGAATTCGATCCCGGTCTTTCCATACCAACAATCGAAATCTTTCAACATTTGGATTACCGCCTTTCCAATTCTTATTCAACTTATAATCCTTTGAATTATCATTCATAATACTCTTCACGGAATCATTTATTTTAATACCTTCCACTACCCTCGTTTCTAAACTAATATCATACTTGGATAATCATGAAGTCGTTCAAGTTGGCATATTTTATTTATCTCTCAGACCTTGAGTTGAAAACATTCTTGTCTTCAGAATAAATTGAAGTTTACCAATGAATCCCAAATTCTAGGAACCATTCCAAGGTTCCACTTACTATAGAATCTCTTTTATAACCACTTAACTTAGTTTGTTTTCAATAAACTTCATTTCATATCTAAAACATTTGTCTCTAAATCTTATCGTTAGATTTTCACTTTTATAATCAAAATCAATTCACTTACTTATGCTTGATTTGTATTCAAAGTGAATCTTGTTTAAAAACATTCCTTTTTATAGAATTTCTTTCAGGAATTAAATCAAGAATCTAACTCATAAACATGAATAAAACTTATTAAAAATCCCTTTCAATTATAACAACGTCTCAACACCATATTTGACTCTATTAATCGAATCCCGGTTACCAAATCATTTCCTTGATGTGGTTAAATAATTAACCTCGACTTCTTTACGTTAAAAAGTTTACTTTATTATTAAATATTAATAAATAAGTTAATTTTCCCTTAAAGGTTACTTTAAAAACGATAATTTGCTTTAATAATAATTAACAATCCAGTAATTGGTTTTAATAATCAATTCTCGTTTAATCAGTTGACTTAGTCGTCTCAAAACAAGGTTAATTCGTTAACCAATTCAATTAGTCCCTTCTTTAAAATAAATTTATAAAATCAATTTAAATAATTCCATAAAATTTAATTAATAACCTAATTAAATTAATTAATCACATTTAATTATTAATTTGAAATAATTAATCCAAACCTTAACCATTGGATAATCCCTGCTCATCTGCTTATAAAACTCATCAACATAAGAATTTGCTTTATATACTTTATTTAATTACTGGATAAAAATTATATTATTTCCTTTAATAAACCATTACTAATCTATATAAAATAGACTTAAAAATCCATTTTGGTTATAAATAAATTCTTATAACCTTATTTCTATCGGTTTACCTAACCATAAATCAACGTTCGTAAAATGATTCATTTTTTGGCCAATCATTGCCAATTACTCAACCAACATCATCCATTAGTTAATCATAAACAAATGTCAAATTTTAATTCAATGATCAACAGTAATTCCATCATTCAATCATACTGGTTAAATAGTTCATATGTAAAATAATACTAATATAAACAACAAATTTGAGGAATCCTGTTGGATCCCTCTAACTTGTCCTTCCCTGCATCAAACTGGGTTATCTTAAGTTCAATATGATAATATATTTATTACGGTAAACAGAAATAAACAGTTTAACTAGTCAACAATCAATTTATAAAGTCCATTCAATCATCAAATTATTTATTTGATATGTTTATATAATTATAAACGTAACCAACAAGGTAAGTTACCTTGTTTGGAATTTAATCGTTAAAATAACAATTTAATTAAATTAAACAAATGTCTAATTTAATCAATGAATATTAGAAATATTCAGTATACATACAAACAGCCATCCAATCAGCAAACATTGCACACAAAATAAAAACTCGATTTACATAAAATATGAACGGGATAAACTGAGCGAGTTAAACTCACCTCGATTTCCATTTATCGTCAAAACAGTTTGTTTTACACATTTCCAGCTACGTTCATTCCATCTGTTCCCATAATCTTACGTTCGTTGATATGGTTCCATTGTCATCCGTTTCACTGAATTCCACTGCTATATAATAGAGTTATAAATTAATACAATATTCATTTATTTTAAATTAGTAACATTAAACAATTAATTAATAATTTATTAACCAAATTTCCACTAACTTCACTTAGGCATATTTAAAATCATTAGGTGGTCACGTTACTACTGATTTGGCAGACTAAACATAAATGGTTAGGAACGTATAAAAATCACTTAGGTATTATTAAATATTTTATTATGGCCCACGTAATCAAATGGGTTTGTAACACCCCACTCCCGCTATGATCACTCACTAAGGGAATGCCATAGCATCGGTGGAGTATTTTAGTGAATATAGAACAGAAAAATTACAACAAGACAGATATAAATAGTACTTGAAATTTTAAAACATCATCTCATAACAGCGGAAGTAAAACATGTCTGGTTACATCATAAAACCACAATAAAGGTCAAGTACAATATCCATCAAAATAAAGAAGTACATAATCCCACTCTCATACAATAGCCAAACAAAAGAAAAGATAACTGGATAACTGGATAACTGGAGCTTTACATCTATCCAAGCTCCTAAAGACTGGAACAGCAATCCGATCAAGCTCCACTACTGCTAGGATCCACCGTAGGACCTGAGGGTTGGGAAAAAGATAAAAACAACGGGGTCAGACATAAGTCTGAGCGAGTCCTATAACTTTAACAATACAATCGTTAAAGTAACCAGAGAAGACATAAACTGATATACGGTAACATATAGGGATGAATGGCTACCCTAAGCAGTCAACTAAACGAAGATAAAGGATAAAGACGCATCTACCCTCCCTAAGGTAAATTACTAAACTGCACCACACCAGTCGTTCCTAACTTAAAGGTTGATCCCACCCAAGGACTTATAAAATTTACTAATTAGTACCTGTGTACCCCTAGGTGACCAAGTAGGCGCCACGGGGCCCTACAATCCACTAGGTGTACACACTACTTCCCATTCGATCGGCTCCCTAACGTAGATACCCGTGCTGGCCCCACCGTGGGATGTATCATTCCCCAATGTGGCAACCTGATGAAACTAAAGGTGCACGGCTTATATCTACTCGATGCAACAACGGCTTACCTACCAGCCCGGGCCCACTCACGCATATGAAGCCCGTTGGACTTGCGTTGCCACCGCTAACCCGTTTGCCTCTTACAGTCAAGCCCAGTATGCGTGTCCCGTCCTCGACATGGGTCGAGCCCACAAAGATACGTATGGGTTACTGGTTGAAATGGGCCTCCACAAGCTACCCACCTAAGCTTGTCCCTTTTTCTAGTATATCCCACTTAACCCTTTAATCATGTTTTAATTACATGTTCCATTTTGGTTAAGTATTCTAATCGTATTTTCTATTGCCACCCAAGGCAACCACTAGATTTTCTCATGCCACCCGAGGCACCCACTTAACCCCTCATGTCCCTCTACATGCTAATGTGGTTAAGTGTTTCTTAATTAATTAATTAAGAACGTAACCTTTGTAAAGACCTCTCACATTAGACTGTCTTTTATGACCGCTGGTTAAGCCGGTTGGGTCCGGGCAGCCTTATGTCATAACAGAGTCTAACCTCGTGTCTTTACATTAATTACGTATTTAGTTTGTGCCTAAGACCTCTCACATTGGGCTAACATTTGTAGCAACTGGTTAAGCCGGTTGGGTCCGGGCAGTTTTACGCTACAACTGAGTCCAACCTCGTGTCTTAGTCAATTAATTACACCTAATTAATCACCCTCATAATTTTATATTAATTATCCCTAATTAATCAAGTTTTCTTAACATGGGTAGACCTAACTTAATAGGTAAATTCCCATGGGGTAGACCTAACTCAATAGGTAAATTCCCAACACATAGTATGGGTACACCTAACCAAATAGGCAAATTCCCATACTATGTTTATTTATTTTGTGTTATGCATAATTATATTAATTTCACACAATCTTATTAACTTATGCATTTAATTACCCCATCGTTCCCACGTAATTTCGTTCATGATATAACACATATAAAAGGTGTCAACTTGCATATGAATGAACATGTTTCAAAGGTGCCATCTTGCATATTAACAAACACATAACTTGCATATGAACTTGCATAACATGTCACATAACTTGCATATAATATGTCACATAACTTACATATTCATTTTGCATAACAAACTTGCATATTAGCTTATAGACTTGCATAATGTGTCATCATGAACTTGCATATTAATAAACATGTAACTTGCATATTTACATACATGTAACTCGCATATTAACAAACATGTAACTTGCATATAAAGAAACATGTAACTTGCATATTTACATACATGTAACTTGCATATTAACAAACATGTAACTTGCATATTAACAAACATGTAACTTGCATATTTACATACATGTAACTTGCATATTAACAAACATGTAACTTGCATATTTACATACATGTAACTTGCATATTAACAAACATGTAACTTGCATATTTACATACATGTAACTTGCATAGCATATTACCATGAACTTGCATAACATGCATATGATTACATAGCCCACAACTTGCATATTTAGCATCATGCAAACATAACATACATCATATTAAACTTGCATAAGCTTACATACTCAACATGCATAAACATAAGATTAATGCTAACATCATATCATATGATTCAAAGCTCATTAACCCACATACAAAACCATAAATCTCATCACATCTCATCTAATTAGTTTACCAAAAGATCATCAAAGTGATAGAAACTCACAACTAGCAACTTTGAACACCAAATGAAGAAGATTAAGATGCTAAGAAGGGATTAGAAGTTGATTAGAGAGTGATTAGTATGCAACCCTCTTCATAAAATTAGTGGAGGCCATGAGAGCTAGCATTTTGCCATAGTTTAGTCACTAGGTTTAATTATGAATGAATTAGGGTAGGTTAGGGTCTTATTTATAGATTAGGCAAGTGTTTTAGGCCATAGGATTAACCCTAGATTCAATCCAAGCCATCAAAGCATGTCTTGGGGAAGAAGTCAAGTGTAGGAACCATCTAGGGCCTTTAGATTAAAGATGGACCATGAGAACCATTCAAATGCAAAATCTGCACTTGAGCGAATCGGCCCACGGGTTGACAGCCAAACACCCTGGATTAACCCCTAGTCGACCCAGCGGGCTCGGGTCGACTTCAAAAATCGGCCGGTTCGGTTATTCCCCTCTCCCAATTCGCTGTTTTGAGCATTTTTGCATATTTATTTATTAAATTTTCAATTATATATATATATATATATCAATATATATATATATATATATATATATATATCTACACAACCCATTTCACTTAATTAAGTATACTTTAATTTGGGAATTTTCGTGAAACTTCGCGAGGCCATATCTTGGTCATACGGACTCCGATTTTCGAAAACTCGGACTCTATTTCGCGTATTTTTCCGAGACGAACGCAATGGCATAGCCCGTTTCCCTTGATTCCCATTTTAGAATTAAATTCTGCCTCGATTTATGTTATTACAGGTTATTGAAAATACGGGTTGTTACATTCTCCCCTCCTTAAAGGATTTCGTCCCCGAAATCTTCAAGTTAGGAAGAACGTATCCTACCATCCAATCATCCATCTACTCAAAGCATCATCCACGAGCAATCATTGTCCTTACAAGATTCTAAATGCTGGATGGATATATGCAAAAGTGTGTGTATATGTACTTACCTAATGCGAAAATCAGGCGGTTACTGATACAGTAAACCTCCTTAATGCAAACCATGATAGTGCCATGCATCCAATATGTATGCGAAACCCTATTGACACATACAAATTTCTACATGCGTGCACAACCATACACAAAAATGCATCATCCATATGATAACACAGCCATGATACATCCATCAATCTAACTACCACATCCATTTATGCAATATGCAACATGAAGTGACTGAGCCGATCTAGTGCCTAATGTGTGTGTATATGCATCCACGAGCAACCACTAGCAAACAATTGCATCCATATGCATCCATCAACCATAACATGTTTCAAACACATGTTTCAACCATAGGTTTTACCCTATCTAAAGGTCATAGGTATTAGCGAGAGGATATACTAAAGATAAGATAAGTACTAGACAAGCAATAAAGGAGAAGTTAAAAGACATACTCTCAAAAAGAAATGGATACAAAGAACGCATCTTTGCTTCCGTCTCCCAAGTAGCATTGCTTTCGTCATCTCCCCATTGCACTTTAACTAGCTGAACTTCTCTGTTCCTCAACTTCCTAGTTTCTGACCCAAGGATGCGAGTAGGAGCTCGTCGAATCGTCGCATCACGCTCTACCTCTACATCTCTAAGCAAGCTCGGCTCTACCACCTCCGCGGTCTCATGTAAGCACTTCCTCAAATGTGATACATGGAATACATCATGAACACCACTAAGTCTGTCGGGCAACTCCACCCTATATGCCATCCGTCCAATCCTTTCCTTAATAGGAAACGGCCCAACAAATCTCGGTGCTAACTTCCCTACGGACCCAAAGCGAACAACATTTCTCAATGGAGATACTTTGACAAAAACCATGTCCCCAACCTCAAACTCAAGATCCGTCCTTCTCCGATCCGCATAAGATTTTTGTCTATCTTGCGCTGCTTTCATCCTTTTTCGAATTAAATCAATCTTCTCTGAAGTCTCTCTAACCATATCCGGCCCAAGCAAGATCTTATCCGTAGATTCCCACCAACATGTAGGAGATCGACAAGGCCTTCCATAAAGAGCTTCGAAAGGAGCCATACCAATACTGGACTGAAAGCTGTTATTATATGCGAACTCCACCAAAGGAAGATGTTCTTCCCATGTACCTCCAAAATCCAAGATACAAAGCCTCAAAAGATCTTCTAAGATACGGTTCACCCTCTCAGTCTGACCGTCCGTCTGAGGATGATATGCGGTGCTCAAACACAACTGAGTCCCTACCGCCTCTTGCAAACTTCTCCAAAACTCACTAGTGAAAATAGGATCTCGATCACTCACAATGCTGGATGGTACGCCATGCAATCTAACAATCTCTCTAACATAGACTGAAGCAAGCCATGGAGCGGTCCTCTTACTCTTTACGGGTATAAAATGGGCACTCTTGGTAAGTCTGTCTACCACAACCCAAATTCCCGTATTGCCCTTCCTCGATCTCGGTAACCCGTCGATGAAATCCATCGAGACACTATCCCACTTCCACTGTGGAACTTCCAATGGGTGTAGCAACCCACCGGGTTTCCTTTGCTCCACTTTAACTTGTTGGCACACTAAGCATCTAGCCACATACTCGGCCACATCTTTCTTCATACCGGCCCAGAAGAAAACTCTCTTCATGTCTTGGTACATTTTGTCTCCACCGGGATGAATAGTCATTCTTGAACGATGTGCATCATCCAAAATAGCCTTCTTCAAACCCTCATCTTGCGGTACACAAAGTCTACCGTCTCTATGCAACCATCCCTTATCATCTATGGTGTATCTACCCAAATGGCTGGACGACTCCCCTCTTATAAGCTTCTCTACCAACACAACCAACTGTGGGTCGTCTCGCTGAGCCTCGCCAATCCGTCTCAAAAGAGTAGGTCTAACCTCCAAGGATGCCAACAAACCAGGTACAAAATCAACAGAAGGTCTGAAGTCAAACAAAGAAAGAAACTCCAAGCTTCGTCGTTCCACGAACAATGGACTCAAAGATAGCCTTTTTCTACTTAAGGCGTCTGCCACCACGTTACCCTTACCAGGGGTATACGCTATCTCGAAATCATAGGATGCTAAGAACTCCATCCACCTTTGCTGTCTTAAGTTTAAATCCTTCTGAGAGAATAAGTACTTCAATGATTTATGGTCGGTGAACAACTCGAATCTCTCACCAAGAAGATAATGGCGCCAAGACTTAAGTGCGAAAACAATCGCGGCCAACTCTAGATCATGGGTAGGGTAATTCTTCTCATGCACTCTCAATTGTCTCCCTCCATAGGCTATTACCCTTCCCTCCTGCATCAAGACTGCGCCTAATCCTGTTCCACAAGCATCGGTATAAACAACAAACGGCTTACTCCCATCCGGGAGCACTAAAACTGGAGCGGTGGTCAAAGCTCTCTTTAACCGTCGGAGAGCATCATCACAATCTACATCCCACGAGAAAACCAGATTCTTTTTCGTCAAGCGGGTTAATGGGGCTGATATCTTCGCGAAGTCTTTGATGAACTTCCTATAATATCCTGCCAACCCCAAGAAACTTCTTACCTCGGTAGCATTTCTAGGAACTTTCCAATCCTGGATAGATACTATCTTTGCGGGATCCACAGCTATCCCTTCCTTAGAGACCACATGCCCTAAGAATCGCACTTCTCTTCTCCAAAAATGGCATTTAGAGAATTTAGCTTTAAGACTATGCGCTCGAAGAGTCTCCAACACTTCCTTGAGATGTAAGGCATGCTCTTCTTCATTCTTGGAAAAGACCAAGATGTCATCCACAAAAACTACTACAAACTTATTCAGATACTCTCTGAACACTCTACTCATGAGATCAACAAAGTATGCGGGGGCGTTTGTCAACCCAAATGGCATCACTAGCCACTCATAAAAACCATCCGGAGTCCGGAAAGCAGTCTTCTCTATACTGTCCTCCGCCACTCTTAACTGATGAAACCCTGTAGCTAAGTCCATCTGCGAAAATACTGACGCGCCAACCAACTGATCAAAGAGATCATCTATCCTCGGTAATGGGTGTCTATTCTTCTTCGTGAGCTTATTAAGTTCTCTATAATCCACACAAAGTCTGAGGGACCCATCCGCCTTCGTGGCAAACACTACTGGAGCTCCCCACTCCGATATACTTCGCCTTATGAACCCCTTCTCAAGCAACTCCCCTACTTGCTTATGAAGTTCTCTTCTCTCACGAGGAGCCATGTGGCGTACTGGCAAAGACACTGGTTTGGCATTATCCACCAAATAAATTCGGAAATCTATCTCCCGCTTCGGAGGCAAACCCTTTACTTCTTCAAACACATCCGGATATTCCCGGACTACTCTGACAGAACACAAACTCTCGACCGAAGCATCGAGCGATTCAAGATAACTTAGCAAAACAGATTCCATGGGATTGCAAGAGATCTCGAGAGTGTTACCCAAGCGGGTCATGAGCCTGACAACTCTCCTTTCGCAATCAAGAACGGCACCATTACTGGATAACCAGTCCATGCCCAAGATCAACCCATAGCCCGTGAAGCCCAATACAAAAGCATCACATCTAAACTCAACGCTAAGTATAGAAATCTTCAAACCCAAACATATCATAGACAGATATATGGAGCCCCCAATTGGGTTTGAGACAACCAAGGGATCATCAACTAGACTGGTGTCTAAGTGCAGTGACTCAACTAACGATGATGAGATAAAAGAATGCGATGCGCCAGAGTCAAACAAAGTACGAACTGGATGATCAAACAGAAAAACCAGACTTTCAACGGAAATAGTTCTACCTCTCTGCTGAATCGGTGGAACTGAGAGAACCTGAACTTGCCCCCCTGACTGAGGTGGTGCTATAAGAGCTTGCACCTGGCCTCCTGAGGTAGACCCCGTCTTCTGCCCCTTCTTTGGGCAGTTTTTCACAAGATGCCCTGCTTCACCACAATGAAAGCAACCGGTCTTCTTCTTTTTGCGACAATCCTTACTAAGGTGTCCTGGTGTTCCACAATTGAAGCACTTCTTCTTCGTCTTCTTTTTGTCACCATTGCCTTTTCCGCCCTTGCCTTGTTGTTGTTGTTGCGGTTTCTTCTGATCCCCCTTTTTCTCTGGTGCCTTAGAATTCTTATCATCCTCATGCATAAGTTCCATGTAGACAAGCTTCTCAAAAGTGGCCCCCATAGGAATGTGAGTCATAGCTATTCCTTGCAATGGTTCGTTCAAGCCTCTAACGAACCTCAAAGCCTTCTTCTCCGGTGTATTCACCAACTCTATGCCAAACCTTGCTAATTGATTGAATTTGTTGACATATTCTTTCACCGTGAGATTCCCTTGCTTCAAATTCAAGAACTTCTCCATAAACAGATTCTCTTCCGCCCTTGAGAGAAACTTAGCCCCAAACCTTTGCTTAAAATCTGCCCAAGAGTCAACAGGGCGTTCTCCATTAGTGACCTCCCACCAGAATGAGGCCTCTCCCTTCATTAACCAAGCCGCCAACTTGACTTTCTTTCCCTCTTCCACTTCAAAGATATCTAGCAACTCTTCCACTTCCTTAAGCCAATCTCTAGCCTCTACGAAAGTCTCTGAACCAAGAAAAGGTTTTCCTCCTATAGCCTTGAACTCCTTGCAAACCTTAGCAAAATTATCCACTCTAGGCTGAGGAGGAGGAGCGGTTGTCTCTGGTGTAGTAGCATTGGCCGGACCCGCAGCCGCGGCCCTAGCCTCTTGCAACCTCCTATACCATAGTGGTATAACTAAACCCTCCGGGATGTTAAGATCTTCAGCCATGCTGAAACGAAAGAGGAAAGATTCAAAAAGGAGATTCCGAAAGATAAAGATATGGCTATTGGGGATTATGCTTTTCTTTTTCAAAAACTTTTTCTCTTAGAAGACATGCTTTTTAAAAATACTTTCTTCGAAAATACTCTTAGAAAGTAGTTTTTCTCAAAAATTTTATCTGTTCTGGTAACCTGGCTCTGATACCACGTGTAACACCCCACTCCCGCTATGATCACTCACTAAGGGAATGCCATAGCATCGGTGGAGTATTTTAGTGAATATAGAACAGAAAAATTACAACAAGACAGATATAAATAGTACTTGAAATTTTAAAACATCATCTCATAACAGCGGAAGTAAAACATGTCTGGTTACATCATAAAACCACAATAAAGGTCAAGTACAATATCCATCAAAATAAAGAAGTACATAATCCCACTCTCATACAATAGCCAAACAAAAGAAAAGATAACTGGATAACTGGATAACTGGAGCTTTACATCTATCCAAGCTCCTAAAGACTGGAACAGCAATCCGATCAAGCTCCACTACTGCTAGGATCCACCGTAGGACCTGAGGGTTGGGAAAAAGATAAAAACAACGGGGTCAGACATAAGTCTGAGCGAGTCCTATAACTTTAACAATACAATCGTTAAAGTAACCAGAGAAGACATAAACTGATATACGGTAACATATAGGGATGAATGGCTACCCTAAGCAGTCAACTAAACGAAGATAAAGGATAAAGACGCATCTACCCTCCCTAAGGTAAATTACTAAACTGCACCACACCAGTCGTTCCTAACTTAAAGGTTGATCCCACCCAAGGACTTATAAAATTTACTAATTAGTACCTGCGTACCCCTAGGTGACCAAGTAGGCGCCACGGGGCCCTACAATCCACTAGGTGTACACACTACTTCCCATTCGATCGGCTCCCTAACGTAGATACCCGTGCTGGCCCCACCGTGGGATGTATCATTCCCCAATGTGGCAACCTGATGAAACTAAAGGTGCACGGCTTATATCTACTCGATGCAACAACGGCTTACCTACCAGCCCGGGCCCACTCACGCATATGAAGCCCGTTGGACTTGCGTTGCCACCGCTAACCCGTTTGCCTCTTACAGTCAAGCCCAGTATGCGTGTCCCGTCCTCGACATGGGTCGAGCCCACAAAGATACGTATGGGTTACTGGTTGAAATGGGCCTCCACAAGCTACCCACCTAAGCTTGTCCCTTTTTCTAGTATATCCCACTTAACCCTTTAATCATGTTTTAATTACATGTTCCATTTTGGTTAAGTATTCTAATCGTATTTTCTATTGCCACCCAAGGCAACCACTAGATTTTCTCATGCCACCCGAGGCACCCACTTAACCCCTCATGTCCCTCTACATGCTAATGTGGTTAAGTGTTTCTTAATTAATTAATTAAGAACGTAACCTTTGTAAAGACCTCTCACATTAGACTGTCTTTTATGACCGCTGGTTAAGCCGGTTGGGTCCGGGCAGCCTTATGTCATAACAGAGTCTAACCTCGTGTCTTTACATTAATTACGTATTTAGTTTGTGCCTAAGACCTCTCACATTGGGCTAACATTTGTAGCAACTGGTTAAGCCGGTTGGGTCCGGGCAGTTTTACGCTACAACTGAGTCCAACCTCGTGTCTTAGTCAATTAATTACACCTAATTAATCACCCTCATAATTTTATATTAATTATCCCTAATTAATCAAGTTTTCTTAACATGGGTAGACCTAACTTAATAGGTAAATTCCCATGGGGTAGACCTAACTCAATAGGTAAATTCCCAACACATAGTATGGGTACACCTAACCAAATAGGCAAATTCCCATACTATGTTTATTTATTTTGTGTTATGCATAATTATATTAATTTCACACAATCTTATTAACTTATGCATTTAATTACCCCATCGTTCCCACGTAATTTCGTTCATGATATAACACATATAAAAGGTGTCAACTTGCATATGAATGAACATGTTTCAAAGGTGCCATCTTGCATATTAACAAACACATAACTTGCATATGAACTTGCATAACATGTCACATAACTTGCATATAATATGTCACATAACTTACATATTCATTTTGCATAACAAACTTGCATATTAGCTTATAGACTTGCATAATGTGTCATCATGAACTTGCATATTAATAAACATGTAACTTGCATATTTACATACATGTAACTCGCATATTAACAAACATGTAACTTGCATATAAAGAAACATGTAACTTGCATATTTACATACATGTAACTTGCATATTAACAAACATGTAACTTGCATATTAACAAACATGTAACTTGCATATTTACATACATGTAACTTGCATATTAACAAACATGTAACTTGCATATTTACATACATGTAACTTGCATATTAACAAACATGTAACTTGCATATTTACATACATGTAACTTGCATAGCATATTACCATGAACTTGCATAACATGCATATGATTACATAGCCCACAACTTGCATATTTAGCATCATGCAAACATAACATACATCATATTAAACTTGCATAAGCTTACATACTCAACATGCATAAACATAAGATTAATGCTAACATCATATCATATGATTCAAAGCTCATTAACCCACATACAAAACCATAAATCTCATCACATCTCATCTAATTAGTTTACCAAAATATCATCAAAGTGATAGAAACTCACAACTAGCAACTTTGAACACCAAATGAAGAAGATTAAGATGCTAAGAAGGGATTAGAAGTTGATTAGAGAGTGATTAGTATGCAACCCTCTTCATAAAATTAGTGGAGGCCATGAGAGCTAGCATTTTGCCATAGTTTAGTCACTAGGTTTAATTATGAATGAATTAGGGTAGGTTAGGGTCTTATTTATAGATTAGGCAAGTGTTTTAGGCCATAGGATTAACCCTAGATTCAATCCAAGCCATCAAAGCATGTCTTGGGGAAGAAGTCAAGTGTAGGAACCATCTAGGGCCTTTAGATTAAAGATGGACCATGAGAACCATTCAAATGCAAAATCTGCACTTGAGCGAATCGGCCCACGGGTTGACAGCCAAACACCCTGGATTAACCCCTAGTCGACCCAGCGGGCTCGGGTCGACTTCAAAAATCGGCCGGTTCGGTTATTCCCCTCTCCCAATTCGCTGTTTTGAGCATTTTTGCATATTTATTTATTAAATTTTCAATTATATATATATATATATCAATATATATATATATATATATATATATATATCTACACAACCCATTTCACTTAATTAAGTATACTTTAATTTGGGAATTTTCGTGAAACTTCGCGAGGCCATATCTTGGTCATACGGACTCCGATTTTCGAAAACTCGGACTCTATTTCGCGTATTTTTCCGAGACGAACGCAATGGCATAGCCCGTTTCCCTTGATTCCCATTTTAGAATTAAATTCTGCCTCGATTTATGTTATTACAGGTTATTGAAAATACGGGTTGTTACAGGGTTGGTATTTATAAACTGTTGTATAAAATAAAGAGAACGACCATGGATGCACATACAGGGCATGATATAATATAAGAGGCTGAGCACAAAATAATTTGGCATATTATAAATCATTTTGGAAAAAGATTTTTACCCAGGCGCATAGGTATGTATCGGTTTGGAACATAGAGAAATCCTTACCTGGGCCACTTCATTTCAAACGAATTATCTTTTCATTTATATATATTTTAAATGGGCTTACCCTCTTTACTTCGGCCCGCCTCAAAATAAAACGGACCCTACTACTTCTTCTTCCCCCAACGTCCAAATTTTTTTCCCCATATTTGTAACACCCCGCCTCCACTAGGGTCACTCGCAAAGGAATGCACTAGCTTTAGAGGGGCATTATTGGTAAACATGCACAGAAATATCACAAGACAGAACATATAAAATAGCGGAAGTAAAATCAAACTTTCATAACATGAATAAATAAGGTCTAAAGCCTTTTACATCAGAGTACATCAAAACCTGTCTTGCAATAGTAAAGAAGCATAAAGACATTTTCATAAATTATTCCCCAAATAAAAACAGTAAAGTAGCCATTAGCCAAGAAAAGTCCAAGCCATCCATGATGACCTTCAAGCAGAAGAAGTCTGAACTAAACAACAGTATTTCCTCCCTGTAACCTGGGGGGGAAACGGAAGAAAAGAGGCGAAACAAAACGGGTCAGTCAAAAAGACTGAGTAAGCCTTATCTACTATTAGCATAAAAACTAGTAAAGTTAACTGACATGAGAAACTGAGATGAACATAAGCATGATAACAAGATAGATAAGCTAAATCAAAATAACAGGATGAACTACTGAACTCAGATAAACTAAGGTGTCATGATAAATTACGATGTCAAGATAAAACAAGGTATCACATCGTCAGGTTTCTATCAAGTCTAATATCCCCAAGATATCTGTCACGTATAACGCCCCGTGATATCTATCCTGTATTTTAGCTCTGCACCTACCGTACTAGTATCCCCACCGTGTCATGTGTTAACCAAGAATGACCCTCACTCAAAAGTCGTGTAATGGTCCATGTCAACCTAATAAATCGCATATATAGGTTACTCAACTTGTATGTTTTATTCCATGTAAATGTTCAGTCCCTTTCCGTAGACCATACGGGCTTTCCCATGAGATTCTATATTACTTTAACATAGTTCCATGATCCTTAAGATCGGTTTGGACTGTTACCCTAAACCTAGCTAGGGTCTTCCAACATGAATTATTGTTTGTACAACTAGGACTTATGCTACCTAGGGCTGCTAGGGATTATGCTTACCTATTGCACGTTTTCGTATCTCGGTTTGGGTTCAACCACCTAGGGCCACTAGGGATTACGCTAACCGCCAACCGTGCCCTTTTTCCCACGCATTCATCGTGAATCGCTTTTCCATGACTGTATGCACATGTATCACATCGTGCCATCCGAGTCCTGTCACAGGGCAAATCAAGAAATACAGGACTCGGTCGGGAGCTTTCGATTTATCTGCCGATGCAGATGCTAAGGTCTGTTTTTCTTATACGTGGCTATGGTCCCACGAGACCACTCCCTCAACTAGTGAAAGACAAGACAGGATAAATCCTGTATGAGAACACAACACTGGCCAACCCACATCCAAGCCTTACCGCAACCATAATTAGATAGCAATTATGGTCTTTTGGGTGTTCTCTGCCTTTCTGTACGTACACGCTTGACCAAAGATGGTAGGTAGCCTGACGAAATGCTATCTAGGGTACGACCGTGTATCGTCGACTATCCCCTATCCATCCCCGTCTTTAGGTCGCTCGTATAGCAACCAAGGCATACTCTTGGTTCTTCTAACGCAGACCTTGACCTCTCATGAGCCTAGTATAATCACCTGGCAGCTCATAGAGGGATACCAAGAATATCCTCACGTTCCCCGAAGCCGCTGCTTCGTTACCCAGTTCGCTGGAGCCTTTATCTAAATCAGATACTTGCTCCTACTCGTATACTTAAACGATGACCTACCGTATCAGGTTACTCATCTATCTATGAACTGGTCTAAATTTCCTTGACTAAGAATCATTACTTAGTTATTCTTCAACTAAGGTTTACCACTTAGCATTGTTCCCGTTATCCTTGTTAACTACGGTTATCCACCTAATCCTCAGAACTAGGGTTTACATAATGGATTAAGTGTCACTTAAGTTCATGACTTAACCCCTCTACAAATCCTGTCAAAATTGGCTAAGTATCCAAGTTCAAGGCTTAACCCTACAAACCATGCTCAAGTTGGTTAAGTATATTAAGCAATTCACGACTTAACCTCGTCCAATTATCATTCTAGATTGGTTAAGTATATATTAACTTGACCCTATCAATTTACTTAGTCAAATCGGTCAAGTGTATTCAAGCGATTCGTGACTTAGCCTTATCATGTTTTCACGTTATATTGGTTAAGTATTGGTTAACTTAACCACAATAAATTAACGAGTTAGATTGGATAAGTATAGGTCACTTAACCACATCAATTCATCATGTTTAGATTAGTTAAGTGTTTAACTTAACCCCATTAAACTACCAAGTGGGATTAATTAAGTCTAGGCTAACTTAACCCCATCCGATTTCCATGTTTAGACTAGTTGAGTCTAATCTTAACCCCATTCGTTAACCGTATTTTTCGGTTAAGCGTCATTAAGAAAACTTACTTAACCTTACCAAGTTATCGCGTTGGATTGATTAAGTGTTGGTTAACTTAACCCCATCCACTAGTCATATAAAAATGGTTAAGTGTCATTAGGCAAATCAAGTTACTTAACCTACCCAACCTTGTCATGTTTTGTTAAGTATCATTAGCCTAATCAAATTACTTAACCCATTTGTCCATGTCATATTTGGTTAAGAGTCATTAATCAAATTAACTTAACCCTATCATGTGGCATTAATTACTTAATGCACCTTCACCTCTCACATTAGACTTTGTTGTGGTTACTAGTTAAGCCGGTCGGTTCCGGGTAGCTTTACACCACAACTTGGTCTAACCTCGGGTTCAAGCACAACATGACCAACTTCTCACATTGGGTCCTATTGTTTGCAACTACTAGTTAGGCCGGCCGGTTCCGGGTAGTTTTACGTTGCAAACTCAACCCAACCTCGAGTTGGCCACACTTATATTATCTAAGTGTCATGTCCATCATGTTTCCCAAAACATGTTACAAGTTTTCAAGCATTTGGGTAGACCTAACTTAATAGGTAAATTCCCAAAGGGTAGACCTAACTTAATAGGTAAATTCCCAAGCTTATGTTTTTATGCATACTTACATGTCAACTTCCATGTTATATTTCAAGTCATGTTTTCAAGTTGTATTTTCATGTCATTAGAAATTACCCATAACATAACCCAACGCTTTTAAACTCGCATATACGTTCGCGACAACGTAATGGATTAAAAGAAGAGATTTGGCAAAGGCATGACAAAAATGGATATTAAGCCACAAGTTAATCATGGTGGCAAATGAGGCACAAATGTGTTCATTAACTTGCATGTTACATTCTTAAGCCTCAAAACATGCATAAACCCAAACTTGGCACATAAGCGAATCATGGTGACAAAAGATATGGAATGATGACTAGTAACTCGCATATATCATCATATAAGGGTTATGACTTCATATGCAAGTTGACATAAAGGTTATGAGGGTTCTCATGTTGCCTAATGCAACATTTCAACATAAAGGTTGTAGCTTTTAGCTCACAAGATCAAGATAATGACTTCATAAACTTGCATGACATGATAGCATGTATCATACTCAATGATCAAACCCAAACTTGCAACATGAACATTTAACTTCATAGTTAATATCTAAGAGTAGTGAAAGGGCTTACATTGCTATGAAGGCACAAAAGATATGACAAAGCCCTTATGCAATCAAATAGACCCAAAATGCAAGCTCTAACATAAAAACCCTTGAGCCAAAATGATCAAAACCCTTGCTTTATGATGCAAAGATAGAAACTTGGCTTGAATGCAAGCTAATGACACTCATACAAGCTTGAAAACACTTGTATGCATGGAAAATCTCTCATAGAAACCATTTAGAAATTTTATGAAGAGAGTGGAGGCCATGAGAGGTAAAATTTTGCCATAGTTTAGTTGCATGAATGAATAATGAGGATTTAGGATAGGTTAGGGTCTTATTTATAGATTAGGCAAGTGTTTTAGGCCATAGGATTAAACCAAGATTCAATCCAAGCCATCAAAGCATGTCTTGGGGAAGAAGTCAAGTGTAGGAACCATCTAGGGCCTTTAGATTAAAGATGAACCATGAGAACCATCCAAATGCAAAATCTGCATTTGAGCGAATCGACCCACGGGTTGACAGCCAAACACCCTGGATTAACCCCTTGTCGACCCAGCGGGCTCGGGTCGACCTCAAAAATCGGCCGGTTCGGTTATTCCCCTCTCCCAATTCGCTGTTTTGAACATTTTTGCATATTTATTTATTTAATTTTCAATTATATATATATATATATATATCAATATATATATTTCTCTGCGCAACCCATTTCACTTAATTAAGTATACTTTAATTTGGGAATTTTTCGTGAAACTTCGCGAGGCCATATCTTGGTCATACGGACTCCGATTTTCGAAAACTCGGACTCTATTTCGCGTATTTTTCCGAGATGAACGCAATGGCATAGCCCGTTTCCCTTGATTCAGATTTTACAGTTTAATTCTGCCTCCATTTATGTTATAACAGGTTATTGAAAATACGGGTTGTTACATTCTCCCCTCCTTTTAGGATTTCGTCCCCGAAATCTCCAAGTTAGGAAGAACATATCCTACCATCCATCAACCATCTACTCAAAACATCATCCACAAGCAACCATTGTCCTTAGATGATTTCTAATGCTGTATGAATATATGCAAAACGTGTGTGTACATGTTCCTTAGCTAATGCTAATGATCAGGCCTGAATAATCTTTCAAATGCAAAATATGTATAGTGCCATGAATCCAACATGTATGCAAATAGTCCTAGTCATATAGATACTATATGCGTGCACAATCATTCATTCATATGCAACAACCGCATGATAATACATTCGATTTCATCCATAAACAAGTATAAATACTCGTGCATATGCAATATGAAATGTGACCGAGTCGAGCTAGTATCTAATGTGTATTCGCGCATCCACGAGCAACCACTTGCAACCACTTGCAACCATATCAATCATAACATGTTTCAAATACATGTTTACATCCATAGGGTTCTACCTAGAATTCCCTGAAACAGGGTCGAGAAGATAAACAGGACAAACTCCTTACAGGGTTTGTAACGGAGAATAGGACCGAGAGGATGTCCACAAAAGATAGCCTACCAGTAAGCTCTACAGAAAACAGGGATCAAGGATATACTCCCAAAAAGAGATATCATGCGCGTATCTAGTCTTTGACCATCAAAGTCGTCTTTTAACTTCGCGATTTTGTAGCTTCTTATTCCTGTTTCCATAACATGAGCTGGAACTCATTTCTTCGTCGCCTCTCGTTCCACTTGCACTTATCCTTTTCCTAGAATACTTGACGCAAACATGACTGCGTACTCATGATCTCATGCAAGCTTTCCAAAATTCACTAGTGAATCTTGGATCTCGTTTATATACTATAAGGCATTCCATGTAGAAGAACTTTCTCTTGAAAGTAAACAGATGTCAATCAGGTTATCATGCGCACTTACTAGGGTGATCTCTATAACCCATGCATAAATGAAGTAAACCATCCGTCTTATTGGCGAACACCACTCGATCGGGCTTCAAATTTCCAATAAAGGCATCAAGGGATTCTAAGTAACTAGTCATGACAAAACCTCAAAAAGGTTACCCGATACTTCGAGGGCATTACCAAGGCTAGTCAAAAGGTCTAACTACCCTCCTATCAAAACCGAGAGTGGCACCCCCTACTGGATAACCACTTCATCCCTAGAATCCATCCATACCTTATAAACATAAGCATTATTTCCAAACTCAACACTTGGCATAGACATTCCCAAATCCAAACAAGTCATGTATAAATGGACTGATTTTCCAATAGGACTTTGAGACAAAAATGGGATTCTCTATTACGCTAGTACTTAAGGTGCAGAGACTCAACTATCGAAGCAGACTTAAATGATACGAACAACGAAGTCCTAACGGGATGATAGAGAAGAAAAGCTAAACCTTTAACAAGATCGTTACCCTCCTTCCGAGGTACTCTAGAAATGAGAGCATACTACTGCCCTCCCGATGATCTTGTCCTTGTCCCATAATACTTAACTATCCGCCCCGTTTTACCATGCCAAAGGTACTCTCTCGTCATGGGTTTCATTGTTCATCTTTCTCCCTCCTTTGAGGACTAAGCCATACCAACAAGTTGCTCATCCTTAAGCTCGTATCCTTTATCCTTCTTTCTCACGATCCTTTCTTATAACGCGGCCACTGGTCTCTCGAGAACCACCTCCATCGTATGGAAAGCACTTTCGTAGGTAGAAAAGACTAGTCGCAGTTAAAACTACTGTGACTACAGATGGAGGAAAGAAAGGAAAAGAGACTCAATTAAGGAAACAAGGATAGTACTAATGGCCTTTGGGGAATAGCCTTTTTCTTTTAAAAGAAAATTTTCTTGAAAAATGCTTCTTTGTAAACGGTTTTTTTTTTCAAATAGTTTTCAGAAGGTCTTTAAAAACTTTTGCCCAGTCTGGTAACCTTCTGCTCTGATACCACGTGTAACACCCCGCTTCCGCTAGGGTCACTCGCAAAGGAATGCACTAGCTTTAGAGGGGCATTATTGGTAAACATGCACAGAAATATCACAAGACAGAACATATAAAATAGCGGAAGTAAAATCAAACTTTCATAACATGAATAAATAAGGTCTAAAGCCTTTTACATCAGAGTACATCAAAACCTGTCTTGCAATAGTAAAGAAGCATAAAGACATTTTCATAAATTATTCCCCAAGAAAAAACAGTAAAGTAGCCATTAGCCAAGAAAAGTCCAAGCCATCCATGATGACCTTCAAGCAGAAGAAGTCCGAACTAAACAACAGTATTTCCTCCCTGTAACCTGGGGGGGAAACGGAAGAAAAGAGGCGAAACAAAATGGGTCAGTCAAAAAGACTGAGTAAGCCCTATCTACTATTAGCATAAAAACTAGTAAAGTAAACTGACATGAGAAACTGAGATGAACATAAGCATGATAACAAGATAGATAAGCTAAATCAAAATAACAGGATGAACTACTGAACTCAGATAAACTAAGGTGTCATGATAAATTACGATGTCAAGATAAAACAAGGTATCACATCGTCAGGTTTCTATCAAGTCTAATATCCCCAAGATATCTGTCACGTATAACGCCCTGTGATATCTATCCTGTATTTTAGCTCTGCACCTACCGTACTAGTATCCCCACCGTGTCATGTGTTAACCAAGAATGACCCTCACTCAAAAGTCGTGTAATGGTCCATGTCAACCTAATATATCGCATATATAGGTTACTCAACTTGTATGTTTTATTCCATGTAAATGTTCAGTCCCTTGCCGTAGACCATACGGGCTTTCCCATGAGATTCTATATTACTTTAACATAGTTCCATGATCCTTAAGATCGGTTTGGACTGTTACCCTAAACCTAGCTAGGGTCTTCCAACATGAATTATTGTTTGTACAACTAGGACTTATGCTACCTAGGGCTGCTAGGGATTATGTTTACCTATTGCACGTTTTCGTATCTCGGTTTGGGTTCAACCATCTAGGGCCACTAGGGATTACGCTAACAGCCAACCGCGCCCTTTTTCCCACGCATTCATCGTGAATCGCTTTTCCATGACTGTATGCACATGTATCACATCGTGCCATCCGAGTCCTGTCACAGGGCAAATCAAGAAATACAGGACTCGGTCGGGAGCTTTCGATTTATCTGCCGATGCAGATGCTAAGGTCTGTTTTTCTTATACGTGGCTATGGTCCCACGAGACCACTCCCTCAACTAGCGAAAGACAAGACAGGATAAATCCTGTATGAGAACACAACACTGGCCAACCCACATCCAAGCCTTACCGCAACCATAATTAGATAGCAATTATGGTCTTTTGGGTGTTCTCTGCCTTTCTGTACGTACACGCTTGACCAAAGATGGTAGGTAGCCTGACGAAATGCTATCTAGGGTACGACCGTGTATCGTCGACTATCCCCTATCCATCCCCGTCTTTAGGTCGCTCGTATAGCAACCAAGGCATACTCTTGGTTCTTCTAACGCAGACCTTAACCTCTCATGAGCCTAGTATAATCACCTGGCAGCTCATAGAGGGATACCAAGAATATCCTCACGTTCCCCGAAGCCGCTGCTTCGTTACCCAGTTCGCTGGAGCCTTTATCTAAATCAGATACTTGCTCCTACTCGTATACTTAAACGATGACCTACCGTATCAGGTTACTCATCTATCTATGAACTGGTCTAAATTTCCTTGACTAAGAATCATTACTTAGTTATTCTTCAACTAAGGTTTACCACTTAGCATTGTTCCCGTTATCCTTGTTAACTACGGTTATCCACCTAATCCTCAGAACTAGGGTTTACATAATGGATTAAGTGTCACTTAAGTTCATGACTTAACCCCTCTACAAATCCTGTCAAAATTGGCTAAGTATCCAAGTTCAAGGCTTAACCCTACAAACCATGCTCAAGTTGGTTAAGTATATTAAGCAATTCACGACTTAACCTCGTCCAATTATCATTCTAGATTGGTTAAGTATATATTAACTTGACCCTATCAATTTACTTAGTCAAATCGGTCAAGTGTATTCAAGCGATTCGTGACTTAGCCTTATCATGTTTTCACGTTATATTGGTTAAGTATTGGTTAACTTAACCACAATAAATTAACGAGTTAGATTGGATAAGTATAGGTCACTTAACCACATCAATTCATCATGTTTAGATTAGTTAAGTGTTTAACTTAACCCCATTAAACTACCAAGTGGGATTAATTAAGTCTAGGCTAACTTAACCCCATCTGATTTCCATGTTTAGACTAGTTGAGTCTAATCTTAACCCCATTCGTTAACCGTATTTTTCGGTTAAGCGTCATTAAGAAAACTTACTTAACCTTACCAAGTTATCGCGTTGGATTGATTAAGTGTTGGTTAACTTAACCCCATCCACTAGTCATATAAAAATGGTTAAGTGTCATTAGGCAAATCAAGTTACTTAACCTACCCAACCTTGTCATGTTTTGTTAAGTATCATTAGCCTAATCAAATTACTTAACCCATTTGTCCATGTCATATTTGGTTAAGAGTCATTAATCAAATTAACTTAACCCTATCATGTGGCATTAATTACTTAATGCACCTTCACCTCTCACATTAGACTTTGTTGTGGTTACTAGTTAAGCCGGTCGGTTCCGGGTAGCTTTACACCACAACTTGGTCTAACCTCGGGTTCAAGCACAACATGACCAACTTCTCACATTGGGTCCTATTGTTTGCAACTACTAGTTAGTCCGGTCGGTTCCGGGTAGTTTTACGTTGCAAACTCAACCCAACCTCGAGTTGGTCACACTTATATTATCTAAGTGTCATGTCCATCATGTTTCCCAAAACATGTTACAAGTTTTCAAGCATTTGGGTAGACCTAACTTAATAGGTAAATTCCCAAAGGGTAGACCTAACTTAATAGGTAAATTCCCAAGCTTATGTTTTTATGCATACTTACATGTCAACTTCCATGTTATATTTCAAGTCATGTTTTCAAGTTGTATTTTCATGTCATTAGAAATTACCCATAACATAACCCAACGCTTTTAAACTCGCATATACGTTCGCGACAACGTAATGGATTAAAAGAAGAGATTTGGCAAAGGCATGACAAAAATGGATATTAAGCCACAAGTTAATCATGGTGGCAAATGAGGCACAAATGTGTTCATTAACTTGCATGTTACATTCTTAAGCCTCAAAACATGCATAAACCCAAACTTGGCACATAAGCGAATCATGGTGACAAAAGATATGGAATGATGACTAGTAACTCGCATATATCATCATATAAGGGTTATGACTTCATATGCAAGTTGACATAAAGGTTATGAGGGTTCTCATGTTGCCTAATGCAACATTTCAACATAAAGGTTGTAACTTTTAGCTCACAAGATCAAGATAATGACTTCATAAACTTGCATGACATGATAGCATGTATCATACTCAATGATCAAACCCAAACTTGCAACATGAACATTTAACTTCATAGTTAATATCTAAGAGTAGTGAAAGGGCTTACATTGCTATGAAGGCACAAAAGATATGACAAAGCCCTTATGCAATCAAATAGACCCAAAATGCAAGCTCTAACATAAAAACCCTTGAGCCAAAATGATCAAAACCCTTGCTTTATGATGCAAAGATAGAAACTTGACTTGAATGCAAGCTAATGACACTCATACAAGCTTGAAAACACTTGTATGCATGGAAAATCTCTCATAGAAACCATTTAGAAATTTTATGAAGAGAGTGGAGGCCATGAGAGGTAAAATTTTGCCATAGTTTAGTTGCATGAATGAATAATGAGGATTTAGGATAGGTTAGGGTCTTATTTACAGATTAGGCAAGTGTTTTAGGCCATATGATTAAACCTAGATTCAATCCAAGCCATCAAAGCATGTCTTGGGGAAGAAGTCAAGTGTAGGAACCATCTAGGGCCTTTAGATTAAAGATGAACCATGAGAACCATCCAAATGCAAAATCTGCATTTGAGCGAATCGGCCCACGGGTTGACAGCCAAACACCCTGGATTAACCCCTTGTCGACCCAGCGAGCTCGGGTCGACCTCAAAAATCGGCCGGTTCGGTTATTCCCCTCTCCCAATTCGCTGTTTTGAACATTTTTGCATATTTATTTATTTAATTTTCAATTATATATATATATATATATATCAATATATATATTTCTCTGCGCAACCCATTTCACTTAATTAAGTATACTTTAATTTGGGAATTTTTCGTGAAACTTCGCGAGGCCATATCTTGGTCATACGGACTCCGATTTTCGAAAACTCGGACTCTATTTCGCGTATTTTTCCGAGATGAACGCAATGGCATAGCCCGTTTCCCTTGATTCAGATTTTACAGTTTAATTCTGCCTCCATTTATGTTATAACAGGTTATTGAAAATACGGGTTGTTACATTCTCCCCTCCTTTTAGGATTTCGTCCCCGAAATCTCCAAGTTAGGAAGAACATATCCTACCATCCATCAACCATCTACTCAAAACATCATCCACAAGCAACCATTGTCCTTAGATGATTTCTAATGCTGTATGAATATATGCAAAACGTGTGTGTACATGTTCCTTAGCTAATGCTAATGATCAGGCCTGAATAATCTTTCTAATACAAAATATGTATAGTGCCATGAATCCAACATGTATGCAAATAGTCCTAGTCATATAGATACTATATGCGTGCACAATCATTCATTCATATGCAACAACCGCATGATAATACATTCGATTTCATCCATAAACAAGTATAAATACTCGTGCATATGCAATATGAAATGTGACCGAGTCGAGCTAGTATCTAATGTGTATTCGCACATCCACGAGCAACCACTTGCAACCACTTGCAACCATATCAATCATAACATGTTTCAAATACATGTTTACATCCATAGGGTTCTACCTAGAATTCCCTGAAACAGGGTCGAGAAGATAAACAGGACAAACTCCTTACAGGGTTTGTAACGGAGAATAGGACCGAGAGGATGTCCACAAAAGATAGCCTACCAGTAAGCTCTACAGAAAACAGGGATCAAGGATATACTCCCAAAAAGAGATATCATGCGCGTATCTAGTCTTTGACCATCAAAGTCGTCTTTTAACTTCGCGATTTTGTAGCTTCTTATTCCTGTTTCCATAACATGAGCTGGAACTCATTTCTTCATCGCCTCTCGTTCCACTTGCACTTATCCTTTTCCTAGAATACTTGACGCAAACATGACTGCGTACTCATGATCTCATGCAAGCTTTCCAAAATTCACTAGTGAATCTTGGATCTCGTTTATATACTATAAGGCATTCCATGTAGAAGAACTTTCTCTTGAAAGTAAACAGATGTCAATCAGGTTATCATGCGCACTTACTAGGGTGATCTCTATAACCCATGCATAAATGAAGTAAACCATCCGTCTTATTGGCGAACACCACTCGATCGGGCTTCAAATTTCCAATAAAGGCATCAAGGGATTCTAAGTAACTAGTCATGACAAAACCTCAAAAAGGTTACCCGATACTTCGAGGGCATTACCAAGGCTAGTCAAAAGGTCTAACTACCCTCCTATCAAAACCGAGAGTGGCACCCCCTACTGGATAACCACTTCATCCCTAGAATCCATCCATACCTTATAAACATAAGCATTATTTCCAAACTCAACACTTGGCATAGACATTCCCAAATCCAAACAAGTCATGTATAAATGGACTGATTTTCCAATAGGACTTTGAGACAAAAATGGGATTCTCTATTATGCTAGTACTTAAGGTGCAGAGACTCAACTATCGAAGCAGACTTAAATGATACGAACAACGAAGTCCTAACGGGATGATAGAGAAGAAAAGCTAAACCTTTAACAAGATCGTTACCCTCCTTCCGAGGTACTCTAGAAATGAGAGCATACTACTGCCCTCCCGATGATCTTGTCCTTGTCCCATAATACTTAACTATCCGCCCCGTTTTACCATGCCAAATGTACTCTCTCGTCATGGGTTTCATTGTTCATCTTTCTCCCTCCTTTGAGGACTAAGCCATACCAACAAGTTGCTCATCCTTAAGCTCGTATCCTTTATCCTTCTTTCTCACGATCCTTTCTTATAACGCGGCCACTGGTCTCTCGAGAACCACCTCCATCGTATGGAAAGCACTTTCGTAGGTAGAAAAGACTAGTCGCAGTTAAAACTACTGTGACTACAGATGGAGGAAAGAAAGGAAAAGAGACTCAATTAAGGAAACAAGGATAGTGCTAATGGCCTTTGGGGAATAGCCTTTTTCTTTTAAAAGAAAATTTTCTTGAAAAATGCTTCTTTGTAAACGGTTTTTTTTTTCAAATAGTTTTCAGAAGGTCTTTAAAAACTTTTGCCCAGTCTGGTAACCTTCTGCTCTGATACCACGTGTAACACCCCGCCTCCGCTAGGGTCACTCGCAAAGGAATGCACTAGCTTTAGAGGGGCATTATTAGTAAACATGCACAGAAATATCACAAGACAGAACATATAAAATTGCGGAAGTAAAATCAAACTTTCATAACATGAATAAATAAGGTCTAAAGCCTTTTACATCAGAGTACATCAAAACCTGTCTTGCAATAGTAAAGAAGCATAAAGACATTTTCATAAATTATTCCCCAAGTAAAAACAGTAAAGTAGCCATTAGCCAAGAAAAGTCCAAGCCATCCATGATGACCTTCAAGCAGAAGAAGTCCGAACTAAACAACAGTATTTCCTCCCTGTAACCTGGGGGGGAAACGGAAGAAAAGAGGCGAAACAAAACGGGTCAGTCAAAAAGACTGAGTAAGCCCTATCTACTATTAGCATAAAAACTAGTAAAGTTAACTGACATGAGAAACTGAGATGAACATAAGCATGATAACAAGATAGATAAGCTAAATCAAAATAACAGGATGAACTACTGAACTCAGATAAACTAAGGTGTCATGATAAATTACGATGTCAAGATAAAACAAGGTATCACATCGTCAGGTTTCTATCAAGTCTAATATCCCCAAGATATCTGTCACGTATAACGCCCCGTGATATCTATCCTGTATTTTAGCTCTGCACCTACCGTACTAGTATCCCCACCGTGTCATGTGTTAACCAAGAATGACCCTCACTCAAAAGTCGTGTAATGGTCCATGTCAACCTAATATATCGCATATATAGGTTACTCAACTTGTATGTTTTATTCCATGTAAATGTTCAGTCCCTTGCCGTAGACCATACGTGCTTTCCCATGAGATTCTATATTACTTTAACATAGTTCCATGATCCTTAAGATCGGTTTGGACTGTTACCCTAAACCTAGCTAGGGTCTTCCAACATGAATTATTGTTTGTACAACTAGGACTTATGCTACCTAGGGCTGCTAGGGATTATGCTTACCTATTGCACGTTTTCGTATCTCGGTTTAGGTTCAACCACCTAGGGCCACTAGGGATTACGCTAACCGCCAACCGCGCCCTTTTTCCCACGCATTCATCGTGAATCGCTTTTCCATGACTGTATGCACATGTATCACATCGTGCCATCCGAGTCCTGTCACAGGGCAAATCAAGAAATACAGGACTCGGTCGGGAGCTTTCGATTTATCTGCCGATGCAGATGCTAAGGTCTGTTTTTCTTATACGTGGCTATGGTCCCACGAGATCACTCCCTCAACTAGTGAAAGACAAGACAGGATAAATCCTGTATGAGAACACAACACTGGCCAACCCACATCCAAGCCTTACCGCAACCATAATTAGATAGCAATTATGGTCTTTTGGGTGTTCTCTGCCTTTCTGTATGTACACGCTTGACCAAAGATGGTAGGTAGCCTGACGAAATGCTATCTAGGGTACGACCGTGTATCGTCGACTATCCCCTATCCATCCCCGTCTTTAGGTCGCTCGTATAGCAACCAAGGCATACTCTTGGTTCTTCTAACGCAGACCTTAACCTCTCATGAGCCTAGTATAATCACCTGGCAGCTCATAGAGGGATACCAAGAATATCCTCACGTTCCCCAAAGCCGCTGCTTCGTTACCCAGTTCGCTGGAGCCTTTATCTAAATCAGATACTTGCTCCTACTCGTATACTTAAACGATGACCTACCGTATCAGGTTACTCATCTATCTATGAACTGGTCTAAATTTCCTTGACTAAGAATCATTACTTAGTTATTCTTCAACTAAGGTTTACCACTTAGCATTGTTCCCGTTATCCTTGTTAACTACGGTTATCCACCTAATCCTCAGAACTAGGGTTTACATAATGGATTAAGTGTCACTTAAGTTCATGACTTAACCCGTCTACAAATCCTGTCAAAATTGGCTAAGTATCCAAGTTCAAGGCTTAACCCTACAAACCATGCTCAAGTTGGTTAAGTATATTAAGCAATTCACGACTTAACCTCGTCCAATTATCATTCTAGATTGGTTAAGTATATATTAACTTGACCCTATCAATTTACTTAGTCAAATCGGTCAAGTGTATTCAAGCGATTCGTGACTTAGCCTTATCATGTTTTCACGTTATATTGGTTAAGTATTGGTTAACTTAACCACAATAAATTAACGAGTTAGATTGGATAAGTATAGGTCACTTAACCACATCAATTCATCATGTTTAGATTAGTTAAGTGTTTAACTTAACCCCATTAAACTACCAAGTGGGATTAATTAAGTCTAGGCTAACTTAACCCCATCCGATTTCCATGTTTAGACTAATTGAGTCTAATCTTAACCCCATTCGTTAACCGTATTTTTCGGTTAAGCGTCATTAAGAAAACTTACTTAACCTTACCAAGTTATCGCGTTGGATTGATTAAGTGTTGGTTAACTTAACCCCATCCACTAGTCATATAAAAATGGTTAAGTGTCATTAGGCAAATCAAGTTACTTAACCTACCCAACCTTGTCATGTTTTGTTAAGTATCATTAGCCTAATCAAATTACTTAACCCATTTGTCCATGTCATATTTGGTTAAGAGTCATTAATCAAATTAACTTAACCCTATCATGTGGCATTAATTACTTAATGCACCTTCACCTCTCACATTAGACTTTGTTGTGGTTACTAGTTAAGCCGGTCGGTTCCGGGTAGCTTTACACCACAACTTGGTCTAACCTCAGGTTCAAGCACAACATGACCAACTTCTCACATTGGGTCCTATTGTTTGCAACTACTAGTTAGGCCGGTCGGTTCCGGGTAGTTTTACGTTGCAAACTCAACCCAACCTCGAGTTGGCCACACTTATATTATCTAAGTGTCATGTCCATCATGTTTCCCAAAACATGTTACAAGTTTTCAAGCATTTGGGTAGACCTAACTTAATAGGTAAATTCCCAAAGGGTAGACCTAACTTAATAGGTAAATTCCCAAGCTTATGTTTTTATGCATACTTACATGTCAACTTCCATGTTATATTTCAAGTCATGTTTTCAAGTTGTATTTTCATGTCATTAGAAATTACCCATAACATAACCCAACGCTTTTAAACTCGCATATACGTTCGCGACAACGTAATGGATTAAAAGAAGAGATTTGGCAAAGGCATGACAAAAATGGATATTAAGCCACAAGTTAATCATGGTGGCAAATGAGGCACAAATGTGTTCATTAACTTGCATGTTACATTCTTAAGCCTCAAAACATGCATAAACCCAAACTTGACACATAAGCGAATCATGGTGACAAAAGATATGGAATGATGACTAGTAACTCGCATATATCATCATATAAGGGTTATGACTTCATATGCAAGTTGACATAAAGGTTATGAGGGTTCTCATATTGCCTAATGCAACATTTCAACATAAAGGTTGTAGCTTTTAGCTCACAAGATCAAGATAACGACTTCATAAACTTGCATGACATGATAGCATGTATCATACTCAATGATCAAACCCAAACTTGCAACATGAACATTTAACTTCATAGTTAATATCTAAGAGTAGTGAAAGGGCTTACATTGCTATGAAGGCACAAAAGATATGACAAAGCCCTTATGCAATCAAATAGACCCAAAATGCAAGCTCTAACATAAAAACCCTTGTGCCAAAATGATCAAAACCCTTGCTTTATGATGCAAAGATAGAAACTTGACTTGAATGCAAGCTAATGACACTCATACAAGCTTGAAAACACTTGTATGCATGGAAAATCTCTCATAGAAACCATTTAGAAATTTTATGAAGAGAGTGGAGGCCATGAGAGGTAAAATTTTGCCAGAGTTTAGTTGCATGAATGAATAATGAGGATTTAGGATAGGTTAGGGTCTTATTTATAGATTAGGCAAGTGTTTTAGGCCATAGGATTAAACCTAGATTCAATCCAAGCCATCAAAGCATGTCTTGGGGAAGAAGTCAAGTGTAGGAACCATCTAGGGCCTTTAGATTAAAGATGAACCATGAGAACCATCCAAATGCAAAATCTGCATTTGAGCGAATCGGCCCACGGGTTGACAGCCAAACACCCTGGATTAACCCCTAGTCGACCCAGCGAGCTCGGGTCGACCTCAAAAATCGGCCGGTTCGGTTATTCCCCTCTCCCAATTCGCTATTTTGAACATTTTTGCTTATTTATTTATTTAATTTTCAATTATATATATATATATATCAATATATATATATTTCTCTGCGCAACCCATTTCACTTAATTAAGTATACTTTAATTTGGGAATTTTTCGTGAAACTTCGCGAGGCCATATCTTGGTCATACGGACTCCGATTTTCGAAAACTCGGACTCTATTTCGCGTATTTTTCCGAGATGAACGCAATGGCATAGCCCGTTTCCCTTGATTCAGATTTTACAGTTTAATTCTGCCTCCATTTATGTTATAACAGGTTATTGAAAATACGGGTTGTTACATTCTCCCCTCCTTTTAGGATTTCGTCCCCGAAATCTCCAAGTTAGGAAGAACATATCCTACCATCCATCATCCATCTACTCAAAACATCATCCACAAGCAACCATTGTCCTTAGATGATTTCTAATGCTGTATGAATATATGCAAAACGTGTGTGTACATGTTCCTTAGCTAATGCTAATGATCAGGCCTGAATAATCTTTCTAATGCAAAATATGTATAGTGCCATGAATCCAACATGTATGCAAATAGTCCTAGTCATATAGATACTATATGCGTGCACAATCATTCATTCATATGCAACAACCGCATGATAATACATTCGATTTCATCCATAAACAAGTATAAATACTCGTGCATATGCAATATGAAATGTGACCGAGTCGAGCTAGTATCTAATGTGTATTCGCGCAACCACTTGCAACCACTTGCAACCATATCAATCATAACATGTTTCAAATACATGTTTACATCCATAGGGTTCTACCTAGAATTCCCTGAAACAGGGTCGAGAAGATAAACAGGACAAACTCCTTACAGGGTTTGTAACGGAGAATAGGACCGAGAGGATGTCCACAAAAGATAGCCTACCAGTAAGCTCTACAGAAAACAGGGATCAAGGATATACTCCCAAAAAGAGATATCATGCGCGTATCTAGTCTTTGACCATCAAAGTCGTCTTTTAACTTCGCGATTTTGTAGCTTCTTATTCCTGTTTCCATAACATGAGCTGGAACTCATTTCTTCGTCGCCTCTCGTTCCACTTGCACTTATCCTTTTCCTAGAATACTAGACGCAAACATGACTGCGTACTCATGATCTCATGCAAGCTTTCCAAAATTCACTAGTGAATCTTGGATCTCGTTTATATACTATAAGGCATTCCATGTAGAAGAACTTTCTCTTGAAAGTAAACAGATGTCAATCAGGTTATCATGCGCACTTACTAGGGTGATCTCTATAACCCATGCATAAATGAAGTAAACCATCCGTCTTATTGGCGAACACCACTCGATCGGGCTTCAAATTTCCAATAAAGGCATCAAGGGATTCTAAGTAACTAGTCATGACAAAACCTCAAAAAGGTTACCCGATACTTCGAGGGCATTACCAAGGCTAGTCAAAAGGTCTAACTACCCTCCTATCAAAACCGAGAGTGGCACCCCCTACTGGATAACCACTTCATCCCTAGAATCCATCCATAGCTTATAAACATAAGCATTATTTCCAAACTCAACACTTGGCATAGACATTCCCAAATCCAAACAAGTCATGTATAAATGGACTGATTTTCCAATAGGACTTTGAGACAAAAATGGGATTCTCTATTACGCTAGTACTTAAGGTGCAGAGACTCAACTATCGAAGCAGACTTAAATGATACGAACAACGAAGTCCTAACGGGATGATAGAGAAGAAAAGCTAAACCTTTAACAAGATCGTTACCCTCCTTCCGAAGTACTCTAGAAATGAGAGCATACTACTGCCCTCCCGATGATCTTGTCCTTGTCCCATAATACTTAACTATCCGCCCCGTTTTACCATGCCAAAGGTACTCTCTCGTCATGGGTTTCATTGTTCATCTTTCTCCCTCCTTTGAGGACTAAGCCATACCAACAAGTTGCTCATCCTTAAGCTGGTATCCTTTATCCTTCTTTCTCACGATCCTTTCTTATAACGCGGCCACTGGTCTCTCGAGAACCACCTCCATCGTATGGAAAGCACTTTCGTAGGTAGAAAAGACTAGTCGCAGTTAAAACTACTGTGACTACAGATGGAGGAAAGAAAGGAAAAGAGACTCAATTAAGGAAACAAGGATAGTGCTAATGGCCTTTGGGGAATAGCCTTTTTCTTTTAAAAGAAAATTTTCTTGAAAAATGCTTCTTTGTAAACGGTTTTTTTTTTCAAATAGTTTTCAGAAGGTCTTTAAAAACTTTTGCCCAGTCTGGTAACCTTCTGCTCTGATACCACGTGTAACACCCCGCCTCCGCTAGGGTCACTCGCAAAGGAATGCACTAGCTTTAGAGGGGCATTATTGGTAAACATGCACAGAAATATCACAAGACAGAACATATAAAATAGCGGAAGTAAAATCAAACTTTCATAACATGAATAAATAAGGTCTAAAGCCTTTTACATCAGAGTACATCAAAACCTGTCTTGCAATAGTAAAGAAGCATAAAGACATTTTCATAAATTATTCCCCAAGTAAAAACAGTAAAGTAGCCATTAGCCAAGAAAAGTCCAAGCCATCCATGATGACCTTCAAGCAGAAGAAGTCCGAACTAAACAACAATATTTCCTCCCTGTAACCTGGGGGGGGAAACGGAAGAAAAGAGGCGAAACAAAACGGGTTAGTCAAAAAGACTGAGTAAGCCCTATCTACTATTAGCATAAAAACTAGTAAAGTTAACTGACATGAGAAACTGAGATGAACATAAGCATGATAACAAGATAGATAAGCTAAATCAAAATAACAGGATGAACTACTGAACTCAGATAAACTAAGGTGTCATGATAAATTACGATGTCAAGATAAAACAAGGTATCACATCGTCAGGTTTCTATCAAGTCTAATATCCCCAAGATATCTGTCACGTATAACGCCCCGTGATATCTATCCTGTATTTTAGCTCTGCACCTACCGTACTAGTATCCCCACCGTGTCATGTGTTAACCAAGAATGACCCTCACTCAAAAGTCGTGTAATGGTCCATGTCAACCTAATATATCGCATATATAGGTTACTCAACTTGTATGTTTTATTCCATGTAAATGTTCAGTCCCTTGCCGTAGACCATACGGGCTTTCCCATGAGATTCTATATTACTTTAACATAGTTCCATGATCCTTAAGATCGGTTTGGACTGTTACCCTAAACCTAGCTAGGGTCTTCCAACATGAATTATTGTTTGTACAACTAGGACTTATGCTACCTAGGGCTGCTAGGGATTATGCTTACCTATTGCACGTTTTCGTATCTCGGTTTGGGTTCAACCACCTAGGGCCACTAGGGATTACGCTAACCGCCAACCGCGCCCTTTTTCCCATGCATTCATCGTGAATCGCTTTTCCATGACTGTATGCACATGTATCACATCGTGCCATCCGAGTCCTGTCACAGGGCAAATCAAGAAATACAGGACTCGGTCGGGAGATTTCGATTTATCTGCCGATGCAGATGCTAAGGTCTGTTTTTCTTATACGTGGCTATGGTCCCACGAGACCACTCCCTCAACTAGTGAAAGACAAGACAGGATAAATCCTGTATGAGAACACAACACTGGCCAACCCACATCCAAGCCTTACCGCAACCATAATTAGATAGCAATTATGGTCTTTTGGGTGTTCTCTGCCTTTCCGTACGTACACGCTTGACCAAAGATGGTAGGTAGCCTGACGAAATGCTATCTAGGGTACGACCGTGTATCGTCGACTATCCCCTATCCATCCCCGTCTTTAGGTCGCTCGTATAGCAACCAAGGCATACTCTTGGTTCTTCTAACGCAGACCTTAACCTCTCATGAGCCTAGTATAATCACCTGGCAGCTCATAGAGGGATACCAAGAATATCCTCACGTTCCCCGAAGCCGCTGCTTCGTTACCCAGTTCGCTGGAGCCTTTATCTAAATCAGATACTTGCTCCTACTCGTATACTTAAACGATGACCTACCGTATCAGGTTACTCATCTATCTATGAACTGGTCTAAATTTCCTTGACTAAGAATCATTACTTAGTTATTCTTCAACTAAGGTTTACCACTTAGCATTGTTCCCGTTATCCTTGTTAACTACGGTTATCCACCTAATCCTCAGAACTAGGGTTTACATAATGGATTAAGTGTCACTTAAGTTCATGACTTAACCCGTCTACAAATCCTGTCAAAATTGGCTAAGTATCCAAGTTCAAGGCTTAACCCTACAAACCATGCTCAAGTTGGTTAAGTATATTAAGCAATTCACGACTTAACCTCATCCAATTATCATTCTAGATTGGTTAAGTATATATTAACTTGACCCTATCAATTTACTTAGTCAAATCGGTCAAGTGTATTCAAGCGATTCGTGACTTAGCCTTATCATGTTTTCACGTTATTTTGGTTAAGTATTGGTTAACTTAACCACAATAAATTAACGAGTTAGATTGGATAAGTATAGGTCACTTAACCACATCAATTCATCATGTTTAGATTAGTTAAGTGTTTAACTTAACCCCATTAAACTACCAAGTGGGATTAATTAAGTCTAGGCTAACTTAACCCCATCCGATTTCCATGTTTAGACTAGTTGAGTCTAATCTTAACCCCATTCGTTAACCGTATTTTTCGGTTAAGCGTCATTAAGAAAACTTACTTAACCTTACCAAGTTATCGCGTTGGATTGATTAAGTGTTGGTTAACTTAACCCCATCCACTAGTCATATAAAAATGGTTAAGTGTCATTAGGCAAATCAAGTTACTTAACCTACCCAACCTTGTCATGTTTTGTTAAGTATCATTAGCCTAATCAAATTACTTAACCCATTTGTCCATGTCATATTTGGTTAAGAGTCATTAATCAAATTAACTTAACCCTATCATGTGGCATTAATTACTTAATGCACCTTCACCTCTCACATTAGACTTTGTTGTGGTTACTAGTTAAGCCGGTCGGTTCCGGGTAGCTTTACACCACACCTTGGTCTAACCTCGGGTTCAAGCACAACATAACCAACTTCTCACATTGGGTCCTATTGTTTGCAACTACTAGTTTGGCCGGTCGGTTCCGGGTAGTTTTACGTTGCAAACTCAACCCAACCTCGAGTTGGCCACACTTATATTATCTAAGTGTCATGCCCATCATGTTTCCCAAAACATGTTACAAGTTTTCAAGCATTTGGGTAGACCTAACTTAATAGGTAAATTCCCAAAGGGTAGACCTAACTTAATAGGTAAATTCCCAAGCTTATGTTTTTATGCATACTTACATGTCAACTTCCATGTTATATTTCAAGTCATGTTTTCAAGTTGTATTTTCATGTCATTAGAAATTACCCATAACATAACCCAACGCTTTTAAACTCGCATATACGTTCGCGACAACGTAATGGATTAAAAGAAGATATTTGGCAAAGGCATGACAAAAATGGATATTAAGCCACAAGTTAATCATGGTGGCAAATGAGGCACAAATGTGTTCATTAACTTGCATGTTACATTCTTAAGCCTCAAAACATGCATAAACCCAAACTTGGCACATAAGCGAATCATGGTGACAAAAGATATGGAATGATGACTAGTAACTCGCATATATCATCATATAAGGGTTATGACTTCATATGCAAGTTGACATAAAGGTTATGAGGGTTCTCATGTTGCCTAATGCAACATTTCAACATAAAGGTTGTAGCTTTTAGCTCACAAGATCAAGATAATGACTTCATAAACTTGCAAGACATGATAGCATGTATCATACTCAATGATCAAACCCAAACTTGCAACATGAACATTTAACTTCATAGTTAATATCTAAGAGTAGTGAAAGGGCTTACATTGCTATGAAGGCACAAAAGATATGACAAAGCCCTTATGCAATCAAATAGACCCAAAATGCAAGCTCTAACATAAAAACCCTTGAGCCAAAATGATCAAAACCCTTGCTTTATGATGCAAAGATAGAAACTTGACTTGAATGCAAGCTAATGACACTCATACAAGCTTGAAAACACTTGTATGCATGGAAAATCTCTCATAGAAACCATTTAGAAATTTAATGAAGAGAGTGGAGGCCATGAGAGGTAAAATTTTGTCATAGTTTAGTTGCATGAATGAATAATGAGGATTTAGGATAGGTTAGGGTCTTATTTATAGATTAGGCAAGTGTTTTAGGCCATAGGATTAAACCTAGATTCAATCCAAGCCATCAAAGCATGTCTTGGGGAAGAAGTCAAGTGTAGGAACCATCTAGGGCCTTTAGATTAAAGATGAACCATGAGAACCATCCAAATGCAAAATCTGCATTTGAGCGAATCGGCCCACGGGTTGACAGCCAAACACCCTGGATTAACCCCTAGTCGACCCAGCGGGCTCGGGTCGACCTCAAAAATCGGCCGGTTCGGTTATTCCCCTCTCCCAATTCGTTGTTTTGAACATTTTTGCATATTTATTTATTTAATTTTCAATTATATATATATATATCAATATATATATATTTCTCTGCGCAACCCATTTCACTTAATTAAGTATACTTTAATTTGGGAATTTTTCGTGAAACTTCGCGAGGCCATATCTTGGTCATACGGACTCCGATTTTCGAAAACTCGGACTCTATTTCGCGTATTTTTCCGAGATGAATGCAATGGCATAGCCCGTTTCCCTTGATTCAGATTTTACAGTTTAATTCTGCCTCCATTTATGTTATAACAGGTTATTGAAAATACGGGTTGTTACAATATTATTTCAAACTGCTGCTCTCCCATCCTTTCTTCACGCAACTATGTTCAGTCTCCTCATTCACCAATGTATAGGAAATCCCCACTAAAACGAATCCCATGCCATCACCTTCCACTGCAGTCTAACCCAGTCTGCTATACTTCGTTCTACATTTTTCTTCCACCCTTGTAACTGTGTTCCTTCAAATGCCCTCCTCTACAACATTCCACGCCGAATCTTGCCATTTCGAAACAGCAACTCCTTTGGTACATGCAACGAAACAATCGCCTATCCATGCTTTCAGGCACCTTCCATCTTCTCACGTAACATTTGCTTTCCCTCACCATCATGTTGTACGTACACCGCGCAAATCAATTCCTTCCCCATCTCTTTCTACACACGTCTGTCTTCCATTTGTTCACCACGTCAACGTTTTCACCGATCGATCCTCTCTTCTCCAGCTACGTGAACCCATAAAACGACACATGTTGAAATGAACCCATACCCCTCACACGCAATAGCTGCTTGTGTTTCAATATACACAGTGCTACCATTACTTTCCTCCATCTGTTACTACAAATAGTTCCCATGTCCCACAAAAAAACCCAGGTCCATGATACATGTACTCGTCTCCCCCTTGCGATCCATCCTCCTGAAACCCTGCTACCTTTACTTCGTGGCTATCCTTCATTCCACATAGTACCTTCAAACATTCTTTAGATTGTGAAAAATGGAGCTTATGTGTTTTCATTACTGGGGTTTGGTTTTAGGAACTTCATCCCGTTTGTTTTCGTGCTATGGGTTGTTTTTAGTTTGCAGTGACGCTACTAGGAAGAAGAATGAGAATGGCACTGCTATTTATAGAAGCTGAAGAAGATTTGGATAGGCATGAAGTCGTTTCGTTGAGGAAAACATAGCCATGTGTGTAAGAGCTCCTTAGGTCCGTGGGCATGAAGTTTCACTTTCACTAGGCTGGCATGATTTGATCTGCATGTTGGTTTTAGACTGTACAAATATTAGTTGTGTATATGTTATTTCACAAATACATAGGTCTGTGCATTGTATCAATTTGGGTAGGTTAGCCTGTTTAGTTTGAGGGTAGCTGCACCGTATTTGAAAACACCGGGTAGAAAATGGGTAGGTTGTGCGTTGATTTCACTTTGGGTAGATCTGCGTTGTTATTAAGGTGTGGTTTTCGAAAAATGGATATGTAGTTCTATACACGTAGCTGCACTATTTTTACTTGATTGGCATGTTTGTGTATAGTTTCGTTGTTTAGTTTAGACCTATGTGAATATAAGAATGTAGTTGTGTGGAGAATGCAAGTGGGTAGGTCGACTTCAGAAAGTAGGATAGCACAGTTAAGTCGGCTAGAATAGAAAGATTAAGTTTAAATATTTTGTTTTATTCTATTTTACGGTACCACTATATTCCATCAGCCGTTAAAAATCACATTAGTACACATGAACTCCAAACGAAAAGAAAACGAACACACTGCTACGTCTCGACATTTCGGTCCCAATGAAAACTAGTTTCGTTTGAAACCGACTCCATTCGCACAAACAACCTTAATTTTATCCTAGTTTATTTATCGGTTCACCCTTATATTTTGTCCACTGACAAAACAATTCTAATTGACTCCGAACTCGAAATCTGGCAATAACTAGTTATATGCATTCAAATAAAATTTGTTTTGTTGAAAACAGAGCTTGTTTGAAATGTAAACTATTTCTAAGGCCTATATATTATCGATAAAATATAATTAAAATTCTCAAACAATTCAATTAATAAAAATAGAGCAATATTATCATATATATCAAATATAGTATTATATAACTTCAAAATAAAACACATTCGGGTTTCAAACTCAACTTTTAAATTTTTTACTTTATATCGATATTCAATTATATATAAAAAAACCTTATATATTTATTAAATAAACATTATCGTTTATTAAAGAATTCCACAACAACTATTTGAAAATTGGAATTGGACATAACTCGCAATCTGTAAGTTGAAACCTCCATTTTTCTCTTGCATTAGAAAAATATAATCAAAATGATTCAAACGTTTCTTATTTCACAGAAATTTGACTTTTATCGGAACATGTATATTCAATTAAAGTTCAAATCGAAAATTATGAACTACCGCGGTGTTTCGGGCTCGTTTTATTTAAATCATAAATTTATTTATTTGAACTCTATTTTTAATAAATAAATTCGGTATAAAATCCATTATATCACCAAATCAATATTTAAAACAGATTTAAATATTCGTAATTAACGTTCAAAAATCTGGGACGTTACAATTATTTTGAAAACCCAAGACATTATCATAATATCTGATTTCAATATACAAAGTATTTTGGTTCTCATAAGGGAAAAACACATTTCATTTTTATCTATGACATGGTCTTATGAGATAATCTTATTTTCTCAAGCTGTTTTAAAATCGTTTACTGAAACCAGTCTCATAACCGAGCTAGAGTTTATTTTTCTATGTTTTCCCTAAACTCTTGGGTGCCTAAATTTGTATGGGCAGTCAACTAGTTTCGGATATTACAGATACACTAGAGGAGCTTGGAGCAGGAGGCTTCAATGTTAGATATTTAGAGTTTGTTCCGCTGTGTTGTACATATGATGTACTCTGATAATGTATGTAAGTTCAGATACAGTTTATTGTTTCTAAAGGTGATTATACATATACATATATTACATTTTTTCCCGTTGCAATTTTGAGATTTTGTATTGTTGTTTAGTTCTATCTTCTATCTTCTTTCTTCTATTCTAATTTTCTATCTGTTTATTTCTCACCCTTTAACTTTATTCTATTAATGATCTGGTATTTTTGATACTTGAATAGTCGACATGTTATACAAAGGACATATTTATGTTGATTTTCGGCATCAAAAAATTGCCCAGCTCGTTACAATGGGATTAGATCTTTAGTTTGGTGTTATACTTAGGGTTTGGTGGGGTTACTCTTTAGAGATAGGATCGGTAGTACCCTGTAATGAGTTTGAGTGCATGCATGAGCGCGTATCTGTTAGTTGATATAAAAATTGTTTTATATTGTGTTGACTAGTTTGTCGAGTGGTTTGTGAATTCTGGTCGATAGGGTAGTGCACCACTGTATCGATGGGTGTTTCTAAACTCTTGAATAGATTAATTCGACACCTTATTATTTTAGAAGCTGGGTAAATGGAATAATTTTACCGAAAATTATATTTTGGTATAAAAGAATAATTTTCAGAATTTATTATAAATGGCTATGTTGGTTGCTATTATAATCTGGTATCAGATTATAACATTGAGATGGTTACTTATATAACCAAAACTGAATTTGTATAAGGATGAAATATACAAATGAGATGAATCAAAACTAAATTCAAACTAGAAATTTGAATTTAAAATCCCGGGAAGTTGGAAAAAATATTTTATGAAATTCTACAAAGTAATATAGCATTACTTCGAGAAAATTTGAAAAAAAAAATCATTTTTAAATGGATTTTGGAATTGATATAACACTGAACTAACTTCGGTCACTGGGAAATATTCCTGATAATCATTGCAATATCATCAGTGTTCATTTTCGAGTTTCAAATGGGTGGATTGCTACTTTAAAAAGATTATCGATGGAAAATTGTTTGAGAAAAACAAAAAGTTTTGGAAATTCATAGGTTTTGAATTTGCAATGGGATAATGATATAAAAACAAGAAATTTGAATTTGAAATTCTAGAAAGTTGAAAGAATATTTTCAAAAGTAATATAATATTACTTTGGTAAGATTTCAAAGAAAACCGTTGTTGAATGGACTAAATGTGACTGAGCATAAATTGAATAAGAGTTAGATTGGAATAGAGATGAGGTCAAGTGGAATCGATATAGAAAAATGAAGTTATAAATGATTCTATAGCTTAATGGTGAACTTGGATGAAAGATTCGACGATTTTGGACAGTTGAAGTTTTCAAATTGGATTTGAAACTTGACTTGGTTTATATTAAAGTACAAGACTGGAATTGTTGAAGTTAAATTTATTAAATTGAATATAATTAAAAACGAGCTTGTTGCGATGTGATAATTCGTGATTTGAACTTTAATTGAATGTATAAAATTCTATATGAGTTGGAATTCTTTGAAACAAGAATCTTCTGGAGCTACTAAATCATAGTTTTCTAATGAAAGAGAAAATTGAGGAATTCATTCGGCAAATTTTGAGTTATATCAAAACCAAATTTCTAGAAAAATCGCGGTATAATAGTTTATAAACCATAACGATTTATTTAATTAAATGGAGAATTTGAATGAATAGAAATTTAGGTTTTCACCAAATTAAGTCCAGACTTATATTGTTAACTGGATAAGACTCATAAGAATTGAACAGGTTGAATTTTTAATAAAATCAAAATTTTAAGTTCTGAAATGAAGATATTTGATTTGAGAATTAATTAGTTAATAGAAAATGTAGATAGGAATTGACATAGTTAAGTGAATTATATTGGTGATTTGAATACGGATTTGAGTTTAAAATAGAATTTAAAGAAAATGAATGTGTTTAAACATGATTAATTCAAACTAACGAAGTACATGAGTTTTGAATCTATTTTCCAAGTATAATCAGAGATATTTTCTTAAATGAAATGAGGTAATGAAGCTACCCGATGTGAAATGTAGTGAGGATCTTATGGATTGTTCCTAAAGATTGAAGATGTGTATGAGGAGTCTATCCAGAGGGTTGTCAGATAGCTACTTGATGTATGTATGCTTTGAATGCTGTGAAAAGTTTGGTAGATAACCTATGTGTTTTGGATGTCTTATTTGTTGTGATTGTTTGGCATATAACCTTTGAATATATGTTTTTTATATAAGTCTATGACTTTAGTAATAACTGGAATTTCCTCATCACTCTTTAATTTCGGGTACGAAATTCCGTTAAAGGGGGTAGATTGTAACGACCTGGCTTTTGACTGACTTTTTAAACTAGAATTTGTAGATTTTATCTATAATATAATTCAATTAGATGATATTAGATTTAAATATTATAGAAAATTCTGAATAAGCAATTATTTTAAATCATATGTGCATATTTTAACTCGTTATCTTCCTTATTATATATATATACACACACACACGCATAAGAAATATTGTTTCAACATTTTTTTTTGCATAGCCGACCGGTTTTTAGTGTTCTACAACACTTTTTTATTTTAACCAATAATAAAAATACAGTATAGTACAGGTGATTGTGGTTACAATCAACTAGTTCGGTTCTTAAGGTGGACCGTCCACCGCCTATGAAGTTTATAGTGTTCGGTCTGCTCTACCTATCAGGCTTACAACACTGGAGTTAGCTAAATTACTAGAGTACAATACTACAAGCTTTATAAAAATAATGCTAGTGCTAAAAAACAGCATCACATGCTACATATAGTAGAGTTACGTGTGAATACAATAGACATCAATACAGGACCGAAAGTAATGAAGCAAGGGTATCCATCAACTGTCATTCCAACACCACTGTTCGCATAGAAAAAACTATACCGAAGGGTATCCTTCTGATTTCTTGAGCTCCGTTCCTAGCACAAGAATCGAGAAAGAATTTTCCAAACGGAAAAACAAAATGGCACAATAGTCATGGAAGGAAGGTGCCATAGCACATCAAAAAGCCTGCAATAATTTGAGCCAAAGCTTCACATGCATCACCGATTTTCCAATGGCTGAACTTGAAGCAAGAACACCAGACAACAAAACCATTCATTCACCATTGATTGAATAGCTCGGCAAAAACATATCTATATGCCGAGCAACGTAATCCCCAGTAGAAAAACAGAAAAGCAAAAATACCAACAAACGAGAAATAGCAAAGTTCCGTGCATAACATCGCATGTATTGCCACTACATGCTGGTGGTTACCCGGCCATTCTACTACCAAACACCATGACATTCGAATACACAACAACATTTAGAAGGGGTCAAGCAGTTCAAAAATAATATACATGACCTCCAACCACCCAAGAAAAGGACTCACATACTTGCAGAGCCTACATAAATCTATGCCCAGGCCATCAAAATGATCCTACAAGTCGAAAACTACAACCACAACATTTTTCTTCACCGTGTGAGAAACCAACCCAACCAATAATTTAACCAACATGCCAAGCAGTAAACTATGAAGCTCACTGAGAGAGAGAGACTTTGCCCACGAACCCATACCCTTGTTTGCTGAATATTCAGTCTTAAGTGAGGGCGGCGAATTGAACTTAGTAAAGAACAGTACTTAGCAAACCAGAGAAATAAGAGGCGAGTCGCGATACCAGCGCATAGGAGAAGAAGTTGCTGTAGTTGAAGAAACACCGCATTGGACCAGTCATCCAAGCCCGCGCAAGTCGAAACCAAAACCGAGTTCCAGCTAAGGCCACCACACGTAGACACGAAAAGGACTACATAAGCGAGATCTGAAGGGTAGAAGCATATGGGAAACAATAGGAAAGGGAAAGTTGGAGGAGCAATAGCAGGTGGATTTTAGATTTGGAAATTAACACGGATTCGGTGAAGCACCCACGAGAAGCAAGGACAGGGGAGAAGAAGAAGTGAGATGGAGGAGAAGATAGAGAGTGAAGAGGAAAGACACGATTGAAAGAAAAAAAAAAGGGATTTCCTTAACTCCATTAGCACGAGCTTCACCGAAAAACTCGATTGTTTCAACATTATTTTTTGCATCTAAGTATTTGAGAAAATATAATCATTTTAAGAATCATAAGAGAGTGTGTGTGTGTATATATATAAAAACTGTAATGGTCTTTGGCAAATGTATGAATATATGTATGAACATCTTTTATATAATATTTTGTATTTGTTATGTTTTAAATTGTTTTAACTTATAAAAACTTAAATAACTAAAGTAAAATTAGGATTGTTTCATGTAAATGAAAATCAAAGAACATATGCATTTACGGAAGATGTAACCCTTATGTACTAATAAATAAAATACGTTAAATAGCTATGGTTGCTTGGATGCTAAGTGTCATTTTAAAATCTCTTTTTGTTCATGGCTATTTAAGTATAAGATTTCTTGGCAACAAAGTATGCCGTTTAAAAACTATAGAAATACACATCTATTTTATGTGTAAGATTACTTAGATGCCAAGGTTGGAAATATATGTATATACACACACAATATATGTATGTATATGCATATGTATATGTATATGTATTAAGTACAACACCTACATGTGCATGTTTGTACAACAAGGAACATGGATTTGATTACTTGGAAGCTAAGGGTCATTTTTTTTTAAAACCATTAAGTACTTATACAATTAATTGCTAAGGATTCCTTGGCAACAATGCACGCATTTAAAACCATTTTGCATATGTGCTTTTGTACAAATATGTGTACATGTCGGTACTTCTTGGTGACTGGTATGCATACAAGACTAGAAGTTTAAATGAGAAATGGCTTGGCCGTGCAAAGCCTAGGAAGGAAGTGAATGTGGTTAGCCTTAACAACACTTCATTTCAATCAAAGGTAGTTGCAACCTACCTACCTCCATATTCCCGTACTTTTCCCCTACAAACCATTAACGACCTTGCATTATTTTAATCTAAATTCTTCTATAAATATACACCCTAGGGTCAAACATATCCATATACAAATTCTGCAGCATTTAAACAATAACTTGAAAGAAAATTTAAAACAAACCCAAGCAAAAGCTTAGTAGTAGGCAGTAAGGCAGTGATCATAAAAATGTGAGTAAACATTGATCTAAACCCTTTCGATTTCATTACTACTGATAATGTATCTATTTATCTATGTTTAATATGCTGAAATCATACTTGTTACGCCTGGAATAAATGAGACAATGTCTATATGCCTTAAGATACTAAGAATAACCACATTGGCTTGTATAACAGGAATATAAACACAAACTCATCACCTCTAAAAATCCATAGCTTGAATTCACGGGAGTTATAGAACTTGAATTCTATATGAAAGTTTTTTATATCCATCTACATCGTAGTTTAAAAATAATTTCAATCTAAATAAAATTTTATAATTTCATGTATTAGATAATATACAATAAAGGGGTTTAAACTTAAAATTTCAGCCATTGTAATTATGTTTATGGTGTACAAATGCATTCACATGCGAAAATCATGAATTTTAAGGGTAACATCACAATTTTTAATGATTTGGTTGATGGGAATTTCTTATTTCATCGAAAAAGGAATTTTAGTCAAACTCCGGTGACTACGTCGACGGATGGTCTTGGCGTTTGGTCTACACGAGCGTGTGATACCAAGGCATCAGAGAAAAATGTTACTAAAATTCTGGTGCATTATAATTCGAGAATGAGGTCAAATAAGGTAAATTGGGTTTAGCTTGGAGGCTGAGTTTGGAGATGAACTAAAGTGGCAACATGGGTTTTCAGGCGATCGCGCCAGGACCAGAAGAAAGAGTGGCTCGTCCTGTGTCTTTGATAAAAGTTTAGTCTAACCCGATGGCGTGTGGTGGCGTTATGAGATGTTTTGGTTGGAGAGGTTTTGAGGGTAGTTCGGTATTAAGCATCGATTTTTGATTGAGGGAGGTTGTTGGAAATAAACTTGGTTTTTAAGGAAACGTTGATTATGTGACAAAATTTATTCTTGTATTTAGGGAAGCACAAAATAAATGATAATAAATATTAGAGTTATCAAAATAAGATTAGAGAAGAACCAAGACTAAACAAATATGTAAAATGAAGAAAAGTCTAGAGATTCTCTCTTATATAAATTACGATGTAATTGCCCATTTTTATCAAGCAATATCAAGTAATGTATTAAAAATTCCTTTTTCTCATAATCTATTCCTCTTTCTCCTCTAAAATTCTAACAAAGTAGTATCAGAGCTAGGTTAGATAATCAAGGAAGATGACAAATGAAACGTCATTTTTTCAAATTCCGTTTATGAAGAAAGATAATTATAGTGATTGGAGCATCCGCATAAAGAAGTTGCTTGAATTGCAAGGCTTATGGGATATCGTAGAAAATGGGTATGAAGAACCCGTCGATGTCACCACTTTATCCCAAATTAAAAGGGATAAATTGAAGAATTTGAAGGCGACTGACTTACAAGCATTAGTCATCATTCATCAAGGCTTGGGTGATGATATGTTCAGAAAAATAATGGATGCATTTACAAGAAAGGAAGCATGGGAGACCTTGGAGAATGACTTCATTGGTTACTAAAATGAAGAAAATTCGATTTCAAAATCTGCAATGTAAGTTTGAATCTTTACATATGGAATCTTCAGAATTAATTGATGATTATTTTTCTCGAGTTTTTTCTCTTGTAAATCAATTGAAAAAATATGAAGGAAAAATGGAAGATTCTAGAGTTATTGAGAAAATTTTACGATCTTTAGATTCCAAATTTGACAACATAGTTGTAGAAATTGGAGATTCTAAGGATGTAAAATCCATGAATATTGGTCAACTTTTGGAGATTCTTCAAGTTTTTGAAGAAAGATTAAATAGGAAAGTTGAAGAAAAGATCAATCACATTGAATAAAAATGTTCAGAAGATGGTACACTGCTACTAGCTCACAAAGAAAATGAAGAAGAGGAAGGCGAGAAAAATAGCATTAAGGAAGAAATTCATGGAGCATCTAAGAATGTGGAGCGGGACATAAATAAAGTTTGCAATGGTTTGATGTTGACAAAGCATCGGGTGAGGAAAATATGAAGAGCACAGAAGATAAATGTGTATCTAAAGGCGTAATTGTTGAAGAAGGAATTGGTACTGAAGATGCGAAAAAAGATAAAAAACAGAGGAGGAAAGAAGTGGGAAAGAATTGCAAAATGATGTTGACGAAAGCAAAGTGAATGTGGATGAAAGCAAAACGAAAGTGAAAGGGTCCAAATATGAATTTTATGAAGATAAGAACAAAATGGTGAGCAAAGATTATAACATTCCTATTTCAGAGAACTTTATTTTCCAACCAACATTTTCTAAAATGTCATGCAAAAGACATATTTAGGAAGTATGCAAAGTAGTTGGATGGATAAACAATTGTAGGAACAAAATTATGAAAGAATGGAAAGATGACATATATGACTCATTCAAAGTTTATGACACCTGAATAAGATGGAAGCTAGAGCACACACTGTTTGGAACGACTTGTGCGAATGGAGTAGAAAAAATAAATGGAGTACCATTGAAAAAATTGCATTGAAGATCTCCATACTGGTAAAGAGGAAGAAACGAAAAAAGAAAATTTGGATAATTTCTTTAGTCCTACCAAAGCACGTAAAATACAAAGAATCAAAATCTTGCATCAATTTGCAAAACCAAGTTTATACGCGGATGTTGGAAATAAACTTGGTTTTTAAGGAAATGTTGATTATGTGACAAATTTTATTCTTGTATTTAGGGAAGCACAAAATAAATGGTAATAAATATTAGAGTTATCAAAATAAGATTAGAGAAGAGTCTAGACTAAACAAATATGTACAATGAAGAAAAGTCTAGAAAAAGAAAAGTCTAGAGATTCTCTCTTATATAAATTATGATGTAATCGCTCATTTGTATCAAGCAATATCAAGTAATGTATTAAAATTTCCTTTTTCTCATAATCTATTCCTCTTCCTCCTCTAAAATTCTAATGGAGGTTGGCTAATTTCTGATGGTGGATTAGGTCTCGGGCGATGGTGGCGCTTTTGTGAGGATGGTCAGAAGGGGTAGTTGACCGGTGGAACGTTGGTACATGTGCACCATTGTATATGGTGCATTTCATTTAACTGGAAGAAAGAGAGAAAAAGAAAGAAAGGGGGAAAGAAAAGATCGATCATATTGATCTTGTTGTATCTGAAATATTGATGGATATAGGAGTTGTGTTCAACATATGCATATACAAAGTTAAGAATTCAAGCTTACAGGAAACAAGAAGAAAGAAGATTCAGGAAGTAGATATGGAGTTATCGGATATGTGAATGAACAAAGCCTGTTGTGTATTGATGGGATATGGGCTTAGAAGAGAAACTATGAGAAAAGAAAACAAAGAAAGGGAAAAGGGGAGTTGAGGCAATGGGCTGTGGGCTGCATTAAGGAAAAAAAAAAGGAAAAGAGCAGAAAGAAAGGAAGAAAAGAGAAAAGAAAAATAAAGAATAAGGGAAAAGAAAGGGTTTTATGATGAAAAATAGTTATATATATATATATATAATAAAACATATGTATAATTGTAGAAAGGAATGACCATACATGATTTAGTGGCTCGACTATGGACTGACGTAAAAGAAAACAACAATGTTGTGTCCCGAAATTTATAACTTAAACATATAGTTTATTTAAAATAAAATAATATACATGTATATATAAAATAAAATATATTAACTGTGTATCAAAATCAAGAACCAAATTCACAGCCGAATGGCGACCACAACCGAATTTTTTCTTCATCGCCTTCCTTTTCTTACATCTCCCGTCTAATCGCTATCGAACCTCTCCACTGCTAGTCTGCCACTATCTTCTAGCTCACGTCATTCCTCTCCTCTTCCCCATTTCTCCATGCCGAAGAATCAAAAGACGAAGCCGCATTTCTCGAAAATCATAACTAGATCTGGGCGTTGTTTTTCAGATCACCAATTGGTGCCACAATTGTCAACAACAGGTTCAAACAACTCAATCCCAATGCAAAACTTGGCAGATGAACTAGTAATGAAAAGCCCACCTGTTCTGATATCTGGAATTCGAAACACGTCAGCCTTGCCGGTCTCACCAGTTTCACTGTTGCCTGCAGGCAATCTAGCTAAGGAGATATGAAAGGATGATGATCTCGCAAATATTATTGAAATTGATCCCCGGAAAAATGATGCAGGTAAAATTCACCTTGAGATTGGGATTGATGTGGAAAATGGTCCAGAAACTAGAGAAGTTGGGAATAAAATTGATATGTCTAGTGTGGACTATTTAGATGAACGCACTCAAACTGTAGGAAAATCGGAGAATGTGAAATGTGTTGTAGTGACTCCCAAGGCCGATGCCAAACCTATATTCTCACCAATAACTAATAGCAAACAAGGTGCTCAGATAAACGCCACAAAAAATACTATAGTGGCACTTCTAACATCAATTGCGCCAATGAACCCTGCTGTCCCTTCCCCTGTATTGCCCCTAATCTATTCCACCTGTTCAGGCTACTAATTCACACAACAAACCAAGTTATGCACCATTCTTTTCCTCCTTACCTAAATGTGCTGGACCGTGCACACCTTGAGATTTTACTTCATCTGCAGAAGACCCTATTCCTCCTACTGAGATTGTTCATCAGGGAGTAAACTATTGGAAAGATCACTTGATAGGCTTTTTCCTTCACTCCGAAGTACCATATCTTGACGTTCGAGACCAATGTCGTAAGGCTTGAAACTTGAGGGGAGAATTACATGTTAATGTTGTCAATGGAATTTCTACTTTAGATTCTCGATTGTGGAGGAGAGAAGGAAAGTGCTAGAATTAGATCCAGCAATAATAGGTGGGAAACCCTTCATAATTACATCTTGGAGTACAACGGCAGAGACTACAAGGGAGTGTTATCCTTCCATTCCGGTTTGGACTTTTTGTACCCAGAATTCCATCGGTTCTTCAGACAATTCCAGGATTGAATTCGTTAGCTAGTAGAATAGGGAACTTGAAATGTTTTGATGCGAACATGGAGACTAGAAAAAAAAATCTTATTTTTGCAAAGTCTTTGATTGAAATAACTCCAAGCAAGCAATTACCAAACAAGATTAAGGTCTCTATTGATGGCTACGATTCCTTTGTAGACGTATAATACTCATGACAACCACAAATATGCACTAAATGCCAACCTTTTGGTCATCTCCATGAAGCTTGTAAGCTTATTGGTCCTTCTAAGGTACGATCACCTCTCTTGAAGCCTCCGCCGAGCATTTGGGTACAAAAGACACAAGTAGATGATAAGCTAGTTGAAGAAGTACCATCTGATACTCACGATCATGTACAGAAAACGACTTCCCCTGTGGATGATGATACTCAGAATATAGATCAGGCAGAGTCTACTCCCGGTGAGAAAGATAGCACGATAGAAGATGATAGTTCTTCTGAAGAGGATGACGGTATTTATTGGCAATTTGGTGACCGGTCGTGATTACATTATGATTCCAGAATGAGATTCGATCCTATGGAATACTTGTTTTACATCTATGTTACTGATAAAGAAGATGATAACTGTAATACCCCACGTCCGTTAATGTCAATCACAAAGGGAATGCATTAAGTTTCATGGAGCATTATGAGTAAACAGAACAGAATATTACAAGATAGATACATAAAGTAGTACTTGAAAATTTTATAGCTTTATTGCAGCGGAAACAAAAATAAAGTTGGGTTACATCTTCAAATATCAAAACCAAGTACATAATATTAGTCTTGTACAAAAGCCTTCAGAGTGCATAATTTTAAAGCAATAATCCCCAACAAAATGCCTTAAATAGGTAGAATCAAAGCCAAGCAGTTCTTCAAGAACTTCTAGTACCTCAAGCAGAGAGAAATCCGAATCAAACTTGAATATTTCCTCCTTGAAAACCTTTGGGGGGGGGGGGGGGCGAAAGAAAAGAGGAGAAAACAAAAGAGGTCAGACATAAAGTATGGCGAGTCCGATAACTTTAACAATATAATTATTAAAGTAATATGAGAGGACATAAACTGGAAAATAAAGAATGACTGTGAAACAAGCAGGCATGTCCAGGTAAGCAAGATGAATAAGACAACGTTAATTGCGCTTCTAATCACTATAGGATAAATACTACATTGCACCAATACTAGTCACTCTAAGAGTTGATCCCACCTACTGAACATAATAATCATAATAATGATAACGGTAGTCTCGTGTACCCCTAGTTGTCTTCATAGGTGCCGTCTGCTCCTATCTCCATTAGTTGTACCCACTACCCTCCCCATTCTAATTACAACATTTACTCATAATATGGTAGTCGTACTCCTAGCTGTCTTCATAGGTGCCGCCTGCTCCTATCTCCGCTAGTCGTACCCACTACCTTCCCCATTCGATCGACTCCCTAACTCGTAGGTACCCGTTCTGGTCCCACAGTAAGGTGTATCACTCTCTAAAGTGGCAACCCGATATGACTAAAATGCACGACTTATACCTACACGATGCAACAACGTCTTACCTACTAGCCCGGGCCCACGCACGCACATGATCCCGTTGGACTTGCGTTGTCGCCGCTAACCCGTTTTGACCTCTTACAATCAAATCCAGTAAGCGTGTCCTGTCCTCGACCTAGATCGAGCTCACTTGGATACTAAATGGGTTACTGGTTGAAAAGGGTCCCCATACTTGACACAAGCTTTCCACCTATGCTTGGTCCCCATTACGATTTCCCACTTAACCCCCTTTTATTCATGTCTTCCTACATGTTTCAACTTGGTTAAGTGTTTATAATTATATCCCACATGTCACCCATGTTTCCCACTTATCAAATCAACATGTATTATTGGTTAAGTTTGTCTTAACCCTATCCACTTATCAGATCAATATATGTATATATATATATATATATTATTGGTTAAGCTAGTCTTAACCCAACCCACTTATCAAATTATTATATATTATTGGTTAAGCTGGTCTTAACCCTACCCCATATCAAATTAATATATATTATTGGTTAAGCTGGTCTTAACCCTAACCACTTATCAGATTAGTATATATTATTGGTTAAGATGGTCTTAACCCTAACCACTTATCAAATTAACATATATATTATCGGTTAAGCTGGTCTTAACCCTACCCACTTATCAGATTAATATATATTATTGGTTAAGCTAGTCTTAACCTTGCCCACTTAACAAGTTTATTGTATCATATATATATATATGATATAACATGTTTTACTTAATTTATGATTAAGTACATCTTAGTTCACAGATACATTGGTTAAGAGAATAACTCCCTAAGTATCAACCCTGAAGACCGAAATCAACATCAGATCGATACTCAGAGAATTACTCAACTCAACCAATCTTCTGTTTGTCATTCATACTCGTCTTGGATCAGCATTAATTATTTATTAATGCACAGACCTCTCACATTAAGTCGATTGCTTGTGGCCGCTGGATATGCCGGGCGATTCCGAGCAGACTTCCACCACAAGCCAGACTTAACCCGTGTCTAAACATCTTTTAATTATGCCAACGACCTCTCACATTAGACTGCCGTTGGCGGTTGCTGGATGTGCCGGGCGGCTCCGGGCAGTCTTATACCACAAACGAGTCTAACCTCGTGTCTTAGGCATTTATTACACATTTAATTTATGCCTTTGACCTCTCACATTAGACTACCGTTTGTGGTTGCTGGATTTGCCAAGCGGGTCCGGGCAGTCTTACACCACAAACGAGTCTAACCTCATGTCTTAGGCATTTTTTATTACACATTATTATTCAACCCCAATTTGAATTCATATCCCTATTTCAAATTGCCAATAACTTCCAATTTTAATCCATGCCCATATTTATCACCTAAATTATGTCCATAATTTCTATGCATATAAATTAGGTCAATTAATGTCTCAAATTAATTATATGCTTTTAAGCCATTTTATGCCAATTCACTATATTAATATTTAATATTTTCCCATTGGCCCCACGTCGTTCGTACGTTTAATATGAAATATGTTAGACTCGCAAATAGTCTAACTCATAAAAAGAAAAGAAACATCGCAACTTGCATAACACATAAAGTAGATCTAACTTGCAAATAAGAATAGGCTAGCATGGATCAAAACTTGCATGATCATAATTTATATAATCATAAATTTGCATAATCAATAACTTGCATAGGCAATAGGCATAATTTGCATAAACTACAAACTGGCATGGATCAAATTATATAAGATATGACTTGCATAGATCTATACACATAAAGGTAAACTTGCATATATGAACATGGTTTTCGCATAAACTTGCATATGATCTACTTACAAACTCGTATTAAACTTGCATATATGCAATTTATACATGTAAACTAAGAATTACATATGATTCGCATGCAATCTTACATATAAACTAGCATATGATTCTCATCCAAACTTATATATAAACTTGCATATATAATTTAGACATATAAATTAAGATTTACATTTACACTTGCATATGATTTAGACATGTAGATTAATGTCACAAAATGAATCAAATATAGCATATGTGTTTAGACATATGAACCAACATCATGAATTTAAACATGTAAACTAATATCATACGTTTTACACATAAACTTGCATGTATATATATACTTGATTCACATGTAAACTTATGTATAATTCGCATACGGACTTGCATATAAACTGATGTCATAAAATAAATCAAGTTAAACATATGTGATTGGACATATGAAATAGATCTATTAACATAAGTTAACAAAACTGTCATATGTTCACAAACAGACGATAACAAAATTAAGTAACGTCACATGATTCAACAGGCATGTTCTCATAATCCCAATTATAACTCATCATAATTAATTTATTAATTATTTTGTGAAAGAAATTGTACTCACAAAGACAGGTTAGAGAAGAGAATAATTCGTTCGTCGTTCGTATTAGAATTCTAACTTGCAAATCCTTAAGCTTTAGGAAGAAGAACTATCCTAGCAGCAGCATGAAGGCTAAGAGACTAATTTAGTTTAGGTTTAGGGCTTGAGTCTATGCGTGCTTATATAGAAGTTTAATTCAACACAAGCCGTTAGATATTAGGTTTTTAATCTGCATCGTACACCTAGTGCTGAGTCAGCAAATGTATTTTATATATATTAATAACCTTCTATTTTTCTCCCCTTAAATTAATATGAATTGAACTTAAACATCTAATTGCATGTTTCCTTCGATTAGCGTATTCTTCTTAATTGATGTCAATTAACATTGAATAACAATTTTACTATATTCCTCAAATTAACATATTTTCTTTAATTAATACCAAATAATATGAATGACTAATTAGCACAAACACATATATAAACCAAGGTCAATTACATGTTTTTCAATCAATGCCATATTAACACACATCTACAAATTAATTTCAATCTATTCTTGTTTCCATATTTTTCCTTTACTTTATACATTAATTGCCCATATATATATATATATATATATATATATTTACATGCTCTTATTCATGAATTCTAATATTTACAACTAATGCAAATTGATTGCTTACCTATTTTAAAAAGTGGAAATCGAGTATATAATTTAATTCCCTTTTTTTGTCTACTTTCCTCGTAACATACAAAGTCAATGCATAATGAAATTACCTACATACATATATATCTATTTATACATGCATAAATCTTTCTTTTTACTGCATGCATCCACACATTTCCTTCCGCTTTTTGTATTAATTTCATTAATTTTTCTTTTACTGTAGCCTAATTAATTCCGATGCATTTTTTTTCAATGCACATTTTTAAACTTGTACCTTCTTAACATAATTGCATATATATATATATGTTCATTTTTTTATTTTTCTTCATTAATTAATTAATCCTTTAATTAATTATCTTTACGGTATAGTATATCTAATTTCGGGGTGTTACAATAATAGAAGACTGATTTATAAAGTTGAAGGAGAAGAATTTGTGCTCAACAAGGAAGGCGAGATACAGTTCTCTGTTTTATGATTCTACCTGGGATTGGGAAAGCAAATTTCATAGTCCTAACCCTTGATATATTTCCGACCTTACTGTACTATTTTCAGAGTATGTCAATGTTATAAGAACTAGTTAGAGCACTAGTTGTTCCTCTGATGAGGAATAATTGTGACTATTATAGTAGCTGTAGCGACATGCTACTCTCCCGTTTTCTAATGTATAGTGTTCTGGCACTTCAAACCAATATGGAGTTTCTGTGCCTATGCAGAATTCTTTTTCCCTTATACCCCTTCTAATAAAAGTGGTGCGGCCACTATAAAACCGGCATTGCCTTACCAAAAAAAGTATTGATTGTATTAATTCAATGGCAAAATAAAATTGAGAATAAAAGCCATTATATAAATTTGAAGTTTAAAATTTTAATCAATATATATATATATATATATATAAATCAAAGTTGTAATTTAAATAAGTGGAAATTAAGTTATTCTTTTTTAATAATTAAAAAAATTAATAATGGAATGGGATTTATTCAATTATTCTCAAGACTAGATAATTGGTTAGAATCCGATGTGTTGAACTATAGTCGACGATATGTCATGATTTTGGGAAGATAATTGACTGTCGCTTATAGGTTAAATGTTTGACATAAACATTGAAGTGTTATTTAAATTTAATCGGATTAGGTCGATAACCATTTTATAATAAGGTAATGAATTCAAAATGGAATTAATAACAATAAAATGTGAATTTATAAAATGACATGATGAACAAAATTTGAACTGTAATAATATTTACAAATGAAATCAGGTAGATTTGATAAAATGAGTCCATATATATATGTGTTTGTATGTATGCATGTATATATAAAGAAATATATTCACATTTCAAAGTGAATAACATTTAAAAGCCACTATTTTGCAAATGAGAATGGTTTTAAGTGAACTTGAGTTTACTTGTACCGACAAGATTATTCTGATGTTCGAAAAAAAAAATCAAATAATGATGAAATCAAAAGGAGAATTTGAATTAGAAACCGCCTATGTCGAATTAAGGAAAGTATCATTTACTTTCTGTTTTAAATAAAGATTTAATAAATCATTTAATTAAATAATTATTTATCAAAAGAGATGAAATAAAAGCTATATTTAAAGTTTTATATCTCAGAGCATGGATTATAACGCTAATGTTATAATTAATGATTTTGGTAAAATGAGTGGATTCTTAAACTGAATCAAATTTTTAGATGGATAAATTATGGAAATAACCATTATCCAAGATTTAACCGATTTCGAGCAATAATTGGTTGAGTTTAAATTATCAAGCTATAATCGACAAGTTATGATGTGATAGTTGATCTGTTGACTGGATTGATTGTGATGCTGTGATATGACCCAATAAACTTGAATAGTTAAATTAACCGTTGACACATTTAGATCATCTTATATAGATCACTATTTAAATATGAAATGTGAATCTTATATGTGAAATAATTTCAGTAGACAAGTCATAAGAATCAAATTAAATATGAAAATCCATATGAAATATGTTGCTTGACTGCGATTAAGTATCACTTGACCTTAAAAAATATTAACGTTGTCGTTTCGAAGAGTCCAAAATCTAAATTCCGCTTCAATTCGATTTCTAAGTTGCAAGTCAAAGATTATTGAAGAGAATTGAAGAAATAGTTATGTGAGGACCGTTTTGTTAATCCTGGGTAGAAATTGCCTAAAATGGATTTACAGTGCCGTCGGTTGGTCCAGTCCCAGGATAACTTGTATAAACAAATGTCTGACAAAGTATGCCTAACATATTATATGCATTGATCTCTTCAAACTATGATTGGCGGTGGAGAAATTCATTTCTCTTATCATTATACGCGTGGTACTGAGAAAAAAAATGTGATTTGATGTGTTTTGGTGATATGGCATTCAAAGAGAATGATATGTGATATGTCAAAAATGTAAGTGTGGCCTTAAGCTTCACAAACGGGAAATGTCAAAAATCGGGCAGGCAGCATAGCTATGTGGGTCGCTCCCATTAAGTTGTGTTACCACCTGATCTAGAGAAAAATTCACTTACTTCTTTATTTTATCGCTGTTGTATGCTTCAAAAATGACTGCTGATCCCAACCTTTTTTGAGAAATGTCACAATAAGTTCCATTAGCTATCCAATTTAAATAGGGTTTTGAAAACCCATTCCTTGCATTTGAAAATCTCTTTCTAATACAATCATTTTTATGTAATTGGTTTATTAAGTAAACCCGTATTAAAACCATCTTGTTAACTTAAAATTTCTTTTATAAACCTTATTATACAAAACTTATATTTGTTACAAAATCCCTTTGTAAATCCTTTCATAAAACTTCAATTTTCACTAAGACTTGATTGGTTATCAATCAAATATTTTATAATTTATTTCGAAATCAGATTAAACCATTTACACATCCTTTTATAAATATCTAACTTTACGCAATCTAAATTCTATAAACCAAGATCATTTCAACATTATTTTACAAGTTAAACAAAGCCATTTATTAACATGTTCAAAGGAATTCCTAAAATATTCCTTCATACTTCATAAACATATTTTACATTCAAAATCTCCAATTATATTTTTTGAAAAGCAAAAGGTAGTGAATCGTCTGATTCATGCCTTCATATGTATCATACTTCTAATACAGAGTTACATAGTTCAGAGTTACATATGTACATGTACATAATAATTACATGAACCAACAAAAACCCCAACATGAAAATACAACAGTGCGCCCAAAAAGAACAAAAGAAAAGACATAATACATACTACTAGCAAAAGAACACAATAGTATGGCAGCTGATCGTCACTTTTCTAAGGAATAGAAAAGCGTAGATTTTAAAATAAATTACTGCAAGCGCACAGGTGTGTAGCATACAGGTCGAACACAGAGAGGCAAATTAAATCAAATTATTTAAATAATTTCTTGGGCGAGTTAGATGAAGCTTGGGGATTGATTTTGAAAAACAATAAAACTATTATTGAATTGAGTACAAATCCAAATCTAATTAAATCTCTATTCAATCCAATATGACCTAAGAACGCAACAAAAAGAACAGAAATTAAAACTGCAAAAATTGAAATACCAAACAGGAAATAAAATTAGGATTATCGTTGAACTAATCAAACGATTAATCACTAATGAGAATAAATGTAAAATACAACTAGTACTCTACCAAATCTAATTATGTAGATGGCACTAGCTGCTAAGATATAGAAAATTACAGAAAATAAAAAGAAGAATAAGAACTTTGTTAATGAAGAAGAAGATAGAAAATGGGATGGTGGCTACAATGATATTACAAGGGTATTTATAGGAGATAACCAAACCCTAACCCTAATTACAAATGGGCCTAGCTATTTCAAGTAAGTTTTAGGCCTTTTGTCATTTGGAACAAGTTCTAGGCCTTTTCTCCTTTTCTCTTGCAAGCCTCCTTTAATTTAAGATGTGCATGGCCTTTTTATCAATCATTTTCTTGTCCAACAGCAACTAGATGTGAGATCTTCATCTACAATTCTTCAAAATGTAAATATATAGCAATCTGATCTCGATTTCTCTACTTTTCTGGTTGCATGCCGGCTGGGTTGAAATATCTGTAAAAGTGACAAAACAATACCCCAAGTAATATTTATTTATATGCAAAAGATAAGATATAAGAGCATAAAATAAACACATTTCTATGTTAATCAGCAGCATTGTTAATTCTTCCACCACTGCAGCCGCAGACTAGTCCCCATTGCGTCTTCTGTCATGAACTCTAGCTGCCATAGTGTCCACATATCTGAAAGTGTCTTTGCCTGCCCACATGAAAACATATTTGAGGATGATGAAAATAATTTTGTAAGCCGTATGTCTTAAGGACTTGAATTTTCTACAGTTGCGTTCATGCCGTAACATCCAAGTATAAACGAAATTTAACAAAACAAACAAGTATCTATTAGGCGTGTTTTCAAGAGATGGGAACGTGTAATGCAAAAATTAAACTGATCTTTGATGTACTATCCCCAGTCAGGGTCCAGATGAAGATACACCATACATTTCGTCCACACATAGAATGCAAAATCACAATGCCAGAATAGATGAATGTAATCTTCCTCAGCTTCATCACAAAAAACACAACCATCTGGTAAAGCCACGCCTTTTTTAAATAATGAAATGATGGCGTTGAACCTCCCATGCATTAAAATCCACATATGTATCTGTACTTTCGTAGGAACAATTGAAAAACTCCACATATTATCAAAACACGTCCATCGTCTTCCAGCAAAGTTGATTCTTTTATATAGACTGCCAACTCGAAAAACATTTTTATCCTCTTCTAATTGCCAAACAAATTCATCGTCTTCCTCACTTAAAACAATATTTTCAAGTATCTTGAACAGTTGACATAGCTGATAGAGAGCATTCCTCATTACAATTCTGCAAAATGTTAATCTCCATTTAAAACTGACAGCTTCCGAATTGTACATTTCACCAACAGTAGACAATCTGCTACAAGCGATTTCAAACAAGTCCTCAAATTCATCCTTCAAAGGTATAAGAAGTAGCCAACAATCAAACCAAAAAGTGACATTTACTCCTCTTCGCACCACAATTTTTGCACCCATTTTGATCCAATGCAAGTTGCTCATAACTCCTTTCTAGAAAAAAGAGCACTGTGATGAATCACGATTCCAGTCAAATCTACCATCACAACAAGTATTGATTATCCACTCTTTCCAGAAAGTATTTTTATAACTTATCATTGCCCACAACCATTTGCAAAGAAGAGAAGATTTCATGTTTCTCAAGTTAAGCACACCCAATCCTTCGTGATCCTTTTATTTGCAAACTTGAACCTAATTTACAAGATAGCTGAGCTTCTTAGTTTCTTTATCACCAGTCCAAAAGAAATTTCGTCTAAGCGCATCAATTTTATCAATAACCCATCCAGGGCATTTGAAAAATGATAGCTAGTATAAAGGCAATGAAGAGAGCACGAATTCACCATCACCAGCCTTCCCGCTCTTGTGAGAGAGTTTCCTTTCCATCTAGCAAGTCTGACATCAACTTTCTCAATGAGATGTTGCCGGTCTTTCTTCATTAACTTCTTTGGACGTATGCACATGCCCAGATAGTTAAGTGGGAACTTTTCCTCCTTGCAATTGAGAAGCGTCGCACAATTTTTGCTTAACTCTTCACTACAACCAAGAGTGTATGCACTGCTCTTGTGAAAATTAATTTTCAAACCTAATAAACTCTCAAAAGCATGCAACAAAAATTTAAGTGTAGCAATATATTTACATTCAGGGTAACTAAAAATTATGGTATCATCAGCATAGTGTAAAGAATTGATACCCCCAACCATGTGCTCACTTCCAAAGCATTTAATTATGCCATTGCTACAATTGATCTTTAGAATTTGAGAGAAAATGTCCGCCGTCAAATCGAATAAGAGTGGGGAAAAAGGGTCCCCTGCCTCAAACCCCTTTTGGAGAAAATGGTGCTGCCAGCAACTCCATTGACACAAATATTAGATCTGCTTGATGGTAAAATCACATCAATCCACCTAATCCATCGTTGGGGGAATCCGCTTGCTTTCAGAACATCAACCATGAACCGCCAGTCAACTGTGTCAAACGCCTTTGCAAAGTCAGGCTTAATAATGGCACAGGGAATATCGAAACGATCGCAATGCGAAATGACTCCCTGAACCAATACAACTCCATCTAAAATGAATCTTCCTTGGATGAAGCTGTTTGAGATTTATCAATTAGCTTGTCCGTTTTCTTTTTTAATCTATTCGCCAGGACTTTAGTGATCAGCTTGAAGGTACTATTTAATAGGCTAATAGGTCTAAAGTAAGATGCCGATACATTTCCTTCCTTGGTATTAAAACCACAATTTCATAGCTTAACTTCTCCAGCTTAATTGTACCATCATAAAATTTGTCGAACAACCGCGCAACATCTCTTTTAACCATATTCCAGTATTTCTTAATGAAAAAATTAGGAAATCTGTCAGGTCCAGGTGCTTTGTCCCCAGGCATCTCATTAAAAGCGGCAACAGTTTCCTCCTCTCAAAAGGCACTGCCATCTCCATTAAGTTTGAGTTAGTGGGGTAAAGTTTTTTCCAGTCAATCGAAATTCTATGATCAATCCTTTCTCCAAAAATTCCTTTATAAAAATCAATGAAAGCATCACTTAACTTGTGTTGATTACAAATCTCTTCCCCATCTTTCCAAATACTACTTGTTAACTGGCCTTTTGGTCCATTTACCAAAAGTACTCAAGACACGTTCGACTCAACTCATCGCGTGAAGACAGGGCCAAGGGCGAAGCTCAGGAAGTGCAGGAGGAAGACCAAAGAGAGATCGCGCCAATGAGCCCCGACCACATCCCTCACCAAACACACTTCGCACTAAGCCAGGTGCGAAATTTCGTACCTGGTTGGTACAGATGCGAAATTTCGCACCTCTGTCCAGGTATGAATTTCCAGTGGCCGATAGTTGGAGGCGCGAATTTCCTGTAGATGGTCCCCATTTCTACCTACTCCTACCTATACTTAGCTAACCACTTCCTATAAATACCCCATGGCCTTAGTCTTCAAAAGAGTTGGATTCTTGAGCTTGGAAACCTCCATAGAGCTTCATTAATGGCATCTCCATTTTGAGAAAGAAGAAGGACAAAATTTATTTTTCCTTATTTATTCAATATATAATGATTATGACATCATATATCATGAAAAGTGAATGTAATGAGATATCATGAGATAGTCTCAATCTTGTAATCTTCCAAATGATCAGTAAAATTCTAACGACTCTTCAAAGTGGACGTAGGCCCTCACTAAGTCCGAACCACTATAATTTCCTTGTGTTATTTACTGCTTATGCTCTATTTTATGTTCTTGTTTATGCGACCATATTTATAATTCTAGTAATTGGGAATCTTTGGTGTTTACGACATTTTTTGCCATCAACATTTAGTGCTTTCACTGAGAAAACTCAGATATTGCGTCTTTCTCACATATTACCATCTCGACTACGCCGAGCTTAAGTTTCCCTGGTTAACCTGCCGTCGAGTCCGCTTACGATGGTAAAAAAGTCAAAGAACGCAATGATCAGCTCTTCAGCCGCAACGGAGGCTGGTACATCTCAACAACCTTGACCGGCGGACATCCCGGCCACTAATGAAAGTGAACCTCCAGTTGCGGACCCCGAAGTGCCCGCAACCCAAGTGCAAGTCCGCGCGCTTAGTGAAAAGTATGAAAATACAGCCGTCGAACTTAACCAAGTGCTAAGGAATAACATAGACCTTATGCGGCAACCCCAGGAAAGTCAGTGCGTCGTCGCTTGGCTTCAACTAGCTCGAAACAATGCTCGACCTCGACCACCAACATCGGAAACTTCCTCTCCCGAGTCTAGGGGCCCGCACCAAAGAAGGAGGTTTAGTCTCATTAACAACGTCGCCATCCGAACAAATGCCCTCAACAATGGCCATGGCAATGGGTATGCCAACGGCAATGGAAACCAGACCACGGTTACCCATAGTGAGGGCGCCCAATATCGGGACAGTTCTCACTTAGTCATCAATGGAGGACCCACTCCTACTAACCAACCTCCTCCTCGACAAGACTCGACCGCTGCCCGTCGAGACAGTGAACCTATTATTTTGATGGCCCGTTCCTTTCCGGAACCGGATCCGCGTAACCCTGCTCTACATCATCACGCACACAAGTATCCCGTTATAGATATCGAGGACATAGAAGAAGACGATCTAGACATCCACCCTAGAAGACGCCCTCGCGCTAGAACTCTGGAACCTTGCCAAAACCCATGGGTCCTGATGGTGGACCCTCATCTGACCTATCTTCCCGACATGGTCCGAAGAATCATGAGGGAGATGCGAGGGAATGTGCATGATTCATGGGAAGCGCACATTAGGCGCAATCCTTTCACTCAAAGAGTCAATGAAGCTGAATGGCCACGACGCTTCAGCATGCCATAGATGTCGCTCTATGACGGCACCACTGACCCTTGTGCTTTCCTGAACCGTTATGAATGGCAAATGGAATCAAGTAGAGGCGATGATCCTGTCAAGTGCAAATGCTTTCCAGTCTTCCTATCAAGGACGGCTCTATTATGGTTCCCTCGCCTTCTGCTTAACTCCATCAACAACTTTGGCTAATTGGCGACATAGTTGGTTAAGCAGTTTAGGATGTATATCCTGACTCAGAAGAATGCCCTCACCCTTTCCAACCTATAACAAGGTCCCTTAGAGTCACTCAAAAGCTCCTTTCCAGGTTCAACATTGCCCTCGCCGAGGTCGAGGATCCGGATCCGCACATCGTACTCTTCCAGCTAGCTAAAGGCGTCCTTCCAACTTCTAAATTTGGGGGCATGGATCGACCGAAAACAACCAAAGAGCCTTGATGCTTTCTATGAAAAAGCGGGGCAGTTCTTATGCCAAGAAGAAGCAAGACAGAACCGCATCTCTGAGACCAGTCGCCCCAATATCCCTCGATCGGACATCGCCAATAACCGTCCTAGTGGGAGAGAAGCGGGAGGACCCTTCGATCCGAACGCGGGGGCAGGACCGCCCGGACAAAGACTAAACTTTGGGGGGCGAGGCGGCTGGAGCAACAATCAGGTCCAGACAGAGCCGAGGAAGCCCAGCCCTTACCAAGCCTACAAGACGTACACTCCGCTAAACGAAGATCCAGAAAATATCTAGTTAGAGACATGTAACACCTTGTTGTACAAGAAACCCCGCGTCAGAGAATCAACCGATGTCGAGAAGAACTCGGGGAGGTACTGCCGATATCATGATATGTATGGGCACAATACCAATGAATGTCGCTAGCTAAGGGATGCAATCGAAAATCTTATCCGAGAAAAGCGACTTGAACAATACATCCAAGACCCCTTCCCCCCGAAAGCAATCCAAAACCTCCAGCACCAACTCCTCAGACGGCCACCAAGACAGCCCCAGGACCGTCTAACTCGAGACGAGGAATCATGATCAATACTATATGCGGTGGGCCTGGCCCCACATATGACAACTTCCGAAAGATGGAGGAATATGTGGGCTCCATTAAGCATGCAACCTACGAGTCTTGCTCTGCTCCCGATGAGTCTGTTCCGGCCAAGCTCCAAAAAACCATGCGGGACGACATTATCTTCAATGGAAGGGAGTCCACGTGAATTGAAATCCCGACCACCGATCCTTTTGTCATCACTGCCCAATTTGGCGCTGCAACTGTTCGAAAAATATTGGTCGATTCAGGAAGCTCGATCAACATCATTTTCAAAACTTCCTATGATAAGATGAAATTAGAGGCAAGAGATCTCAAACCATACCATTCCACGATCCGCGGTTTTAATGGGGCATCCAACTGTCTGGTAGGAGTCATCGACCTACCCGTCGAACTCGGTACGGGGGATCGAAGCCAAGTCTGAATCCTCACCTTCGTGGTTATTGACATCATCTCGCCATATACCATCTTCTCTGGGCGTCCATTCCTCACAGAATTTCGTGTCTACCTATCACCATGGTCCCTCCTGATGAAGTTTCCAACAGAAAATGGGATCGGAACGATCAGAGGTGACCAAATCAATGCTAGAGAATGTTATGCAATAGAATGGAAGAACGAACGCAATAAGGATAAGGGCAAGGCAATGCCCATTGCCTTTTGTGCCAATACCGCCTCCGCATAGCAATCAGTGGTGTCTGAGCCATGGATCAGACGCCACTCCTGTCTTTCCGATGACCTCGATCCAGGGAAAGATGAAGAGCCCGAGTACGAGAGACCTACTCATGTCGAGCCCACAGTAGATGTACCCGTCAGTCTCGACGATCCATTGCGAATATTAAAGATAGGATCACACCTTCACCCAGTAGTCAAAGATGATCTTGTGGATTTCCTAAAGGCTAATCTGGACGTATTCGCATGGACTCATTCCCACATGAAAGGCATAGACCCGGCAATCGACTGCCACTCCCTATGCATAGATCCTACGATGCCTTCAGTCAAACAAAAGCACCGCTTCCTGGGACCCGAGAGATCCAAGGCACTCGAGGAAGAGGTAGATTGCCTACTAAACAAAAACTTCATCCGCGAAGCCAATTACCCCAAATGGGTCTCCAATCCGGTCCTAGTCAAAAAGGCCAATGGAAAATGGCGAACGTGTGCCGACTTTTCTGATTTAAACAAAGCATGTCCCAAGGACAACTTCCCGCTCCCAAAGATCGACCGGCTAGTCGATTCAACCGCTGGATACCAATTACTATCTTTCATGCACGCCTAATCCAGTTACAACCAGATCCCGATGAATCTCCGCAATTAGGACCATACCTCCTTCATAATCGACCTCAGACTTTATTGCTATCGTGTCATGCCTTTCGGCCTCAAGAACACTGGCGCCACGTATCACCGGATGGTTAATCGACTCTTCAAAAACCAAATCGGGAAATCCATGGAGGTGTACGTGGACGACATGCTAGTTAAATCAAAAGTGTCTAGCGACCACGTCCACTACCTCTTCGAAATGTTCAATGTCTTCCGTCAATACGACATGAAACTCAAACCTCTGAAATGTTCCTTTGGCGTCGCCTCATGAAAGTTTCTAGGTTTCGTCGTCAACGCCCGGGGCATTGAAGCTAACCCTAAGAAAATCCAAGCCATTAGGGACATCCAAGTCCCTGAAAACATCAAAGATGTTTAAAGTTTAAACGGAAAGGTCGCCGCTTTAAGTCGATTTATCTCAAAGGCCACCGACAAGTGCATCCCTTTCTTCGATTTGCTTGGAAAGGGGAAGCACAACTTCAAGTGGACCTCTAAGTGTGTATCAGCATTCAAGGAACTCCTGGACCACTTAGAGCGACCACCTATTTGGTCTAAACCTGTAGACTATGAAGATTTATATGTTTATTTGGCTGTTTCTGCGCAGGCAATCAGCTCGGCATTAATACGGCTCGAAGATCGCATTCAACGACCTATCCACTACATAAGAAAGCGATTGACAGGGGCGGAAAAGAACTACCCGAAGCTCGAAAAACTGGCATTCAACTTACTAATCTCCTCCCGGAAGCTTCGGCAATATTTCCAGGCTCATCCCATAAAGGTCTTCACTGACCAACCGCTGCGTCCAATTCTACAACGACCCAAGGCATCCGGTCGACTGCTAAAGTGGAGCATGGAACTAAGTCAGTTCGAGATAACATTCATCCCCTATCAAGCCATCCTCGGACAAGCCCTCGCCGACTTCATAGTAGAATTCACGGCCCCCGAGGAAACTTCAGCAGAAAACGCTAAGGCCCCCGACAGTAGGTGGAAGTTGTTTGTTGACGGGTCCTCCAGCAACAAGTGTTCGGGGGCCGGCATCGTGCTCATCACTCCCGAGGGGCGCTCGATACGCTACGCGCTAAAGCTAAATTTCCCCGCTACCAGCAACGATGCAGAATATGAGGCATTGATAGCTGGACTAAGGATCGCGATCGAACTCAATCTAAAGATTATTCAAATTTTCTCTGATTCACAGCTCATCGTGCGCCAGGTGAAGGAAGAATTCCAAACTAAGGGGGAAAGACTTGTTCTATACCTAGCTCAAGTACAGAAACTACTCACTCACTTTGACCACTTCATTATCACTCACGTTCCGCGAGAGCAAAATGAAAGGGCCGACTCACTAGCCAGATTAACAAGTTCCGAGGATCTGCAGCTGTTGGGGTTCGCCCCCGTCGAGGTGCTCAATACCCCCAGTACCAAGCCAACACCAACCAGTACAGCCATGGACGTCGAACCCGAGCCAGAATCGTGGATGACACCGATCGAAAACTACCTGCGACAGGGGAATCCTCCCAAAAAACTGCAAAGAAAAACGAGCGCTCACCCGCCAGTCAACCCGTTATCTCCTTATGGATAGGGTACTCTATCGAAGAGGCTTCTCTGTCCCCTTACTCAGATGTGTGGCCCATGAGAACGCCATCAAGGTTCTAGTCAGCATACATGAAGGAGAATGCGGTGACCACACCGGGGGGCAAACCCTGGCTAGGAAGATACTCCGACATGGCTACTACTGGCCCACACTCAACCAGGACGCCACCAATTACGCTCGTAAGTGCAAAAAATACCAACGCTTCTCAAAGATCCCGAGATCCCCGCCTACGGAACTGACGCAAATGACCAGCCCATGGCCATTCGCCATGTGGGGAATCAACATCATTAGGAGTCCTCCCATGGCCAGAGGCAGGGCATGATAAGCTGTCGTCGCTATCGATTATTTTACCAAATGGGCAGAGGTCAAAGCCCTCGCCACAATCACTACCAAGAAAATGATCAACTTCATGGTACGCAACATCATCACCCGATACGGGGTCCCTCGGGCCATCATTTCAGACAATGGCACTCAGTTTGAGAGTGCAGAGTTCAAATCCTTTTATCAGCGGCACGACATCGAAAAAAGGTCCTCGGCTGTTGCACAACCCCAGGCTAACGGACAAGTTGAGCCAGTTAACAAAGTTATCAAGTCCATCATCAAGAAGCGCCTCGAGAAGGCCGGGGGCATGCGGTTCGATGAACTTCCTTTAGCCCTATGGGCCTACCGGACAACCCACAAAACAGCGACCGAGCACACTCCCATCGCCCTCGTCTACGGGTTCGAAGCTGTCATCCCCATCGAGCTCGAGCTTCAGTCTCATCGAGTCACCTATTTTGATCCAAAGACGAACCAAGATTTACTTATGGGATCACTCGACCTGCTTGAAGAAAAGAGGAACGAAGCCGACCTCCAAGCCACTGCCTAACAACAACGAGTCGCCCGGTACTTCAACTCTCGAGTCCGCCATAAGGACCTCAACATCGGCGACCTCGTCGTAAAATGGGTATTCCCTATGCTAACAGGCCTCGCTCCTCGTTGGGAAGGCCCGTACTCTATCCTACGAAGACTCAACAATGGAACTTTCAAGCCAGCGACCGTGGACGGAGCTGAACTGCCAAGGGCTTGGAACAGTGAACATCTCCGCCGCTACTTCACATAACTTAGTACATGTTGTCTATGCTTTCCGACGATGTTTTGTAGCAATTCAAGGTGTTGTAAAGGTTATTCATGCCAAAAGTTATTAGTGGAAATGATGTTCATCTTTCTATCTCTTTATTTCTGTTTTTACTCTTAACGTGACATGTTTGATTAATCCTGACAGCTAGCTTTCATGTAAACTCCCGATCATTGTGCCGACCTCTAGTATAGGGGCCGACATCGCCGTCCGGGCCACGAGCCAACCTCGTGGCCTAATCACATTGCCACCGACCGACACCCCGAGCATGGGAGCCGGTAACGCTACTCGAGTCGCCAGCCCACGGCGCGACCGAGTATAAATAACCTCTAACTCGGACCTAGGCCCAAGGCCGAAGCCAAGGATAAATCGTTCGCCCAAGTCCCATGCAACTTGGGGCCACCCAACAGCAAGACGGGGCAGTACAAACTCTCCTGAACTACATGTGATGGTCGAATCTTGGCGCCGCACCGAGACCGACCCTTAAATCATTACTTTCTCGAAGCTATCAAGGTTAAGGGGTAGCCCACGACATCGATCGGTACCTACGGGCTGATGATCCGGGCTTCTCTTCCCATGTGAACAATGATGCCTACAGGCTCGCCTCAACCTGATAAACGACGGGAGAGCCAACACTGGACGGACCGCACAACGCGATGTCATACGCGTTCGCTACACTTGGGATTAACCCCGGGCAACCCAAATACAGTAGGGCACTTAGCCTGGCTTCACAAACTATGGGTTTTCTTAGTTGAGGGAAACTTACTAGAAGCCTGCACACTACCACTCCTCCTTGGAACCGTCGATCCAGGGCACAACACTTACAATCGCTTTTTTGTTAAGTGTAATGATAAGTAGGCCTATGCAAGTACGGGACGCCTGAAAACATGGGAAGAACATCCGAACATTTAACATAAAATGCGATCTTTACTAATTCATATTTCGTTACAACACACACACACACATTACAACCAACTACATAGCTAATATCTTTCTTTCTAATGATAGGGTGTACATGAGAACCAAACTATGTCTTAAAAAACCAAAAGCGAGGGCCGAACTCGCGTAAACTACCGGCCTACATTACCAAAATGAGCACTAAACCTAAATTAAGCAACTAACGCTTATCGTGCTTCTTCTTCTTCTTGTCTTTATTCTTTTCCTTTGCAGATTCGGCACTGGATGGTTCATCCTTGGAGCTAGGCATTCTCTTGCCAGACCCTCCTTTTCCACTTCGGCTCCTTTGGGAGGTGGTCGACTCGTGAGAAGCTGGGAGACGCCTCTCGTCTGCTCCGTCGCCACTAGATATCTCAGTGACGTCAGCAGGTGCAACATGCGGTAGAGATCGGGGGTTACTCCTGACAGCAGAACCTATCACTGCGACAATCATCTCTGGGATAGTTTTCCCTTCCTGTCTAGCTTTCTCCCAGGCTTCTTTAGTGGCCTGTCGCTCAATAAGCTTTTGGGACTTATGCTCTGGATCGCCGGCCCTGGTTTTCTCCCGAGTCTCGAGGGCCCTCCGCTGAGCCTCCTCATCCTCTCTCTTCTCCTGAGCCTCATCCACCGCCCTCTTCTTCTCCGCCTCATCATCGGCCTTCCTTTGAGCAACAGTCGCGGCGACCCTCTTTTTGGCATCCTCCCTGGTCTGGGCTATGACCTCCCTCCTAGTAGCTTCATCTTGCCTCCACTTTTCCACCACTTCCTCACTTTTGGCTACCATCTTGGCTTTCTACGCACTCACTATGAAGGCTATCGAGGACACATCGGCCTCCACCGAAACTCGGGCAGTCGCATTCCGCCCATCTACCTCCTTCCTTCATCAACAAGGTTGTCGTAGAGGCTGGGAATTACCTTTATCCCCGTAAGGGTGTCAAGATGATCTCCGATCTCTCCAAACTGAACCCCCTCAAGTCCGGGCCTAGACTCAGTCACTTCGAGAATCACAGGGGCAGGGTTCAATGCCGTGGTCGATTCAGAAGGGACTGCATAATGAAAACACAATCTTTTAGTCCGCAAACTTGGTAATCACGTCATCCTCGGGAATGCAATGTAAAGGAACTTTACCTCCGTCTAAGGGTAGTGTAGGAAGCGCTGAAAGGGCACCCAGCATAACGGGCAGCGTAAATCCAATCTCTTCTGGCTCTAGATGCTTAGGATCATGCTCAGTCAAAACCCGAGTCAGAGCTGTCGGGTCAATCGCCATGACCGATTCAGGAACGGATGACCGATAAGAGCTTCCCTCCACAGGATCCTCCGCTACCATAATGCTCCCAATGACGACAAACTTCTCTTTTTTGGCACCAAGCCTTTCCAACCTCTCTCTCTCTCCGTATCCTCAAGCAGCAACTTCCTACCCTCCTCCAACTTCTTGCGCTCCTCCTCGGTTAAGAGATCAATCGTAAGTTGTCGTTCATCCAAGGTCCCAACATCCACTTCGCGTAGGAAGAACTCGTACGGAATTAGCCTTTCCCAGGTTCGAGCTAGCTTATGGGAGTAGTCATCCATCCAAGAAATTCCACGGAATTTTAGGACGTTGACGAGCATGTCCTTAATGTCTTCCTCTATAGATGACTGTGCCCGGTACTCTGCATCCGCTAACTCGTCTTTTAATTGCTCCACCTCTCTCTCGAACTCGGCTTTCCATCCTTCTATGGTGCCCATCATATCCCGATTGCTGGCTTCCGCGTCCTCCTTCACCTTCTCCACCGCCTCAAGCTCCCTCTTTAGGCGGTCATTCTCCGCTTGTAAAGCTTTGTTGTCCTCCTGAAGTTGGAAGACCCAGGCGTTTTCTCTCTCCAATTCAATGCAAGCCTGGTCCTCCTCAGTCTTTTCCTTCTTCAAGGTCATGTTCTGGGTGGTTAATTCAGCTATAGTCTCTGTGAACACAGAGCGAGAGTCATCGGCCTCCTTTTTGAGCGTCTCATGCCCCTGTTTCAGCTCTACTGAAAGACCGCGAGACCAATAAGCCAGTGTTTAAAGATACAAGAACAAAAGACTTCTAATAAACAGGAACGGAGGAGAATGAGGAAGACCTACCGATTTCGTTATTCAAGTTAGCAACAGATGTCTTCTCAGCATCAATGGTTAGTTGGTGGTTCTTCTGCCTAATCAAGTCCGATAGGTGGTGAGAGTATTTGGTAAGTTCATTGACCTGGTGATACGCGGCCTCCACGTGCATCTATATCTCTCCGGATGCCCTATCAGGAGCTGGACGAAGATCAGGGAGAGATGGAAGCTCGTCGATGTAAAGACAAGGGAATTGATGCTTCAAGAACGCCATCTTCTCTTCTGGGGAAAGCTTGGACTTGGGGTTCTGTCAAATTATGTGTTTATACGACAGTCGCCTTATCCGATCACGGCTGGGCAAGCGGCGACTCTCTCCCCTTCGAAGTCTGAACAGGAGCCAACAGAGCAGTGATGAGCGGAGTTGTTGACGATGTATGACTCGACCCTCCTAGATCAAGTCGTGAATCTCCTCTGGGCACCCGAATCGAGGGAAGAGGGGGAGTAGTAGTGAAAGAATGGGGCCTATCCTGGTGATCACTCCCGCTGCCGCGACCCCATGGGGGCGGAACATTGCCATATAATCTAGCTCCCCTCCTGAAGGAGCTGATAAAAGCCCTTTCGGGGTGATGGAGATCTCCGCGACCTCATCCTCCATTTCCTCTGGCCAAGTCACCTGTCATAGAAACGAAGCGAGATCAGTCAAGAAATACGCACAGGCACTCTTCTATGCAGTGTGGTGTGTATAAGTGTATGCCCTAAGTGTTCTCTCAATAGACCAGATTATTCCCCAATCGAGGGAGGTAGCCCCTCCGTGGCATGAGCTAGATCCTCCATACTAGCTGCGCTCGGCCACAGAGATAAGTCCATAGGGACGGTACCCAGACCAACAAACTGGTCCACTTTTTTGAGGGAAGCGGTAGCACATAGAGAGGTCACAGGAGAATGAGGGTTGGTCAACGCTTCTTCTCCCATCTGTCCCACCGGGGGCAGGACAGAAGTGTCAACCAGCCCCTCATCCCAAGTAGCCGTCTCCGCGCTACCAACTTTGCTACCACCAACATCTTCTTGGAACTTAACGGCCTTTTTTGGTCCAGGCCCGGTAGAAGCTATTTTCCTCTTCAAACCAGAAAAAGTGGGACCTTCCGTCGTTTTCCCTTTCAATGCACCATTCGCCACGGCAGGCCTGATTATGGCTCGGTTGGCCGGAAGTAACCCAGCACGCCGAAGGTGGTCCTAATCTACCATAGCATCTGTCTTGCGAGAGCCTTCAGGAATAACACGCAGAGCATCGATACGTTGCCTATACTCGTCACCAATAGGCGCCTCGGGATTTCTTGCCACAATCAGAAAACAGTGAGACACGGAACCCGACAACATTATAAAACGAGATCGAAGGTACTCACTCCCTTGTATCCACCACCTCGCAAATCCGGGAGGACATCGAACAAAGAACCAATCGTACTTGATCACGGATGGCCTGGGCCACTTTCCAACAAAGAATCTAGTAGTGGGTGACGCTTCCAAGAACCATTGCGAAAATGATCCACTAGTTGATCGCCTAAAGTGAAAGAGATACCGAATATCCTCTCCGGTAGGATCCCGGTGTAGAAATTCTCGATAAAGAACACAAGTACCGAAGAGCGAAGAATAACGTTCACATGTAGCTGTGAAGGGGCAAGGTGGAAGTATAATAACACTTACCGAATAAAGTCATTGGCCGGGGGCACGCACCCTACAAAGTAAGTATGTAGATTCCAAGCAGTAAAGCCCTCTAGTGGTGCATGGGCCCTTTCGCTCGGTCCAGGCGCATGAGAATCTCCGTCCTGGGATGCTAAAACGCCATGCCAACTTCCTAACTACCATGGAATCCAAACGTGACGGCACCAAGTCTGGTGGATTGTCCAAAGTAACTGCATCAGGTAGCATGTCCGGAGCTACTGGGGCAGGCGGCTCGCCACCGTCCATAATATCCACATTCTCCATCTCGGCATGTACGACTGGAGAATGTAGCCTCTCAACATGTTCCCTGTGCTCCGACACCTCAGGCGAGCTCCCTGACTGGGAAGGAAACGACTCTTCGGTAGTCTCAAGCTCACTGCTTCCGGTGCTTCCATTGTTCGTAGAATCAGAAGGGTGAGACGATGGCGGCGAAGACTTGGCTTCCAAAAGTTTCCCGGTCCTCGATCTTGTTTGCCTGGTCCACTATACTTTAATACACCAATATTAGACATCGCAGTGACATAACCTGTTCCACTCGCGCTGGTGAAAATTAACAAGTGTGTGCGGTGTCATGCAAGAATCAGAATGTACATAGAAACTTTAAAGACCCTAGCAGTTCGGTTACAGTCCAGATATATGCTCTATCCTATGTGAAAGACTCGAGTCCCTGTCCATACAATTATCTATGTACGCCTTGCTACATTCATGCAATCAAATAGGAAGTATATAAGTTTAAGGATAGGAAGTCCAGAAATCTAAGTTCGAAGTGGCAAATACCGGCATCCAGCCAAGGCAACACTATCAAGCCTGCCCCCGGGCTCGAAAATTCGAACCACTTAGGTCCGAAGACCCGAGCCTAGGTGGCTCGAAAATTCGAACCGCGGCGGCTCGAAAATTCGAACCCCTCTGGTTCGAACTTTCGGGCTCTCGGGGTTCGGAATTTCGAAGCCTTGGGTTCGAAGTCTCGAGCCCTAGTACTCGAAAAATCTTGGGCGTAGGGTATCGGAAATTCGAGCCCAAGGCTCGAAATTTCGAACCATACAGGGTTCGAAAAATCGAGCCCCATCAGGTTCGAATTTCCGAACCTCACCTGCCAGGCTCGAAATCTCGAACCTCCTCTGACCACCGTACTTCGACCTCCCTTTTTCCTTCCCTCCTTTGACCAAGTCCATTACCTAATTTTTTCTGAAAGGGTCGAGTAACGAAGCTTTCGGAATAGTGGTAGCTGATGGCGTAAAAATGAAGAAGGAAGAGAAATGAAAGGGGGAGGGGCCTATCTATATTAAAAGGGAAAAAGTCCCTTCGCATTCCGACCCGAGGCTCGAAACATCGAACCTACAGGCTCAAAATTTTGACCCTCCAGGGCTCGAATTCCGAGCCTTGCGGTTCGAAGTTTTGAACCACCACGGTTCGAAATTTCGAACCTATACGGTTCGAAATTTCTATCCCCGGTGGTTTGGAATTTCATACCCAAAAAAAACAAAGAGAGAGAGAGATGTAGGTACATATATACCCTCTCAGCCCTCACGCTCGCATATGCATATTCCCCTCAAGTGTCAAATCGCCTAAAAATGCGCGACGATGACACCGTGTGAATACCCAGCGACGCGAATGTGGGACCAACAGGGGCTCACTCACGATTCCCTAGCGAGCAAGCCCGCTAGCTAACATGTCTTTTCCTATAACTTGCAGGATAAATCTATAACCCAACTACCATCTCAACTTTCATTTCAAAGCACATCATGTCAAGACAAGATGTACTTTGGGGGGCAAATGTTAACCGACCTTTTGGTCCGGTTACCAAAAGTACTCAAGACACGCTCGACTCAACTCATCGCGTGAAGACAGGGCTAAGGGAGAAACTCAGGAAGTGCAGGAGGAAGACCGAAGAGAGATCGCGCCAACGAGCCTTGACCACATCCCTCACGAAACATACTTCGCACCAACCCAGGTGCGAAATTTTGTACCTACCAGGAGCGAAATTCCGTACCTACTAGGTGCGAAATTTCGTAATTTACAGATGCGAAATTTCACATCTAGCAGGTGCGAAATTTCGCACCTCTGTCCAGGTACGAATTTCCAGTGGCCGACAGCTAGAGGCGCGAATTTCCTATAGATGGTCCCCATTTCTACCTACTCCTACCTAACCACTTCCTATATATACCTCATGGCCTCACACTTCAAAAGGGTTGGATTCTTGAGCTTGGAAACCTCCGTAGAGCTTCATTAATGGCATCTCCTCTTTGAGGAAGAAGGACAAAATTGTCTTTTTCTTTATTTGTTCAATATATGATGATTATGACATTATATATCATGAAAAGTGAATGTAATGAGATATCATGAGATAGTCGCAACCTTGTAATCTTCCAAGTGATCAAAAAGTTCCAATGACTCTTCAAACTGGACATAGGCCCTCACTCAAGCCGAACCATTGTGTTATTTACTACTTATGTTCTATTTTATGTTCTGTCTATGCGACCATATTTATAATTCCTAGTAATTGGGAATCTTTGGTGTTTACGACATTTTTTGCCGTCAACACTACTAATCAAGTTAGTTCTTCTTCTGCCATTCGCAACTCGATGAAAATAACTAGTATTCCTGTCTCCTTCTTTGAGTCATTGAGATCTTAATCTTTGCATCAAGTAAATTTCGTCCTAATCCATTACTTTATTAAGTTCCTTCTCTTTTTGAATTAACAATTCCTTCTCTTCCTCTGATAAACTACGTTGCTCTTCCAAAATAATGAATTCTAGAATACCCTTCTGAAGCTTGTCTTTTTTAATGCTAAAGTTTTCAAACACTTCCTTGTTCCACCTTGTCAAGAATTGTCTTAACCTCTTAAACTTCTTGCAGATGATGCTAGCAGCGTCCCCATTCTCCCCAAAACTATTCCATTTTCCTTGTAACATAACAATATTATCTTCCAAGCACAACATTTTTTCAAATCTAAAAAAAAAATTTGTAATCAACTCCCCGTTGTCCAAAACAATGTGACAGTGATCAGAATAATTGAGGACAATCCTTTTTGAAAGGTGAGAGGATGTAAACCTTCAAAACTGGGGTTAATGAAAAAAATGATCAAGCTTAATTAGATTTGGAGGAGATCTGCCGTCACTCCAAGTGTAACATATACTGGACAGTGGTAGGTCAATTAAACTGCATTCATTCACAAAGGTACTAAAATCATCCATGTCCCCCGCGTAATTGTCCCTCTATTGCTTCTCTCAAAGGTAAATATAGTTTCATTAAAATCACCGCCAATAACCCAGGGACCATACATTAAGTTATGAAATTCAACTCCCTCATTCCAAAGAACCTTTCTTTCAAGTCTGGTATTTGGTCTATATACTTTAGAAATGAAATAAAGATTCTTGGATTTTTTACATTCAATTGCAACATGAAGACAGTAACTTTGTTTAATCTCTTGCTTCAATGTCAAATGGTTATTGTTCCACCCCGTGAATATACCTCCTTTACTTCCCACAGCAAGAATAAAGCACCATTCATCAATCACTACCCAACCTAAGCATCTAAAAACTTTGTTTTCAGGGTGTTCAAGTTTGGTTTCTTGAAGCAATACAATCTCAGGCTTAATAGATTTAAGGCACATATCATAAGTTCCTAGGCCTCTAACATTCCATGAGACAATAATCAATGGGGAACGGTTTCCCTCTCTAATTCCTTATTTTTAATATCACTAGTTACATCAACATTTAACATAAAACCAGAATTACAAGATAAATCATACAATTGATCAGGAGATAAATTGTTAAGTAATGCAGGGACAAAGACGCTACCTTCCAAGGGATGAGGCTACCCACGAGCACTTCGGCGAAGCATTACCACACCAAAATTCTGATTTTCTTTTTGCCATTGCCTTTGCCAGTTATAGGACATTCCCTGAAATCAGTAATCTCCAATGTCTTGTCTCCCATTAAATTCAGATCTTGAGAAGTGTTGTCATGGTCATTCCACCCTATATCATCAGCAGAGTCAATGCAGTTACTATCACCCACATCACCACAATCCTCCAATCCAAACCCATCGGGATTAGGTACATTACCAACCCCCACAACGTTTCCTTCAGCTTCAACTTCTACTTGTGTTCCATCCTCATAATTAACAATATAGTTTCCGTTCAAAGTCATATTCACCCTATCATCATTGTCCCCTTCATTCATGTTAACCTCATCGGATGATACCACAATTGGATTGTCTGCAACTTCAACATTCGCCACACCTGGTTCATTATTACCACTGATCACACCCCTGTTGGTCAAAATGTTTAGTCATCCATCTGAACCCTTGGCAAAAACACGCCGCTTGAAACTTTGGACATTAGAGCTAACTGGCGAGTCCCCATTACAATGTTGGATCTGCACTTCATGGTTAAACCCCTCAATAGGAGCAATAATCGAGGGGGGAATCACAACTGCTTCGTCAATCTCCATCTCCGCCTTTAAAAAGGTAAAATCAGTCACATGCAGTTCTCTGTATTGTAACTTTTTTACAACGCCAACGTCAGCCAAAGTTGTTCGAAGGACATCAAATTTACGGCACACAAGCGGTACGTTCTTCAATGATACCCAAATCGTCTCCTTCTTCTTAGGTTTACTGCCAGTTCGTGCACTCCATCATTTGAGATTAAAAGTTCCTTGCTTAGTAATTATGGCGTAGTAGAAGTTCTCTGTGAGCAGCTTTGATGGGAAGTTAACCACAAAATCTTCACCCAATATCCGAACTTTCCAATTCCGGAATGGAGCCCAGCTACCGAATCTGGACGTTATAAGTTCTTCCATCTGCGCAACTGAGAAGGGTCTGTGTTCAATTGAGATGATAACCATCAATCTCGCCTAATTAAATTCTTCGAGAAAGTTTCTGGCCGAGATCTGAGAGTGATTTTTCAAAGTCGCCATTTTTTGAGGAGGAACTTAAAAGGATTTACAATTAAAACCTTTATGGCCAATGTTATTGCATTTAAAACATAATATTGGATTTCGACATGATCATGCCTAGTGATCTATCGATCCACATCTGAAACAACCATTTTTCGATTTGATATTAATGAGTTTAGCATCATAAGAGTTAATTTTATGAGGCTCCTGTTGGGGTTTCGATGTATTAGATCGATTATTAAAAATTACTATACACTTTACAACTGGACGTAGAAGAATGTCCTTGTACAAAGGATTTGTAACCTTGTCTTTAGTAATGTTGTCATTATGCGGAGAAATATGATGTGCAAGGTAAGATACGAGAGAAGAGAAAGCATTTTTTGAATTCGCCATAAAAAGTTTGAAGGACGCCATTTTTAAATTTCATCTTTTAATTCAAAATCTCCAATTATAAAATGGGAATTTCCCTACGTAAAACATTTTATGTTTTCAATATATAATTTAACTTCAAATATTGATTTATTTATAAAATATTTATTTTTTATAACTTATATAAAATATAATTTAAAACATTGTTTTTGTTATAAGAATAAATTTTATATCAGACTTAGTCAATTCGCCTTATGGAGAATCAACGCCCACAAAATATTAAATTTAGGTCTTCTGCTGTCAACCACTCAACCAATACTTCTTATTGATTAATAATGTATCAATGTTGAATTAATTCAGTAATCATCATCCAATCGAATTTTAATGATGCTTATGTTAGATAGTTCATATGTGTATAATATGAAAGCAAGTAACATCCAAAACATTGAGGAATCTTGTTAGATCCCTCCAATCCATCCCCCACATCACAACTCATATATTATTTCATATATGCATATAAATCAGATAAACTAGTATAACTCATTTAAGATGAATCTTCCTCTTAAAAGCATGTAGTGTCAAAGGTCATCCGTTCACATACGGGAGTATATATCGGCAATCGCCAACAAAGCAATAAATCATACAAAACATCCAAACACACAATTTATATACTAACAACAGTGAATATTAATATTTGAAATAAGAACATTCACAATATTCCAGAGAGCATGAGAGTTAACTTATCATCCATTCTAATTCTACGATTTTCTCAAACATGCATTTGAAAATAGATAAAATTCCAAACATCTCCAAATCACATCAATCCAGTTCCCCCACGTAATTTCGCAGATACAATTCCAATGCAAATTGTTTCATCTCAATCTGACATCGTATGAAATATATATATATATATGTGTGTGTGTGTGTGTGTGTGTGTGTTACAAGTTTTATACGAATTAAATTTCAATGACACAATCTATTTAACAATAGTAAAATAGAACATTTTAAAGCTCTCTCCTTAATTTGAGGAGTTTTCTCATTTCTCCTTAATTCTCTTCAGATATTTTATTTTTACATTAATTCATCACTTTACACTTATTTACTATTTCTTTTGCATTATTTTACCGCTTATATCATTTTACATTTTAATACAAACATTTTAAAGTTTACACAATTATTTATTAATAGCTAGCTCCAAACATTATATATTTAAGTACGTATATTTAAATTAATTAGAAAACCCTAAATTTAAGTAATTTAAACAAATTTAATTAACTTACATTTCTTCTAAATACTCAAAATGACAAAATTATGTTTTTTGGCTCCACATACCTACACTTCAAATTTTCTATAATCATTTAAGTTTCTCTCGATTCTTTTATAATACTTTACATTTAGTACCATATTCTACAATTAATTAAAATGTATTAAAACTATCTAAATAATGTTAGCAAACTATTATTCGTTGATTTGCCTAAAATCACATCAAGAATGACCATTTTCATTTTAACAAAAAAATGAAAGGATATCAAATAATAAACATGTTAATCATGCAACATAAATTATACACATAAATAACTATCACAAGTTCAAAGTTGAATTGATATACTTTAATATATATCTTGTGTATTACATCGTAATATTAATGTTAAACACCTATATTTTAAAATTTATTAAGTTTTTTACTAAACACTATACAATACCACTTAACATTGTATATTTATGTCAATATGCTTAAATTAATTATGTGGTTTTCAATTTAACAATTGAATTCATCCAATAAATTATTGTAACTCATCTACTTAACGCAAAGTGTGATGTTTTAAAATGTACACCATGATCATATCAACTAAAATGGAAAATTTAGTTTTTATTCCAAATATAAAGTTAAATAAGTCACATAATTTAAATAATATATGTAAACAATAATAAAAAAATTAACAAATTATATACTATGAAACGACCCAAACTCTCCCTTTCAGGAAAGCCTGGATTGAGTTGAGAACACGACAAATCAGAACACAAACAATAAAACATTTCATTGTTGTTACAACAATTTACATCAGAGTACAAGAATATATTAGTGTATGAATAAATAATATTACACAGTGGAAATAAAATAATATCAGAGATTAAAATACATTACATAGCAGCGGAAAAATAATACATAACACAACTGAAAGAGATACACAGATACAAAGCTTTCCGAATATAGCTCCTGCTGTAAACCAGGTTCCTGTAAAATAGAAATCTGCAAAACCAACACTACTAGCTGCGCGTGTGGAAAATAGGGGCACCCAGAGTGTAGGTTAAAATAATAAACTCCAGGTCAGTCATAGGACTGGTGTGAGAACTAAAACAGTTATTAGCTCGATTTTAAAGTTAGATCAATCATGGGACCACGCCGTACAACACGCATTGGGTTTAAACCCAAGAATACCAGTGCATAAAACATACAGCGCAATGCTAAACAGAAAAATGAAGCTATTATACGACTCAGGTCCCATCACACAATGCAAGCCGGAGGATAGAGTTTTTCCTTATAATAGCCAAACATGCTTGAGACATTTAAAAAAAATCATTTGATACTATTATAGGTGCATAATGTTAAAAACAACTTTAAATATAAATGTATCAATTCATAGGCAGCGTAGGTACCGTTATATTACGTCGCAATATATATATTTACAACTAAAACCGAAAAATCACGTATTAGAAATTGGGTTTCCCTCTATGAACCAAGGCAAGTGATTGTCCTTGCCAATTCGAGACTCTCTAGCTCGAGCCTCAAGATACAGCCGCAACTGCACCTGTGGTTAGCGACAGGGCCGGTCATCCTTCGATGATTGGCAATACCATAAACTATATGTTAGCTTGCCCTATCGAGCATAAAATCTGGTCAATATATCGACCATAACATCCATCGGCCCCGTAGTGACCGATAATCCAAGGCACCTCGCTTTCCATCAAGTAATAATAAGCAACATCCACATGAGTAAACAGTCTGGGCTCCAAACCATGACGTTACTCCTAGCTAGAAACTAACATATGTCCATTTCCCTGAAGTCCTCATCCCGTTTCTGGTTCATACCGAGGTGTGAAGCTCGCGAATTAACGCTGCACAAAGCTATACTAATTAAAGTTGTGCTTTGGTCATCAACCACAAGACTCTGCTTTTCAACAAAAGCCTTGACCATTTGCATCTCAGCATGCCACACAGTCATTCCATACCGTACCACTGATTCCCATCGATATAGTTACTCTAAACTTGTACGTCTCAGAGAAGGGTGTTAAGCAAGAGAATAAATTCTCTGCCACCAAAAAGATATATATTTAGCAAAGATCAAAGAATACAGTTTAAAGTTATAGATTTCAGGCACACCATCCATTTGCAAGTCCGTTCTGGGTCTGAATGAAAACATAGGCACCTTATTCCTCGTCTCATATGTCCAATATAGCACACAGGCCCTCGCATTTCCGGTCGATCTCCGAGTACGTCTGGACGATCACCACTTATTACCTCGTCTTGGGTGTACAGTCTAATCAATACATCAGTAATAATGAAAACGATGTGAAGATTTCCGCTCTTGAACCACCATCTTCACCGTCGATTTTTAGTCGTCGTAGTACTTATTTGGAATGGGTTAAACCCAGTCTTTCCGAATAACTCACGTATTTTATAATCAATAATCAAGTGCTATAAAACCACATCATACGCCTCATTCCAATCCAGAATATTCTTTTATTCAAATATTCACATCTTTAGGGAAAGGTTCCCATTAATTTTATCAAAGATAAATTCTTTTTAATTTATTCTTTAATATTCCTTTTTGAAATCAATTTAAAAGATTAGATTTTATCCTTTCACAATTCTAAACCAAATTAAGGTTTATCTGCTAGTCGGGATTAGCAAATTTACCGAAGTAATCATTTATTTATTAATACCAATCCCAAACTATTCATCCCATGGAGAAAAACTGGTAACACTCCATATCTAACACCCACGGTGTTATCGGTAAATATAATTACCATTTCACGTTCAAATCTAGTTAAAGATTTTAACTATCGCATGGAGTAAAACTGGTGGTACTCCATTCTCGATCACTTCTCAAATTTGGCAAATTTAATTATCACATTAACTTCTCAATCTAATTAAAGATTCATTAAAACTCCAACTTGGTTTCATAAATCATTACTTTATGATCATTCGACTTTTAGGAAAATTAATCCTATCATTTACCGGGTTAAAGAACCAATGTCATTTAAAACACAGTTCACAATAAACCCAAAATCATCTTCCATCAAAATGGAATCTTCACGGAAATCATAATAGTATATAATCAATATAAATTTCCACATCAAACTAATACTATAAGTGGAATAATGGCAAATCCTTTTAAATTCCATATATATTAACGGTCTTCCTTTACAGAAACTCATCTCAATTATTACCAAATTGAATTCCAATCAATTCCAATATATTATATTAAATTCGAAAACTTTACTTTGGAAACTTTCCATTAAATCTTAATAAAAAGATTTATAGATTCCAAATCATCTCTTCGCTGTTAATTGGTTTAAAGAACAAATGTTATTCAAAACACCATTCACGATAAATCCAAAAATCCAATTTCATTTCTATTCGAATTAAATATTAATTAATTGGTACATTTCACTAAGTCTTATTTAAAAGATTCGTTTTTTCTCAATTGGGTTTAAGAACTGTGTTAATAAAGACACCATTTATGACAAACCTAAAATCCAATTAATATTGAATACAAGGCTTTGAATAGAAATTATATCGGCTTATATTCAATATCAAATTCTGAAATCAACAAATATCGTATTGGGAATAACCATATATATGTATATTCCAAATTCCTCCACAATATCCGTATAATCACGGAATCCAATATCGAAATATTCCGAAGATAATTTCGATTTAGATCCATTCCAATTTATATATTGGAAATTTCGGGTAATACTAAAACCCTTTACAAATCCAATTTATTTAAAAACGTTGGATTATCAATCTAGTTAATAACTAGTTCATTTGGATAAAAATATATTTTTATCTTTACAAACGTGGAATTTTTCATCCAAATTCTTTCCATATCATTTATTTTGATTGTACATAAATTATTGATATTTTAATAATTTTATTAAGGCACGTACAGTCGGTTTCCAATAACGACCACCGAACTGCGTCCAGAGCGACCTTTACCAAATATGATTTGGACATAATTCCAAATCCAACTGTTAGATTTCAAATCTCTTATATTCATTAGAGAGCTCTTTACGATACGAATCCAACGTTTCCTGTTTTTAGGAGAATCTGATGGTTGGATCTCCCATAATGTCAATTTTGAAGAAATTCGCAAACGGTCGCTGCGCGATGCGTTCTATTTAGGCAATTTAATATATATATAATATATTATATATATCTCGTCGATTTCCATTTAAAACGTTTTTTATAAATCATTTATAAATTCATTTTAAAATGATATTAACTTCATTTTCAATTTTAAAATAAAATTGAATATTCCATATCATTAATATATAAATGGTAATATTTTCAAAATATCAGATTTTGAAATCATTTCCTTTTTAATACTCATTATAAAAATGATTAAAATTGATATAAATATCGTTCGCGTTAAAATGGTGCATAACTAATCAACACGGCTTCACACACTTCAATAATTTCGTGTCCATCCAAAATCAGTCATCAAATCCACATTTTAATCCTTTACTGAATATTATTTTAAAATATTCATTATTTTAAAATATCGTTATTTTAAAATATTCATTATTTCTGAATTGGAATCAAACTCAGTCAGTTACCATATATTTTATATATATGGATTTCATACAACACATGTATACAACAACAATGATAGCCAATCATCCATCATCTAGAGTGCATTACACAACTGCATAAGCATTAAATATAAATAATTAACGCTTACAACAGTCTGTAAACCAATCGATTGACATACAACTAAACAATTGGGATTAGTGTACGTCAAATATCATCCCAATACCCATGTGGGGTTTTAACCAACTAATACTGAAAATTATTTGTGCAGTTGGGTTGTAACACCCCGAATTTTAGTTAATACTAATATTCACTAATTACAGAATAAATAATCTCAGATGTGAGAATTGGGGGAAACGGGCTGCGTCATTGCGTTCGTCTCGGAAAAATACGCGAAATAGAGTCCGAGTTTTCGAGAATCGGAGTCCGTATGGCCCAGTTATGGCCTAATGAAGTTTTCAGAAAATTCAAAGTTCAAAACAGATTTAAAATTCAGGTTCAAATTTCGAAATTGGGGCCATTGGGCGTAGGCGGAAAAATTCCCGCCTAGCTAACCAAGTTGACAGCCCTGTCGACTGGGCAGTCGACGTGGCTAGGACCAAGTCGACAGCCCTGTCGACTTGTGTGTCGACAGGGGGAGCTCGGCCAGTTTGGCCTGGTGCACCATTTTAGGGTTTGGCTGTGTTTTGAGGCCGTTTTCTGGAAGCTTCCGAAATCTGACGGACCTAAACTAACCTAGGGTTAATCTAAGGGTCTAAAACACATCCTAATCCTATAAATAAGACCCTAAGCTAGCCCTAAATGATCATAATCCTATCCTATAACTAAACTATGCCAAAATTTTCTATGATCATGGCCTCCACTCAAAATCCTAGCCTCCATCCTCTTTCTAAACTATTTCTATGAAGGCTTTCATGTTCATACAAGCATTTTTAAGTTGTATGAGTGATCATTAGCTTGCATTCATCATCAAGTTGCAAGCTTTATTTTCAAGGCTAGAGTTTTTGGGTGATTTTTGGCAAGGGTTTGCTTATGGAAGTTTAGTGGTGAGTTTCTATAGCCTCAATAATCAATTGTTAAATTGATTATGATAGGATATGAAAAGATATGGCTATGTTTGTGGATCAATGTGTTTATGCAAGTGTATGTTGTGTATTTTGCAAGTTTTATGCTATATGTTATGCAAGTTTAATGCTATGTTTTATGATGCTCATTATGCAAAACACTATGTTGAACATTGATTCATATGTAACATGTTATGCAAGCTATATGTGAGATTATATGCAAGTTCATATGTAACATGTTATGCAAGCTATATGTGAGATTATATGCAAGTTCATATGTAACATGTTATGCAAGTTATGTGTTTCGTTATATGCAAGTTATGTGCATGATTATATGCAAGTTCATATGTAACATGTTATGCAAGTTATGTGTTTGGTTATATGCAAGTTATGTGCATGATTATATGCAAGTTCATATGTAACATGTTATGCAAGCTATATGTGAGATTATATGCAAGTTCATATGTAACATGTTATGCAAGCTATATGTGAGATTATATGCAAGTTCATATGTAACATGTTATGCAAGTTATGTGTTTGGTTATATGCAAGTTATGTGCATGATTATATGCAAGTTCATATGTAACATGTTATGCAAGTTATGTGTTTGGTTATATGCAAGTTAACATGTGACATGCTATGCAAGTTCACACCTTTGTATGACATAAGGATCATATGCAAGTTACCCCCTTTGTGACATATGTGCTTCATGCAAGTTTGGGTTAAATGCTAGTTGGGTTTAATGTATGCTCATATATGCAAGTTGACACCTTTTAAACCCATGATAAAGTTATATGCTATGTTGGTTAAACCCATGGCATTTGTGATGAATCTTCCCTTTATTATGTCATGTTATGAGAACGAATTACGTGGGGAACGATGGGGTTAATATGCATGTTAATAAAATGGTGTGAAATAGGTATGCTTAAGCATAACATAAAGTGAATGGACATAGTTGGGAATTTACCTATTAAGTTAGGTCTACCCATATTATGGAATTGGGAATTTACCTATTAAGTTAGGTCTACCCATATTATGGAATTGGGAATTTACCTATTGAGTTAGGTCTACCCATATTCTTGAAATTGGTAATTAATTAGGGATAATTAATACAAATTATGGGGGTGATTAATTAGGTGTAATTAATCGACTAAGACACGAGGTTGGACCCTTTTGTAGCATAAGACTGCCCGGAACCGACCGGCAAATCCAGCGGCTACAAATGAAGGGCCCAATGTGAGAGGTCTTAGTCATAAACTAAATACGTGACAAGTGTAAAGACACGAGGTTAGACTCTGTTATGGTGTAAGGCTGCCCGGAACCAACCGGCATATCCAGCTGCCATAAAAGACAGTCTAATGTGAGAGGTCTTTACAAAGGTTACGATCTTAATTAATTAAGAAACACTTAACCAAATTAGCATGTAGTGGGGCATGAGGGGTTAAGTGGGTGCCTTGGGTGGCATGTAGTAACTAGTGGGGGTGCCTTCGGTGGCATGAGGAAACTAGTGGGTTGCCTTGGGTGGCAATAGAAAATACGATTAGAATACTTAACCAAAGTGGAACATGTAATTAAACATGATTAAAGGGTTAAGTAAGTGCCTTGGGTGGCATGTGGGAATCAAGTAAGTGCCTTGGGTGGCATGTGGAAATCTAGTGGGTGCCTTGAGTGGCAATTAAAATATGATTAAAAGACTTAACCAAAATTTATAACATGTAAGAGGACATGGTTAAAGGGTTAAGTGGGATTCACTAGAAATGACAAGCTTAGGTGGGTAGCTTGTGGGGGCCCATTTCAACCAATATCCCAAACGTATCTTTGTGGGCTCGACCCAAGTCGAGGACGGGACACGCATATTGGGCTTGACTATAAGAGGCCAAAACGGGTTAGCGGTGGCAACGCAAGTCCAACGGGTTTCATATGCGTGTGTGGACCCGGGATGGTAAGTAAGACGTTGTTGCATCGTGTAGGTATAAGCCGTGCACCGTTGATATTATCAGGTTGCCACTTTGGGGGATGATACACCCCACTGTGGGGCCAGCACGGGTATCTACGTTAGGGAGCCGATCGCTTGGGGAGTAGTGGGTACACCTAGTGGAGATAGGGGCAGACGGCACCTATGTAGTCAGCTAGGGGTACACGAAACTACTATTAAAAATTACTAAGTACACTTAGTGGGATCAACCTTTAAGTAGGAATTACCCTAGGGTGGGTAGATCTGGTGTGGTGCAGTGTAGGAATTACCCTTGGGTGGGTAGATCTGGGGTGGTGCAGTGTAGTAATTATCCTTGGGTGGGTAAATGCGTCTTCTCGGTTATCTTAGTACATCCTGTGTTTAGTTGGCTACTTAGTGTAGTCATTATCCCCAGAGGTACCGTACCTTGTTTATATCATACCCTAATTACTTTAATGATTGTATTGTTAAGGTTATAGGACTCGCTCAGACTTATGTCTGACCCCGTTGTTTTTATCTTTTTCCCAACCCTCAGGTTATCAGAGTGGGCCTAGCACTAGTGGGCTTTGATCAGACTGCTTTATCTATCTTTTGGAGCTTGGACCGTGGATGTAAAGCTCAGTTTATCTTTTCTATTATGGCTATTAAGTTATGTAGTGGGATTTTGTACTTTTGTTTTATCAGGATGGATATTATGTACTTGACTCTTGTTTATGGTTTTGGTGTAACCAAACATGTTTTACTTTCCGCTGCAATGAAATGATGTTTTAAATTCTCAAGTATTACTTATATCTGTCTTGTTGTAATTTTTCTGTTCTATATTCACTTAAAATACTCCATCGATGTTATGGCATTCCCTTAGTGAGTGACCATAGCGGGTGTGGGGTGTTACACGTGGTATCAGAGCTTAAGGGTACCAGAACAGATAAAATTTTTAGAAAAACTATTTTCTAAGAATATTTTTGAAAGGAGTATTTTCAAAAACATGTCTTTTAAGAGAAAAGTTTTTGAAAGAAAAGCATAATCCCCGATAGCCATATCTTTATCTTTCGAATTCTCCGTTTTGAATCTCTTCCTCTCTCGTTTTGAGTTTCCCCTCCGTGTATAGATGATCTTTCTAAGATAGATAAGAATGGAAAACCACTTCAAGGGACTTAGACGTTAGTCGAATTAGAAGTTGGTTCAAGAAGGAGGAGGACTGGTAGGTACCTATTGGATAGACGATGGGAGGAAAGCTCAAATAGTTGTTTGGTTAATGAAGGATGAAACCTCATTGGTGGGAGGTTACGAGTGGAGAATGGGAAGAAGAAGGCGAGTAGTTATCCTTTTGGGAGGAATAGGACACCTTATTAGGGTTGTCCAAAGGGGCAAGGGCAAGGTATGGAATCTTCTGGAGGGTAGTTGTATTTCCTCACGGCTAAAGTACCAGATGGGGATAAGACCGTCTAGGTTGGAATTTGGATTTCTTTATTATCCGGTTCGAACTTTATTGGATTCTGACGCATCGAGTTCGTTTATCTCATCGTTGTTAGTTGAGTCACTGCACTTAGACACCAGTTTAGTAGATGATCCCTTAGTTGTTTCAAACCCAATTGGGGGCTCCATGATGTGTTTGGGTTTGAAAGTTTCTATACTTAGCGTTGAGTTTAGATGTGATGCTTCTTGGGCTTCACGGGCTATGGGTTAGTTTTGGACATGGACTGGTTATCCAGTAATGGTGCCGTTCTTGTTTGTGGAAGGAGAGTTGTTAGGCTTACGACCCGCTTGGGTAACACTCTCGAGATCTCTTGTAATCCCATGGAATCTGTTATGCTAAGTTATCTAGAATCGCTTGACACGTCGGTCTAGAGTTTGCGATCTGTTAGAGTGGTCCAGGAATACTCGGATGTGTTTGAGGAGGTGAAGGGCTTACCTCCGGAGCGGGAGATTGACTTCCGAATATATCTGGTAGACAATACCAAACCAGTATCTTGGCCAGTGTGCCACATGGCTCCTCGTGAGAGGAGGGAACTCCATAAGCAAGTAGGCGATTTGCTTGAGAAGGGGTTCATAAGACGAAGTATATCGGAGTGGGGTGCTCCAGTAATTTTTGCCACAAAGGCGGATGGGTCCCTCAGACTTTGTGTAGGCTAAAGAGAACTAAATAAACTCACAAAGAAGAATAGACACCCATTGCCGAGGATTGATGATCTCTTTGATCAGTTGGTTGGCGCCTCAGTGTTTTCATAGTTGGACTTAGCCACGGGGTTTCATCAGTTGAGAGTGGCTGAGGATAGTATATAGAAGACTACATTTAGGACTCCGGATGGTTTTTATGAGTGGCCGGTGATGCCATTTGGTTTGACGAACGCCCCCGCATACTTTATTGATTTAATGAGAAGGGTGTTCAGGGAGTACCTAAATAAGTTCGTGATGGTCTTTGTAAATGACATCTTGGTCTTTTCTAGGAGCGAAATAAGTTTTCATATGTGCTTAATAGGTTGAGCAAAGCCAGTTATGGGATAAACGGTGGTTTTGGAGCGAGACTGGCGAGGACATCCAGAGTTGGACAAGGGCTTAATTATTTAGCCGTTTTTACTAGTATCATCTCACGTAGGTCGTCTGAATTCGAAGGAGGTATCCCTTGGGTGTTTGTCTGATATTGGTTTAGGCCTTTGGGGCTTGCATTTGGGGGATGTCGAGTTCGACTAGGGTGGTCTGCGTGAGAGATGGATAGTTGTGACGATTTTGCATGGGAGAATATCCTGATTTTCTCTAGAAGTGGAGAAAAGCATGCCCTACATCTTAGGGAAGTGTTGGAGACTCTTTGAGCGCATTGTCTTAAGACAACAAAGGTGGATGGAATTCTTAGCATCCTATGAGTTTGAGATAGCGTATACCCCTGGCAAGGGTAACGTGGTGGCAGACGCCTTAAGCAGAAAAAGGCTGTCTTTGAGTCCATTGTTCGTGGAATGGCGAAGCTTGGAGTTTATTTCTATGTTTGACTTTAGACCTTCCGTTGACTTTGTACCCGGTTTGCTAGCCTCCTTGGAGGTTAGGCCTACTCTTTTGGGACAGATTGGCGAGGCACAGCGAGACGACCCACAGTTGGTTGAGTTAGTAGAGAAGCTCATAAGGGGGGGAGTCGTCCAGCCATTTGAGTAGGTACACCCTAGATGGTAAGGGGTGGTTGCGGAGAGACGGTAGACTTTGTGTACCGCAAGACGAGGGTTTGAGGAAGGCTATACTTGATGATGCACATCGGTCGAAGATGACCATTCATCCCGGTGGGGATAAGATGTACCAAGACATGAAGCAAGTTTTCTTTTGGGCCGGTATGAAGAAAGACGTGGCCAAGTATGTCGCTAGATGCTTGGTGTGCTAGCAAGTGAAAGCGGAGCAGAAGAAACTCTGTGGGTTACTTCACCCATTGGAGGTTCCGCTATGGAAGTGGGATAGTGTCTCGATGGATTTCGTCAATGGATTACCAAGATCGAGGAAGGGTAATACGGGAATTTGGGTTGGGGTAGACAAACTTACTAAGAGTGACCATTTTATACCCGTGAAGAGTAAGAGGACTGCTCAATGGCTAGCTTCAATCTACATTCGAGAGATTGTTAGATTGCATGGTGTACCTTCCAGTATAGTGAGCGATCGAGATCCTATCTTCACTAGAGAGTTTTGGAAGAGTTTGCAAGAGGCGGTAGGGACTCAGTTGTGTTTGAGTACCGCATATCATCCTCAGACGGACGGCCAGACCGAGAGGGTGAATCGTATTTTAGAAGACCTTTTGAGGCTATGTATCTTGGATTTTGGAGGTACATGGGAAGAGCATCTTCCATTGGTGGAGTTCGCATATAATAACAACTTTCAGTCTAGTATTGGCATGACTTCTTTCGAAGCTCTTTATGGAAGGCCTTGTCGATCACCTACATGTTGGTGGGAATCTACGGATAAGATCTTACTTGGGCCCGATATGGTTAGAGAGACTTCGGAAAAGATTGGTTTGATTCGAAGAAGGATGAAAGCGGCATAAGACAGACATAAATCTTATGCGGACAAGAGGAGAACAGAGCTTGAGTTTGATGTTGGGGACATGGTCTTTGTCAAACTATCTCCGTTACGGAATGTGGTTCGCTTTGGATCTGTTGGGAAGTTAGCACCAAGGTTTGTTGGACCGTTTCCTATTGAGGAAAGGATTGGACAGATGGCCTATAGAGTGGAGTTGCCCGACAGACTTAGTGGTGTACATGATGTATTCCATGTGTCACATTTGAGGAAGTGCCTACATGAGACCGCAGAGGTGGTAGAGCCGAGCTTGCTTAGAGAAGTAGAGATAGAGCGTGATGCGACTATTCGACGAGCTCCTACACGCGTCCTTGGGTCAGAGATTAAGAGGTTGAGAAACAGGGAGGTTCAACTAGTCAAAGTGCAATGGGGAGAAGATGAGAGCAACGCTACTTGGGAGACGGAAGCGAAAATGCGTTCATTATACCCATTCCTTTTTGAGGATATGCCTTTTAATTTCTCCTTTATCGTTTGACTAGTACTTATCTTATCTGTAGTATGTCCTCTCGTTAGTACCTTTGACCTTTAGATAGGGTAAACCTATGGTTGAAACATGTGTTTGAGACATGTTATGATTGATGGATGCATGTGGATGCAAGTGTTTGCTAGTGGTTGCTCGTGGATGCATATACACACACTCTAGACACTAGATCGGCTCAGTCACTTCATATTGCATATTGCATATAATTGTGTGTAGGTAGCTAAATTGATGGATGTATAATGGTTGTGTTATCATATGGATGATGCATTTTGGTGAATGATTGTGCACTCATATAGATACAGTATGTGTCGATAGGGTTCTCTCGCATACATATTGGATGCATGGCACTATCATGGTTTGCATATGTTCATACATTAGATAGGGAACATATACACACACTCTTTGCATATGCTCATACATCATTAGAAATTGTTTTAAGGACAATGGATGCCCGTTTTTGATGGATTGAGTAGATGGCTGTTTGGATGGTAGGATATGCATTCTCCTTAGCTTAGAGATTTCGAGGACGAAATCCTTTAAGGAGGGGAGAATGTAACACCCCGAATTTTAGTTAATACTAATATTCACTAATTACAGAATAAATAATCTCAGATGTGAGAATTGGGGGAAACGGGCTGCGTCATTGCGTTCGTCTCGGAAAAATACGCGAAATAGAGTCCGAGTTTTCGAGAATCGGAGTCCGTATGGCCCAGTTATGGCCTAATGAAGTTTTCAGAAAATTCAAAGTTCAAAACAGATTTAAAATTCAGGTTCAAATTTCGAAATTGGGGCCATTGGGCGTAGGCGGAAAAATTCCCGCCTAGCTAACCAAGTCGACAGCCCTGTCGACTGGGTAGTCGACTTGGCTAGGACCAAGTCGACAGCCCTGTCGACTTGTGCGTCGACAGGGGGTGCTCGGCCAGTTTGGCCTGGTGCACCATTTTAGGGTTTGGCTGTGTTTTGAGGCTGTTTTCTGGAAGCTTCCGAAATCTGACGGACCTAAACTAACCTAGGGTTAATCTAAGGGTCTAAAACACATCCTAATCCTATAAATAAGACCCTAAGCTAGCCCTAAATGATCATAATCCTATCCTATAACTAAACTATGCCAAAATTTTCTATGATCATGGCCTCCACTCAAAATCCTAGCCTCCATCCTCTTTCTAAACTATTTCTATGAAGGCTTTCATGTTCATACAAGCATTTTTAAGTTGTATGAGTGATCATTAGCTTGCATTCATCATCAAGTTGCAAGCTTTATTTTCAAGGCTAGAGTTTTTGGGTGATTTTTGGCAAGGGTTTGCTTATGGGAGTTTAGTGGTGAGTTTCTATAGCCTTAATAATCAATTGTTAAATTGATTATGATAGGATATGATAAGATATGGCTATGTTTGTGGATCAATGTGTTTATGCAAGTGTATGTTGTGTGTTTTGCAAGTTTTATGCTATATGTTATGCAAGTTTAATGCTATGTTTTATGATGCTCATTATGCAAAACACTATGTTGAACATTGATTCATATGTAACATGTTATGCAAGCTATATGTGAGATTATATGCAAGTTCATATGTAACATGTTATGCAAGCTATATGTGAGATTATATGCAAGTTCATATGTAACATGTTAAGCAAGTTATGTGTTTGGTTATATGCAAGTTATGTGCATGATTATATGCAAGTTCATATGTAACATGTTATGCAAGTTATGTGTTTGGTTATATGCAAGTTATGTGCATGATTATATGCAAGTTCATATGTAACATGTTATGCAAGCTATATGTGAGATTATATGCAAGTTCATATGTAACATGTTATGCAAGCTATATGTGAGATTATATGCAAGTTCATATGTAACATGTTATGCAAGTTATGTGTTTGGTTATATGCAAGTTATGTGCATGATTATATGCAAGTTCATATGTAACATGTTATGCAAGTTATGTGTTTGGTTATATGCAAGTTATGTGCATGATTATATGCAAGTTCATATGTAACATGTTATGCAAGTTATGTGTTTGGTTATATGCAAGTTAACATGTGACATGCTATGCAAGTTCACACCTTTGTATGACATAAGGATCATATGCAAGTTACCCCCTTTGTGACATATGTGCTTCATGCAAGTTTGGGTTAAATGATAGTTGGGTTTAATGTATGCTCATATATGCAAGTTGACACCTTTTAAACCCATGATAAAGTTATATGCTATGTTGGTTAAACCCATGGCATTTGTGATGAATCTTCCCTTTATTATGTCATGTTATGAGAACGAATTACGTGGGGAACGATGGGGTTAATATGCATGTTAATAAAATGGTGTGAAATGGGTATGCTTAAGCATAACATAAAGTGAATGGACATAGTTGGGAATTTACCTATTAAGTTAGGTCTACCCATATTATGGAATTGGGAATTTACCTATTAAGTTAGGTCTACCCATATTATGGAATTGGGAATTTACCTATTGAGTTAGGTCTACCCATATTCTTGAAATTGGTAATTAATTAGGGATAATTAATACAAATTATGGGGGTGATTAATTAGGTGTAATTAATCGACTAAGACACGAGGTTGGACCCTTTTGTAGCATAAGACTGCCCGGAACCGACCGGCAAATCCAGCGGCTACAAATGATGGGCCCAATGTGAGAGGTCTTAGTCATAAACTAAATACGTGACAAGTGTAAAGACACGAGGTTAGACTCTGTTATGGTGTAAGGCTGCCAGGAACCAACCGGCATATCCAGCTGCCATAAAAGACAGTCTAATGTGAGAGGTCTTTACAAAGGTTACGATCTTAATTAATTAAGAAACACTTAACCAAATTAGCATGTAGTGGGGCATGAGGGGTTAAGTGGGTGCCTTGGGTGGCATGTAGTAACTAGTGGGAGTGCCTTGGGTGGCATGAGGAAACTAGTGGGTTGCCTTGGGTGGCAATAGAAAATACGATTAGAATACTTAACCAAAGTGGAACATGTAATTAAACATGATTAAAGGGTTAAGTAAGTGCCTTGGGTGGCATGTGGAAATCTAGTGGGTGCCTTGAGTGGCAATTAAAATATGATTAAAAGACTTAACCAAAATTTATAACATGTAAGTGGACATGGTTAAAGGGTTAAGTGGGATTCATTAGAAATGACAAGCTTAGGTGGGTAGCTTGTGGGGGCCCATTTCAACCAATATCCCAAACGTATCTTTGTGGGCTCGACCCAAGTCGAGGACGGGACACGCATATTGGGCTTGACTGTAAGAGGCCAAAACGGGTTAGCGGTGGCAACGCAAGTCCAACGGGTTTCATATGCGTGTGTGGACCCGGGCTGGTAAGTAAGACGTTGTTGCATCGTGTAGGTATAAGCCGTGCACCGTTGATATTATCAGGTTGCCACTTTGGGGGATGATACACCCCACTGTGGGGCTAGCACGGGTATCTACGTTAGGGAGCCGATCGCTTGGGGAGTAGTGGGTACACCTAGTGGAGATAGGGGCAGACGGCACCTATGTAGTCAGCTAGGGGTACACGAAACTACTATTAAAAATTACTAAGTACACTTAGTGGGATCAACCTTTAAGTAGGAATTACCCTTGGGTGGGTAGATCTGGTGTGGTGCAGTGTAGGAATTACCCTTGGGTGGGTAGATCTGGGGTGGTGCAGTGTAGTAATTATCCTTGGGTGGGTAAATGCGTCTTCTCGGTTATCTTAGTACATCCTGTGTTTAGTTGGCTACTTAGTGTAGTCATTATCCCCAGAGGTACCGTACCTTGTTTATATCATACCCTAATTAGTTTAATGATTGTATTGTTAAGGTTATAGGACTCGCTCAGACTTATGTCTGACCCCGTTGTTTTTATCTTTTTCCCAACCCTCAGGTTATCAGAGTGGGCCTAGCACTAGTGGGCTTTGATCAGACTGCTTTATCTATCTTTTGGAGCTTGGACCGTGGATGTAAAGCTCAGTTTATCTTTTCTATTATGGCTATTAAGTTATGTAGTGGGATTTTGTACTTTTGTTTTATCAGGATGGATATTATGTACTTGACTCTTGTTTATGGTTTTGGTGTAACCAAACATGTTTTACTTTCCACTGCAATGAAAAGATGTTTTAAATTCTCAAGTATTACTTATATTTGTCTTGTTGTAATTTTTCTGTTCTATATTCACTTAAAATACTCCACCGATGTTATGGCATTCCCTTAGTGAGTGACCGTAGCGGGTGTGGGGTGTTACATGGGCGATATGTAAAATTTATCGTCCCAATCAATGTCAGTTAAATGGGTGTACATATACAAATCATCCGATTTGTAAATGAATATTTATTTTCATTTCAAGAGAATTTTATGACGTTCATATATACGTCAAAAATTATATTTTTAATGATAAAATATTTTATTCAACGCTTGACTAATATAGTTCATGCATTCAATAAAAATGATATTTTTATTGTTCAAACAGTTTATTCAACACATGAATGTTTCATATAGTTCCTTTATACAATAAAAATGATATTTTCATTGTTCAAATATTTTATTCACACTCAATTCACAATCAATTTTATAGTCACAATCCAAATTTCCACAATACAATTCAAACAAACAACCATGGTTTGTACAATAAATAGTGTCGGGGGCTACTAAGCCGCATCTGCAACCTAGTATATATTTAACTGTAAAATAATTTGAGTGAGAAGGAGTTCTCATATTGGTATCCACTCCTCAATTCTTTATTTGATGATTTGATTTCCGTTCGGATTTGAATTTGCCTTAATTTCTAATTCGCTCCAAATTGGAGCCAGTTAGTCTTGTTGTGAAGCTCTTGACCCCACGATCGCAACGGATCCAGTTTCGCACGATTTGGATCTCGTATGAAAAAGTTGTAACATTTAACGCATTAATTACATTTTGAAATAATTAAAATAAAATAAACCTAATTAGCAACATTTAAAACAACGCTTAAAAACTGTTACATTGTCTTCTTCTTTGTGATTTTCCATGTACCGTTGAACCCATCACTCCAACTGAAAACCCTGTCGCCCCTCCTCCTATAGCCGACCGGACGACGATCCCTTCGTACCCGCGCGTGCGCCTACGTGGCAGCTTCCCCTAGCCAGAACTTGGTGAAGTCCGATTACCCCTGCGCCGCCAGAGTACAATTCAAACTTGCTGAGTTTGAGAGAAAAATTCAAGCTCCACACATAATTAAATTCAATCTTGACCGTATGAAATGATAGAGCAAAAAAATCTCTACAAAATTCGCTAAGGAACCAGGATTTAATTCATTGTATTTTGGTCACGATTTGAGGATTTAAAATGGAGCAATATCGCCCTTAGATCGCTGAAGTGCGGCGGAATATTGGGTTGACCGCGGAGAGATATCCGACTAAGGCTTTTGACTTTTGCCCCTATTTAAAGAAAATAAAATTATTATTTTAATCAACTTTAATGTCAAAATCGCAAACGAACTCCAAATCACACCCAATGACTATCGTCCCCAGCTAATTACCCCATTTCGAACGCATTGGAATATGTCCCGTAAGCCAATTCGATTATTTTATCAGTTTTTCTTCAAATTAAAATATACATCAATATATATTGAATTTGAAAGCACATTTTAATTTACCGAGTCCACGTATGAACTCGAAAAATTCGAGAAAAATAATTCTAGCAATGTTTTGATGATACAGTCCTAACAAAACTAATTTCGTTGAATTTGGAGGCCGTTTGAAAAATGCCCATTTTCCAGTCGATTAAATTCAAACTAAAATTACCAAACACATTTAAATTCACCACGCTCACATATTAATTACGAAAATTGTTAAAATTGGAATCTAGCAATAATTTGACATTTCGAATCCAACAAAAGTGGTTTATCGAAAACGGAGTTCGTTTGCAAAATGGCTATTTTCAAGGGCTATATATTATATAAAATATATATAAATTCCATAGCAACTATTTTAAATTTTAAACTAGTCATAACTTTCAATTTATATTATGAAATCTAAAATTTTCACATACGATAGAAAGATATAATTAAATGGATTCAAATATTTTTGGTTTTACTGAAATTCGATTTATTTTGAATTCTGTACATTCATTTGAAATTTAAAATCAAATTTTCAAACTCTATTTATAATTAAAATAAATTTATACGTTTTAACTTCAACTTAAAATAAATTTTTAGTCGTTATTATTTAAAATAAATCATTTTAAATATTCAAAATCCATTAAAATAGCTAAAATAAATTTTTAAAATTGGTTCTGAAATTCTGGGTTGTTACAATCTCCCCCACTTAAAATCTTTTCGTACTCGAAAAGGAACGGAGCTGAAAGTTGTTTAACTAACCAACTCAACTTTCATTCTGGCTTTCATTCTTCAACTTTTCAGTCTCTTAGAATTTTCTAATTTCTCAGAAATTTGGCAAACACCCTAAATTTTCAAAAAGTTTCGCCATAACCTCCATTGTACGGGGAGACCTTTAAAACCGCAACTTGCCTCACAGCGCCCTCATCAATCCAAAAGAAAAATAAAACGCCAAACAGCTCGTAAAATCATCAAAACCCAAGAAAATAGTAAACATGTACCTATTTGACGGGCATACAATTTTATTCCTCTTCTTAGCTTCCATGATATGACCTGTTCAATGTATATACATGTACATATATGCAATTTCAATCATTTTCCAATTCAGTTCAATAATTGATTCGTTTTGGCTAAACTTACCATTCATTTTCTTATTGGTTAAATTAATTATCATTCCAATATTTTTATTAGTTAAACTAATAATCAAACATCACAACCATCAATCAATTAGTTAATTAAATTTTCAAACTGATAACTTCCTTTATATACCTAAAAATCATATTTTTAGTGCCAAATCACAAAAAAAAAATCTAGCTAAGTTTTGGTTTTCACACCAGTCAATTGGAAATATATAAATATCCCACTTTCGAGAATCGAACATAAACTCTAATGTTGATGCATCAATCATCTGAATCATCTCCGGGCGACTAGAGTGTGATTCTATGTCCACCCAGTATATTTGAGACTTCGAATATACGTTCATGATGCGTATATGCAAAATCATTATATCCTCGATTAACCAAATTCAATATAAAATAAAATAGTCAAATACGTATAATAGGGTTTAAATTTTCAAAACAAAATTTGTTTTCATTTTTATTTTAAAAATAACACTCTTCAAACTCGTTCTAGGATACTGTTGATCCTATCTCTAACGAGTCATTCTCATTGGATATTACTAACCCAATCACTGATAAATTCTTTCGTTCGGTTCTAATATGTTGAAACACCCCACCTCCATTAGGGTCACTCTCAAAGGGAATGCCCTAATTTTGGTGGAGGTTTATAAGTACAAGTCACAGATATACAAGACAGATATAAGAACACATATTTGTAAACAGCTGAAGAACAATAAACTTTATTTCACAAAGTCAAATACGTGTTACAACAACATCCTTTCCAAAAACATAACATAACACTTTCATAATCTGTCTTGAGTACATTATCTAAAGAAGCATAAATAAAACGTAGATAAACTGCAAAAGCCCCATAGTGGATTGTCCAAAGCCATAGTTCAAAACAGGAAAGTCCAAGCAATACATTTCTCTACTTCAAGCTGGATGTCAAGGCTGATCAAGCTGCTGTGTTCCCTCCCTGAGGACCTGGGGGGGGGGGGAACGGAAGAAAGAAGACGAAAGAAAAATAGAGTCATACATAAAGCCTGAGTAAGTCTAGTACTATTTTGCCTATGAATAAAGAACTGGGTATGATAAGTATAAACAAGAAGTGGGCATGCACTATAAACTTGGTTAAGTTGTCTAGGGTCGAATATACTATCGTACCCCATGTTATTCTCTGAACCCATATAAACTAGTTTCCAACTGGCACCCATAATCAGGGTGATGTGATCCATTCTATGATGATCGGCTCCTACTCGCATAGTTACATGTGTCTTACGGCCCCCGATGTCTGTAGTTACCTATGCTGGTCCCACCATGGGGTGTATCAAGTCCCATAGTGGCAACCCGACACAACCTTAGAGTGCACAGGTATGCTACTGGTGCCCAGTGCCTTATTTTTCTGCGCCGGAGTGTGTGCACGCCCGCACTCCGTTAGAACCTACACTGCTACACCACCGCCGTCGCTTTTGACCTCTTACAATCAGCCCAGTAATCGTGCCCCACCCTGCCTAGTTTCAGGGTATCCTGATACACCTTTTAGGGTTACTGCTAAAAAGGGTCCCCCGTTACTAGGTTTTCTATCTCTAGCCAACATGCTAAGTTGGTTAAGTGTTTTCTAACCTAACCCCCACCAGTCCGTTTAGTCTAGCATGTTCCATTTTGATTAAGTCTTTAGTTCACTTAATCCTATCAATCCTGACTCAGCCTTAATTGTCTTATTAAGGCCCGGACCTCTCACATTAGACAGGTATTGTTGTGGCTGCCTGTTGCCGGTTGGTTCCGGGCAGTCTTACGCCACAACTCAGTCTAACCTCGGGTCCTTGCTGGGCTCCATGTTTAACCTCCCACATTGGATAGGTATTGTTGTGACTACTGGACAGCCGGGCGGTTCCGGGCAGGTTTACATCACAACTCAATCCAACCTCGGGTTAAACACATCGTATGTTCTACATTTACATATTTTGTCATTCTTCTTTATTTCTTATATGTAAATATTTGCGGCCCATTATTAAGTTAATGTGTAAAGGTTACACCAATCATGGGCCCAACCCATACTTGAATTTGGGCCCTTGTACTTTAGTTTTCATTCATTAAATTAATTTAGCCCAACGTTATTTACCCCCGTTTTTACACGTCCGTTTATGTATATTGGGCTTAGCCTTTTAAAGCCCAATTTAGCCATGCGAAAGGGGAGGCTTATGGCGTGATTACATACACAAAGAGGGGGAAGGTGAGCGCATGAACTTGCATATGACGTTGGAAATACATACTAGAAACTGGTGTACTTGCATAGTGGTAACATAGGTGACATGAATCAAAGCATGTGAACTTGCAAAGGTTTAACTGTAACATGAACCTATATTCTTATTTATGCATAATGTCAAACATAAGCATGGCCTAAATATTTCTAGCATAAGCATGGCATGATGTCAAACATAAGCATGGCATAATATCAAACATAAGCATGGCATAATATCAAACATAAGCATGGCATAATATAGTTAAATTTTGTTCATGGCATAAATATAAACAAGTCATGTTCATAAGGTTTCTACATGTTTACAAAGAGGATACTTTGTTACTAACACAAAAGCATAGTTCAACTTAATCATGATTTAAGTCTAATCACATAACGATGGTATAAATATACTTATGCATAAATATTCCTAATCGTGGTGTTTGCTTTAAACTTGCAAAAAGGGATTATTTAGTCTAACCTAGCCATGTCTCACATATGTCATCATATAATTCTAAGATTGACTTATTCATGGATTTCAATTATGCCAAATAGCCTAGCCATATTCACAAGTTTTGCAAAAGCATGACTTAATACATGGATTATGGTGTCAAAATTCCAACATAGTTTCATATGAACTATAACGACCAAACTTGTTTCAATTACTTGCAATATGATTTATGCACACAAAAATATACATCATGATGGCATAATAACAAAGCCTCAGACTTGCATGAACTTCAATCATCTACATACATGTAGCTTCAACATAGGTCATATAGTTTGCGAATATTCTAAACGTATATTTGCATAGAACTACCGCATGTAGTTCTTTATAATATCCAAACGTATATAAGAACGCACAAATATGAATTTCATTGCCACAATTCAAGCATACAAATCAATACAGTTGTTTATTCATACCAAAGTAATACTCTACTTACAATGGTTGCGGCGAATTCACTAAATAAGAGATATGATTCCTTTGTTAAATTGATTAGCTTTAGGTTGCTTGAATTGCTTTAGGCTTCAGAACTTTCTCCCTAATCCTCTCTCTAGTTGGCGGCTACCTCTTGTCGTTCCTCAGCAACATGGCGGCTATGTCCTTAATTTTGAATGAATAGATTAGGGTTTAGTCTAGGGTTGTTTATATAGAGGTTAGGAATTGATTAGGACCCTTGATGTTGCTAGGTTAGATCGTAGCCATTCGTTCGATAGAGAGACCAATAAAAACTTGCCACCTAGCCCTAGTGACAAAGTAGACCACAGAAAATCGGAGGAACACAGACCTGGCCAGCCAGGTTGACTGGGCTCGACCAGGTCGATACCCCTGTCGACAGGGCTGTCGACAGCCCTGTCGACATGGGTAGCCCAGGTCGACAGCCCAGTCGACCTGGGTGGCCCAGGCGGGTGTTCTTCCACCCTGGCCCGTTGGGCCCCACTTCGGAATATTTAATTATTTATTTCTGTTTGAATTTTAAACTTAATTTAAAAACTTCCGAAGGCCATATCTTCCTCATACGGACTCCGTTTTTCGAAAACTCGGACTCTATTTCGCGTATTTTTCCGAGACGAACGCAAAGGCGTATCCCGTTTCCCTTAGTTCTTTGATTTCAGATTAGGTATACTTTAATTCGTTAATTTCACAGTTATAGAATTTGCGGGGTGTTACATTCTCCCCCACTTAAAAGGATTTCGTCCCCGAAATCTTCAAGTTAGGAGGAATGTATATCCTAACATCCAAACATCCATCTACTCATCCATCAAACACGAGCATCCATTGTCCTTAAAAGACTTCTAATGCTTCATGATCATATGCGAAGTGTGTGTGTACATGTACTTATCTAATGCAAAATCAGGCGGTCTACTGATTCAGTTGACCTCCTTAATGCGAATTATGTAAGTGCCATAAATCCATTATGTATGCAAATTTTCCTATTCATGATTCTACATGAGTGCACAAACATTCAATACAAATGCAACATTCACATGTCAACATATTAATGTTCAACCATATACGAGTGCAAACATATATGCATATGCAATATGAAGTGACTGAGCCGATCTAAAACCTAGATTGTGTGTGTATATGCAACCACGAGCAACCACTAGCAATCACTTGCAACCACTTGCAGCCATCATCCATAACATGTTTCAATTACATGTTTTCATCCAAAAGGTTTCTACCCTAAAGATAAGGTCGAGGAAATATACCTAAAAAGATAGATAAAAGCGCAACTTAAGGAAAAAGAAAGATCAAGGATGTACCCTCGAACAGAGAAGGGTAGGCAGTACGTATTCTAGCTTCAGTTTCCCAAGTCGCGTCTCCCTCGGCGTCGCTCCACTGGACTTTGACGAGCTTGACTTCGCGGTTGCGTAGCTTCTTTACTTCCGTTCCTAAGATTCGGGTTGGAACTCTTCTTATGGTTGCTTCGCGTTCCACTTCGGCCTCTTCGAGGATATTTGGCTCTACCACTTCAGCAGATTCATGTAGACATTTTCGAAGATGTGAAACGTGAAAAACGTTGTGGACTCCAGCCAACTTCTCGGGTAGCTCTAATCTATAGGCCATTTTCCCAATTTTTCTCGATGATAGGGAATGGTCCTACCTAAAGGTATAGTCGAATGATAGAAGCAAGTAAAAACTTTGTGCCCATTAGGCAATGTCAAAACTGGAAATCTATGCCACATATATATTGATTAGGAGAAGAACTCTCTAAGCATCAGCCCCGAAGACCGAAATCAACATCAGACTGACACCCAAAGAATTTCTCAACCCAACCACCATATATGATTCTAGGAGACTAAGCATGATGGACTCCTTTTAGGTCACAAGGGAGTCCCTTCCTAAGACCAATCCGTATCCTATAAAACCCAAAACTTTAGTCAAACCAATGAACACCCTCGAGCCCCAACATGTGTTTCTAACAGATGAGTCATACTCCCTATGGGGTTTGCAACAGAAATTGGATTGAGAATGGGATCGAGAGGATATACACAAAAGATAGCATGCAAGTAAGCTCTACAGGAAGAGAGGGATCAAGGACATACTCTTAAGAAGAGATATGATGCACGAATCTAGTCTTCAATCTTCTAAGTCGCATTTCCTTGAGCTTAACTCCATTATGCTTTGTCTGCCTTTAACTTCGCAATTTCGTAGTTTCTTAATTCTTGTTTCCAAAATATGGGTTGGAACCTATGTCACTGTTTCCTTTCGTTCCTCTTTCACTTATTCTCCTTCTAGTATACTTGGCTCAAGCATAACTGCGTACTCATGGTTCCATGCAAGCTCTCCAAAATTCACTAGTGAATCTTGGATCTTGTCCACTCACTATTAGGTATTCCACGTAGATGAATTATCTCTTGAAAATAAACAAATGTCAACTATGTTGCCAAATGTACTTACTAAGGTGATTCTCCACAACTCATTCATAAGCGAATTGAACTTTCTGCCTTAGTGGCGAACACCACTGGAGCGCCCCATTCTGAAATGCTCCCCCTAATGAACCCCTTCTCTAGAAGCTCTTTAATCTGTTTACTGAGCTCTTTCCTTTCTCGTGGAGCCATATGTCTAACGGGCAACGCAACGGGCTTTGCATTATCTACGAGATATATGCGGAAGTCTATTTCTCGCTTCGGAGGCAAGCCCCTCACCTCTTCGAAGACATCTGGATATTCCCGGACCATTCTAACGGATTGCAAATTTTCAACAGAGGCATCTAGCGATTCAAGATAACTAAGCATAACCGCATACGAGGGATTACAAGAAATTTCCAAAGTATTACCGAGCTGGGTTAGGAGCCTAACAACCCTTTTCTCACAATCAAGGATGGCCCCATTACTGGATAGCCAATCCATGCCCAAAATCAAACGATATCACGAAAATCCCAAAATAAAGGCACTACACTTAAGTTCTACGCTTAGAATAGAAATTTTCAATCCCAAACAGATCATAGACAAATGAACTGGGCCCCCAATTGGGTTTCAAACAATTAAGGGGTCCTCTACCATACTAGTTTTTAGGTGCAGAGATTCTACTAAAGCAGACGAGATAAAGGAGTGTGATGCGCCAGAATCAAATAAAGTGCGAACGGGGTGATCATAAAGATAAACTACACTTTCTACAGAAGTGTTTGTACCTCGCTGTTGCAATAGTGGCGCTTCTAGCACATGGACCTGTGCCCCTGGGGTGGATCCAGCCCCCTGCCCCTGCCCTCGTTTCTTTGGGCAGTCCTTAGCCCTGTGGCCTGTCTGACCGCATGAAAAGCACCCACCATTCTCCTTGGCCTTCTTTTTCCGGCAGTCCTTTACTAAGTGCCCCACTTTGCCACAGAAATTACACGTCCTCTTCTCTTTGTTGCCTTCCCCGTTTTTCTTAAAGTCTGTCTTCTTAGGCTGCAAACCCTCTTTCTTCCCTTGAGAGCTTTCTGCCTTCGTCTCCTTCTTGCCCTTATCCTCTTCATTCAGCAATGCCATTTGCACCAATCTTTCATACGTGGCTCCCATGGGTATATGGGTCATGGCCAAACTGTGTAATGGCTCATTTAACCCCTTGACGAAACGGAGAGCCTTCTTGTGCGGGGTGTTGACTAGGTCAAGCCCAAACCTAGCCAGCTCATCGAATTGATTCACATACTCTCTGACAGTCTTGTCTCCTTGTTTAACAAATAAGAATTTTTCCAACTGCAAACTTCTTTCCGCATCTGAGAGAAATTTGGTCTCAAACCTTGCCCTAAAGTCCTCCCATGTCTCCACTGGTCTTTCAGCATTAGTGACTTCCCACCAGTAGGAAGCCTCGCCCTTCAATAGCCACACCGCCAGTTGTACTTTTTGTCTATCTTCTACCTCAAAGATGATGAATAGATCCTCAGTTTCCTTCAGCCAATTTCTAGCTGCTACGAAGGACTCAGTTCCATGGAAATCCCTTCCTCCCATGGCTTTAAAATCTTTACATATCTTAGCGAATGTGTTTCCCCAAGGAGGAGGTGGAGGAAAAGGTGCTGCTGCAGCTGGATGATTTCCTGCAGCTGGGGGAGGAGGAACGGTAGGACCTGGCTGAGTGGCCCTTGCTTCTAAGAACCGTCTAAACCAACCAGGTATTGGTACCCCTTCCGGCAAGTTAAGTTCTTGGGACATGCTGAAACAAAAAGGATAGATTCAAAACGAAGGATAAGAGATAGTACCTATGGCTTTGGGGAGTGGACTTTGCCTTTTTAAAATAAAATAATATTTTTATCTTTTAAAAATGCTTCTTTAAATTTCCTTTTTTTTTTTGAAAATAATTTTTCAAAACTTTTTATCTCATCTGGTAAACCTATGCTCTGATACCAAGTGAAACACCCCACCTCCGTTAGGGTCACTCTCAAAGGGAATGCCCTAATTTTGGTGGAGGTTTATAAGTACAAGTCACAGATATACAAGACAGATATAAGAACACATATTTGTAAACAGCGGAAGAACAATAAACTTTATTTCACAAAGTCAAATACGTGTTACAACAACATCCTTTCCAAAAACATAACATAACACTTTCATAATCTGTCTTGAGTACATTATCTAAAGAAGCATAAATAAAACGTAGATAAACTGCAAAAGCCCCATAGTGGATTGTCCAAAGCCATAGTTCAAAACAGGAAAGTCCAAGCAATACATTTCTCTACTTCAAGCTGGATGTCAAGGCTGATCAAGCTGCTGTGTTCCCTCCCTGAGGACCTGGGGGGGGGGGGGGGGAACGGAAGAAAGAGGACGAAAGAAAAATAGAGTCAGACATAAAGCCTGAGTAAGTCTAGTACTATTTTGCCTATGAATAAAGAACTGGGTATGATAAGTATAAACAAGAAGTGGGCATGCACTATAAACTTGGTTAAGTTGTCTAGGGTCGAATATACTATCGTACCCCATGTTATTCTCTGAACCCATATAAACTAGTTTCCAACTGGCACCCATAATCAGGGTGATGTGATCCATTCTATGATGATCGGCTCCTACTCGCATAGTTACATGTGTCTTACGGCCCCCGATGTCTGTAGTTACCTATGCTGGTCCCACCATGGGGTGTATCAAGTCCCATAGTGGCAACCCGACACAACCTTAGAGTGCACAGGTATGCTACTGGTGCCCAGTGCCTTATTTTTCTGCGCCGGAGTGTGTGCACGCCCGCACTCCGTTAGAACCTACACTGCTACACCACCGCCGTCGCTTTTGACCTCTTACAATCAGCCCAGTAATCGTGCCCCACCCTGCCTAGTTTCAGGGTATCCTGATACACCTTTTAGGGTTACTGCTAAAAAGGGTCCCCCGTTACTAGGTTTTCTATCTCTAGCCAACATGCTAAGTTGGTTAAGTGTTTTCTAACCTAACCCCCACCAGTCCGTTTAGTCTAGCATGTTCCATTTTGATTAAGTCTTTAGTTCACTTAATCCTATCAATCCTGACTCAGCCTTAATTGTCTTATTAAGGCCCGGACCTCTCACATTAGACAGGTGTTGTTGTGGCTGCCTGTTGCCGGTTGGTTCCGGGCAGTCTTACGCCACAACTCAGTCTAACCTCGGGTCCTTGCTGGGCTCCATGTTTAACCTCCCACATTGGATATGTATTGTTGTGACTACTGGACAGCCGGGCGGTTCCGGGCAGGTTTACATCACAACTCAATCCAACCTCGGGTTAAACACATCGTATGTTCTACATTTACATATTTTGTCATTCTTCTTTATTTCTTATATGTAAATATTTGCGGCCCATTATTAAGTTAATGGTGTAAAGGTTACACCAATCATGGGCCCAACCCATACTTGAATTTGGGCCCTTTTACTTTAGTTTTCATTCAATAAATTAATTTAGCCCAACGTTATTTACCCCCGTTTTTACACGTCCGTTTATGTATATTGGGCTTAGCCTTTTAAAGCCCAATTTAGCCATGCGAAAGGGGAGGCTTATGGCGTGATTACATACACAAAGAGGGGGAAGGTGAGCGCATGAACTTGCATATGACGTTGGAAATACATACTAGAAACTGGTGTACTTGCATAGTGGTAACATAGGTGACATGAATCAAAGCATGTGAACTTGCAAAGGTTTAACTGTAACATGAACCTATATTCTTATTTATGCATAATGTCAAACATAAGCATGGCCTAAATATTTCTAGCATAAGCATGGCATGATGTCAAACATAAGCATGGCATAATATCAAACATAAGCATGGCATAATATAGTTAAATTTTGTTCATGGCATAAATATAAACAAGTCATGTTCATAAGGTTTCTACATGTTTACAAAGAGGATACTTTGTTACTAACACAAAAGCATAGTTCAACTTAATCATGATTTAAGTCTAATCACATAACGATGGTATAAATATACTTATGCATAAATATTCCTAATCATGGTGTTTGCTTTAAACTTGCAAAAAGGGATTATTTAGTCTAACCTAGCCATGTCTCACATATGTCATCATATAATTCTAAGATTGACTTATTCATGGATTTCAATTATGCCAAATAGCCTAGCCATATTCACAAGTTTTGCAAAAGCATGACTTAATACATGGATTATGGTGTCAAAATTCCAACATAGTTTCATATGAACTATAACGACCAAACTTGTTTCAATTACTTGCAATATGATTTATGCACACAAAAATATACATCATGATGGCATAATAACAAAGCCTCAGACTTGCATGAACTTCAATCATCTACATACATGTAGCTTCAACATAGGTCATATAGTTTGCGAATATTCTAAACGTATATTTGCATAGAACTACCGCATGTAGTTCTTTATAATATCCAAACGTATATAAGAATGCACAAATATGAATTTCATTGCCACAATTCAAGCATACAAATCAATACAGTTGTTTATTCATACCAAAGTAATACTCTACTTACAATGGTTGCGGCGAATTCACTAAATAAGAGATATGATTCCTTTGTTAAATTGATTAGCTTTAGGTTGCTTGAATTGCTTTAGGCTTCAGAACTTTCTCCCTAATCCTCTCTCTAGTTGGCGGCTACCTCTTGTCGTTCCTCAGCAACATGGCGGCTATGTTCTTAATTTTGAATGAATAGATTAGGGTTTAGTCTAGGGTTGTTTATATAGAGGTTAGGAATTGATTAGGACCCTTGATGTTGCTAGGTTAGATCGTAGCCATTCATTCGATAGAGAGACCAATAAAAACTTGCCACCTAGCCCTAGTGACAAAGCAGACCACAGAAAATCGGAGGAACACAGACCTGGCCAGCCAGGTTGACTGGGCTCGACCAGGTCGATACCCCTGTCGACAGGGCTGTCGACAGCCCTGTCGACATGGGTAGCCCAGGTCGACAGCCCAGTCGACCTGGGTGGCCCAGGCGGGTGTTCTTCCACCCTGGCCCGTTGGGCCCCACTTCGGAATATTTAATTATTTAATTCTGTTTGAATTTTAAACTTAATTTAAAAACTTCCGAAGGCCATATCTTCCTCATACGGACTCCGTTTTTCGAAAACTCGGACTCTATTTCGCGTATTTTTCCGAGACGAACGCAATGGCGTATCCCGTTTCCCTTAGTTCTTTGATTTCAGATTAGTTATACTTTAATTCGTTAATTTCACAGTTATAGAATTTGCGGGGTGTTACATATGTCTTGTTCTCGAGCTCTATAAACTAGAGCTCTGATACCAAACTGAAATGACCCAAACTCTCCCTTTCGGGAAAGTCCAAATTGAGTTGAGAATATGACAAATCAGAACACAAACAAAAAATATTTCATTGCTATTACAACAATTTACATCAGGGTACAAGAATATATCAGAGTATGAATAAATAATATTACATAGCGGAAATAAAATAATATCAGATATTAAAATACATTACATAGCAGCGGAAAAATAATACATAACACAATTGAAAGAGATACACGAATACAGAGCTTTGCGAATATAGCTCCAGCTATAAACCAGGATCCTGTAGAATAGAAATATGCAAAACCAAAACAACTAGCTGCCCGTGTGGAAAATAGGGGCACCCAGATTTTAGGTTAAAACAATAAATTCCAGGTCAGTCATGGGACTGGTGTGAGAACTAAAACAGTTATTAGCTTGATTTTAAAGTTAGATCAATCAAGGGACCACATCGTACAACACGAAACGAGTTTAAACCCAAGAATACCAGTGCATAAAACATACAGCGCAATGCTAAACAGAAAAATGAAGCTATTATAAGACTCAGGCCCCATCACACAATGCAAGCCGGAGGATAGAGTTTTCCCTTATAATAGCGAAACATGCTCTATATGTTTAAAAAAATTCATTTGATACTATTATAGGTGCATAGTGTTAAAAACAACCTTAAATATAAATGTATCAATCATAGGCCGCGTAGATACCATTATATTACGTCGCAATATATATTTACAACTAAAACCGAAAAATCGCGCATTGGAAATTGGGTTTCCCTCTATGAACCAAGGCAAGCGATCGTCCTTGTCGATTCGAGACTCACTAGCCCGAGCCTTAGGATACAGCTGCGCCTGTGGATAGCGACAGGGCTGGTCATCCGTCGGTGATTGGCAATACCATAAACTATATGTTAGCCTACCCTATGGGCCATAAAATCTGGTCAGTATATCGAACATAACATCCATCGGACCCGTAGTGACAGATATATCTGAGGCGCCTCGCTTTCCATCAAGTAATAATAAGGAACATCCATATGAGTAAACAGTCTGGGCTCCATACCATGATGTTACTCCTAACTAGAAACTAACATATGTCCATTTCCCAGAAGTCCTCATCCCATATATGGTTCATACCAGGGTGTGAAGCTCACGAATTAACGCTACACAAAGCTATACTAATTAAAATTGTGCTTTGATCATCAACCACAAGACTTTGCTTTTCAACAAAAGCCTTGATCATTTGCTTCTCAGCATGCCACACAGTCATTACATACCATACCACTGATTTCCACCGATATATAACCTCTAAGCTCGTACGTCTCAGAGATGGGTGTCAAGCTAGAGAATAAATTCTCTGACACCAAACTGATATAATTTAGTAGAGATCACGAATACAGTATAAAGGAATCAATGTCAGACACACCATCCATTTGCAAGTCCATTCTGGGTTTGAACAAAACCGAAGGCACCTTATTCCTCGTCCCAAATGTCCAATACAGGAGAGAGGCCCTTGCATATCCGGTTGATCTCCAAGTACATTTGGACGATCACCACTTATTACATCGTCTTGGGTGTACAACCCAATCAAGACATTAGTAATCATCCAAATGATGTGAAGATCTCCGGTCTTCAACCACCGTCTTCATCGCTGACTTTTAGTCTTCGTATTAATTATTCGGAATGGGTTAAACCTGGTCTTTTCGAATAACTCGTGTATTTTATAATCAATAATCAAGTGCTATAAAAACACATCATACGCCTCATTCCAATCCAGAATATTATTTTATTTAAATATTCACATCTTTAGGGAAAGGTTCCCATTAATTTTATCAAAGATAAATTCTTTCAAATTTATTCTTTAATCTACCTTTTTGATATCAATTCAAAAGATTAGATTTTACACTTTCACAATTCTAAACCAAATTAAGGTTTATCAACTTGTCGGGATTAGGGAACTTTACCGAAGTAATCATTTATTTATTAATCCCAATCCCAACCTATTCATCCCATGGAGAAAAACAGGTAATACTCCATATCTAACACCCATGGTGTTATTGGTAAATTTAATTACCATTTCACATGCAAATCTAATTAAAGATTTAACTATCGCCTGGAGTAAAACTGGTGGTACTCCATTCTCGATCACTTCTCAAATTTGGCAAATTTAATTATCACATTAAATTTTCAATCTAATTAAAGATTCATTAAAACTACAACTTGGTTTTAATATCATAAATCATTACTTTATGATCATTCAACTTTTAGGAAAATTAATCCTATCATTTACCGGGTTAAAGAACCAATGTCATTTAAAACACAGTTCACAATAAACCCAAAATCATCTTCCATCAAAATGGAATCTTCACGGAAATCATAACAATATATAATCGAGATAAATTTCTGTATCAAACCTATAATATAAGTAGAATAATGGCAAAACCTTTTAAATTCCATATATAGTAACGGTCTTCCTTTATAGAAACTCATCTCGATTATTACCAAATCGAGTTCCATTCAGTTCCAATTTAATATATTAAATTGGAAAACTTTACTTTGGAAAATTTCCATTAAATCTTAATAAAAAGATTTATAAATTCAAAATCATCTCTTCACTGTTAATTGGGTTAAAGAACAAGTGTTATTTAAAACACCATTCATGATAAACCCAAAAATCCAATTTCATTTCAATTCCAATTAAATATTAATTAATTGATACATTTCACTAAATCTTATTTAAAAGTTTCATTCTTTTCTCAACTGGGTATAAGAATTGTGTCAATAAAGACACCATTCACGAAAAACCCAAAATCCAATTTAATATTAAATACAAGGCTCTGAATAGAAATTATATCGGTTTATATTCAATATCAAATTCTAAAATCAACAAATATTGTATTGGGAATAACGATATATATATTCCAAATTCCTCCACATTATCCATATAATCATGGAATCCAATAACGAAATATTCCAAAGATAATTTCGATTCAAATCCATTCCAATTTATAGATTGGAAATTTCTGATTATATTAAAACCCTTTATAAATCTAGTTTACTTACTTAAAAACGTTGGATTATCATTCTAGTAGATAACTAGTTCATTTAGATAAAAATATATTTTTTATCTTTACAAACATGGAATTTTTCATCCAATTTCTTTCCAAATCATTTATTATGATTTTATACAAATTATTGATATTTTTTAATAATTTTATCAAGCCCCGTATAGCTGTTTCCAATAACGGCCACCGAACTGCATCCATCGCCACCATTTCCAAATTTTATTTGGACATAATTCCAAATCCAACCATTAGATTTTAAATCTCTTATATTCTTGGAAAGCTCTTTCCGATACGAACCCAATGGCTCTGGTTTCAGGAGAATCCGACGGTCGGATCTCCTGTAATGTCAATTTGAAATTAATGGTCGAAATTCGCGAACGGACGTTGCGCGGCGCATTCTATTCAGGCCATTTAATATATATAATATATATTATATATATTTCATCGATTTCCATTTAAAGCGTATTTTATAAATTTGTTTTAAAACGATTTTAACTTCATTTTCAATTTTAAACCAAAATTAAATATTCCATATCATTAATCTATAAATGATAATATTTTCAAAATATCATATTTTGAAATCATTTCCTTTTCGATATTCATTATAAAAATGAATAAAATCAATATAAATATCGTTCGCGTTAAAATGGCGCATAACTAATCAACACGGCTTCACACATTTCAATAATTCCGTGTCCATCCAAAATCGAGCATCAAATCCACATTTTAATCCATTACTATATATTATTTTAAAATATTCGTTTTTTTTAAATATCGTTATTTTAAAATATTCGTTATTCCTGAATTGAATAAGACTCAATTAATTACCATACATTTTATTTATATGGATTTCATACAACACATATATACAACAACAGTTTATGAAACAACCCACCTCCGTTAAGGTCACTCACTAAGGGAATGCCTTAACTTTGGTGGAGCATTTTAGGTAAAAGATGCAGATAAATTACAAGACAGACAAATAAAGCAGCGGAAAATAAAGTCGTTTTATAAACAACTTTATTCAGTCAAGATTTTACAACAATTGTCTCAATCATACTTAAAAGTAATACATAGAAATTCTGTCTTGATTCAAAAACTTCCAAGTATAAAAGAAGCATAAAAATAACAATGATATTCCCCAATAAAGCGTGAACCAGCCATAGCAGTGGAAGAGAGAGTCCAAAGCAATACATCGACTATCTTCGAGCTTGGAAAGAAAATTGAGCTAAGTGATAACATTTCCTCCCTGTGAACCTAGGGGGGTGAACGGAAGAAAAGAGGCGAAACAAAACTAGGTCAGACATGAGTCTGCTAAGTCCAGTGACTTTCAGCATATATACAGGCAAAAACATCATGACATGAATAAACTGAATATAAGACAATACCGTGATAACAGGGATAATAAGATAACATATGCTAGGCATAAGGTATAATAAGGCAAGATAAAATAAATGCGCTTCTACTCTTTCTCTGCTTCGCTACTACTTTGTTATTCTGATTTCTATATCTATCTCTGCACCACCTAACTAGTGTCCCAACTAGTAACCTGTATAAAATGATAACGTGATCCCAATCCCCGCAATTGTGGTAGCCTTCAGGTGTACATCTATTATGAGGATTCCACCTCAGTCTGCCTAATTGCCATGAATGTGTTAGATGTACCCTTACTACCCTATCGATCGACTCCCTTACTTGTATTCATGTTCCATGTGTCTGTGTCAATCGGCCCTCTCTTGCGTGTAGATTGTAACACCCCGTAATTTTATAACATTAAAATTCACAAATTAAAGTATACTTAATTTTTAGAAGAAGAATTAAGTGAAATGGGTTGCACTATTATGTTCATCTCAAAATTTTGGGTCAAGATAGACATTTGATTTACATAAAACGGATAACTTATGAAGAAGTTATTAAGCCTTGAAGTTTGTATGCATATGAGAAATATATATATATATATATAATATTCAAAAAAAGTTCAAAATAGCGAATTGGGAGGGGGAATAGCCGAACCGCACCATTTTTGGAGTCGACCCAATCCCCACCGGGTCGACTAGGGGTCGATCCAGGATGTTTGGCTGTCAACCATGGCCCGATTCGCCCTAAAGGCTGATGTGGCATCTGGGTGGTCTTGATGGTTCTGGTTATCCCTAGGTTAATCCGATGACTCTTATTAAATTAAACTTCTATAAATACACTCCTAAACCCCTAACCCTAATCACATTAATTCATAACAAGAGCCGCCATGCCGCCAATGGAGAACCTAGAGTAGCCGCCATACACTTTCAACCCTAAAGCAAGATAGAAGCTTGAATCAAAATCAAATCAAATCTAAATAATGATTAGTCTACATCAAAGGCGAGCAATTCAGTTTCAGAATATAGATCCCTGAAAGACAAGACTATTCTTTTTAATTGTGAGTATGATAGCTTTCACAAAATAATTAATTAATTTAATTATGATAAGATATAATTGGGATTATGAGAATATGATTTTGAATCATGTGACGTAAATTATATGTATGTTTGTGGTGTTGAATCATATGTTATTCTTATGCAAGTTGGATAATATGTTATTTCTTATGTGAATCTTATGCAAGTTGAATCATATATCTCATGCAAGTTTGTGATGATTGGATCATATATTCATGTATGAATCTTATGCAAGTTTGGGTTGTTAAAATATATGTGAGACATGTATATGCATATGCTAGTTTATGTGACATTAACCTTTATGTCTAGATCCATATGCAAGTTTACATCTTTATGTTTAGACTCATATGCAAGTTTACATCTTTATGTTTAGATCTATATGCAAGTTTACATCTTTATGTTTAGATCCATATGCAAGTTCACACCTTTATGTTTGGATCTATAGCAATACATAAGTTATGCAAGTTTATGCCCATTACCTATGCTAGTTTTGTATCATATGCTAGTTTGGATGAAATTCATATGCAAGTTATGGGCTATGTAATCTTATGTCATGATCCTTAGATCTATTTTATGTGTTATGTGATGTTGTTTTTCTTTTTATAAGTTAGACTATTTGCGAGTCTAACATATGTCATATGAAAACGTACGAATAGCGTGGGGATGATAGGATAATATTGAATATACATAAATTATGAATTGGCATAAAATGGCCTTAAAAGGCATATAATTAATTTGAGACATTAATTGGCATAATTGGTATTTATGGACATAATTTTAAGAGACAATTATGGACATAAATAAATTTGGAATTTATTGACAAATTTGAATAGGGATATTAATCCAGTTTCGGGTTAAATAAAGATGTGTAATAATTAACCGCCTAAGACACGAGGTTAGACTCTTTTGTGGTGTAAGACTACCCAGACCCGCCCGGCAAATCCAGCAGCCACAAATGCCAGTCTAATGTGAGAGGTCAAAGGCACGAATTAAATGCGTAACAATTGTAAAGACACGAGGCTAGGCTCGTTTGCGGTATAAGACTGCCCGGACCCGCCCGGCAAATCCAGCAACCGCAAATGTTTGCCTAATGTGGGAGGTCTTTACAAGGTTACGGTTCTAATGAATTAAGTAACACTTAACCAGATAAACATGTGGTGGGACATGGGGGGTTAAGTGGATGCCTTGGGTAGCATGTGAAATTCAGTGGTGCCTTGGCTGGCATGTGAAATACGATTAGATGCACTTAACCAAGATTGAAACATGTAAGAAGACATGAATAAGAATGGGGTTTAGTGGGGAAACCTTAGTGGGGACCAAGCATAGGTGGAAGGCTTATGTCAAGCATGGGGGCCCTTTTCAAACCAGTAACCCATTAAGTATCTTTGTGAGCTCGACCCAAGTCGAGGACGGGACACGCTTACTGGATTTGATTGTAAGAGGTCAAAACGGGTTAGCGGTGGCAATGCAAGTCCAACGGGGTCACGTACGTGCGTGGGCCCGGGCTGGTAGGTAAGACGTTGTTCCATCATGTAGGTATAAGCCATGCATCTTTGGTGGTATCGGTTCGCCACTTTGGGGAGTGATATACATCACTATGGGACCATCATGGGTATCTACGAGTTAGAGAGCCGATCGAATTGGGGTAGTGGGTACAACTAGTGGAGATAGGGGCAGACAACACCTATGAAGGCAGCTAAGGGTACACGAAACTACCATTATCATTATTAAGTTCTGTAGATGGGATCAAATTTTAGGGTGACTAGTGGTGGTGCAGTATAGTAATTATCCTATAGTGATTAGGAACGAGATTAACGCTAGAATATTCCTCTTATTTTCTTTGTCATGCCCACTTGTTTCATGGTCATATCTTATCTTACCAGTTTATGCTTTATCCTAGTTACTTTAATAATTATATTGTTAAAGTTATCATACTCACCAGACTTTATGTCTGACCCCCTTGTTTTTGCCTCTTTTCTTCCCTTCCCCTCCCCCCCCAGGTTCTCAGGGTGGGACTAGTACTATTAGAGTTTGATCTTGGATCTCGTTCTCTACCTTTTGGAAGTGCTTGGAATGCTGAAAGTAAAGTTCATCTCATCTCTTTTATGGCTACTTGTTTGGGGTTTATGCTTTTTATTTTATGTACTCTGAAACAATTTATCAAGATGGATATTAAGTGTACTTGGTTTATGAAGTTGTTGTAATCAAACTATTTCTCCGCTGCAATAAAAGTTGTTTTAAAATTTTCAAGTACCATTATTTATATCTGTCTTGTTATATTCTGTTTTATACACTAAATACGCTCCATGGAAGTTAATGCATTCCCTTTGTGAGTAACATTAATGGACGCGGGTTGTTACATAGATACCCTGTGTTGGTCCCACCATAAGTTGATCAATCCTTATGATAATGACCCGACACGATTCAAGATGCACATGTATAACTACTGGTACTCAGTGCCTTCTTTTTCCCACTCCGGAGTACATGCACGCCCGTAAACCGTCGGAACCTACACTGACGTAACCCCTGCCACTGTTTTGATCGCTTATAATCAACCCAGTAATCGTGCCCCACCCTGCCTAGTTTCAGACTACCATGATACATCTATGTGGGTTACTGCTGAAATGGGTCCGCTTTACTAGGGTTTCCTATTGGTTAAGTATGTGGGCCTATATATACCAATATTACCCATCGACACGAGATGTACTTAACCCTCCCACCGATTCTAGCATGTTTATTTAACGGTTAAGTTTGTGGGCCTACATGTACTAATATTACCCACCTACAAATGTACTTAACCCTCCCATCGATTCAAGCATATTTATTTAACAGTTAAGTTTTGTGGGCCTATATGTACTAATATTACCCACCAACCCGACATGTACTTAACCCCCTCCCCCCGCACATTATGTCATGTTGGTTAAGTGTTGTCCATTCATGTTAACTTAACCCACCCATTCATCGTGTCATGTTGGTTAAGTGTTTCTTATTAACTTAACCCTTCTCACTTATCATGTTAGATTGGTTAAGTGTTTCCTATTAACTTAACCCCATTCGTTCATCAAGTTATATTGGTCAAGTGTTTCTTGTTACTTAACCATACGTGTTCGTCTTGTTGTATTGGTTAAGTGTCATCAGTCAATTCAAGTTAACTTAACCCACCTACTCATCATGTCAAGTTACTTTGGTTAAGTGTCGCCTTCTTGTGTTAACTTAACCCTACCACAAATCAAGTTATATTGGTTAAGTGTTAACTTAACCCTTTCCATTTATTATGCTATACTGGTTAAGTGTTTCCTATTAACTTAACCCTAGTCATCCATCGTGTCATATTGGTTAAGTGTTTCTCATTACTTAACCCTAGTCATCCATGTTATATTGGTTAAGTGTTCCTATGAACTTAACCCTACTCATTCATCTTGTTCATTAGCATTAATTGATTTATTAATGCACCAACCTCTCACATTAGATATGTGTTGTTGCGTTACTGGATGTGTCGAGTGGTTCCAGGAAATTTTATACCATAACTCAATCTAACCTCAGGTTTTTCTTAGGCATGATGCACTAACCTCTCACATTAGATAGGTGTTGTTGGATGTGCCGGCGGTTTCGGGCAGTTTTACAACACAACTCAATCTAACCTCGGGTTAGGCATGTTCATCTTTAATCTACACATTTACCCTATATACCCAAATCTAGATTTTGCATGCTAATTACCAAATTCACCAAAACTAGTCATGTTACATTTTACCCCCAATCTAGATTTAATGCTCAAGTTACCCCAAATTCGCAACAATAAATTTTTTGCCCAAAACTTGATTTATATGCCAACTTCACACTTTGTCGTTCATGCCAATTCTAGGTTCAATATGTCAAATTACATATTCCATAATTCATGTCAAATTACCCCAAATTGCATCTTAATAGTTATGCCATGTTACATGTTCCAAATTATGCCTAATAATGTCAATTTCATGTCATACCCAATTTCCCCCGCATTCATAATGTACGTATTTCGAGATTCAACTCAAGATTCATAATATAAGGGGAGAAGCAAGATGGAACATCGTAAGAATAGGCATAGTCATATGATGATAAGAACTACTGGTCCAATAAACTTGATGTACTAAAAAAAGACAAGTTTTGCAAGGAATACATTGCTGGCATACAGATATGATAAGAATTATATTATGAACTTAAAAAGGATTACAATTCTGATATACAACAAGGACAGATATGATTGGACCAGTTTCATTGTCAAAAATGATTCCCAAAGATATATATACTCAAGCATAGATTTCAATGAAAGGATGGCTTACATCAGGCATATTCTCATATCCATTTTATTACATGTCACAATTAGATTTAGATGTTCAAATTTAAAAAGTAACTGACTTACAAAACAACGGCAAATCTTGTTTTCATTCCTAAGCCAGACATCACTATACACACTAATCTTCTTCTTCCAAATCATAAACTATCATATATATATATACATACATATATATATATATGCCCCAATTCTAGATCTTAAACCACAACATGTACTATGCCTTGTATTTACAGTTCAATTTACGCCCCAAATCCCAAGTCATATGTCCAATACTTTATGTCCCAAATCTCAAATCATATGTCCAATACTTTATGCCTCAAATCTCAAGTCATATGTCCAATACATTATGCCTCAAATCCCAAGTCATATGTTCAATACACTTTATGTTTTGAATACAACATGTGTTATGTCCTCAAATCAGTTACAACTCAATTATGCCCAATCATACACAATTTAATGCTTTTCCCAATTTTTGGCTCTAGTCATGTCCAAATCATATATTATGCCTAATTTTATTTTCAACGTACGTTCATCTCTTATGAGATTTGGCTCAGGCTCGCAGTAGCCTGGCTATAAAACAAAAAGGGAAGAAGGAAAGAAGAGACAAAGAATGGACATAATATTATCAATGAGATAGATCCAAAGGATATAGAAAGACAGATAGAAATAGGCATAATCTCAAATCCAGATTTATCACAATGTCAGAATCACAATTAACTTTTATTTCTGAAAGTAACGTGAACTTACAAATTACGGAACGGTCTTGAATTCTGGGATCTGTATTCTGAAACTGAATAGCTTTCCCTTGAAGTAGACTATTTGTTCTTCTAATTTAGATTTGATTCTTAGAAATAGTTGCTGAAGTCGTTGAATTAGCCTTTTAATATCTACTTGAATTCTAACTTGATTCTACGAAGGACTTGAGCAGTATGACCCCGTCTTTAATTTATTTGATATGAATTAGGGTAGAGTATAGGCAAAAGGAAATTGTGTATTGAAAAGTATAGCCTTAGGGGTGTTTATATAGCATAGGGATCAACGAATCTGGTCAGAACGGGCGTCCAAATACAAAAAAATTGCACTTGTCCACGGATCTGGAAATAGGGGGGAGGTCGACCCCCAGGTCAACCCCTTGGTCGACCTGGGCCCTTGGCGGAAATTACCCGCCCAGCCCGGATGTGTGATTTGAATTTCGAATTTCAAACCTGAGCTATTTTATTTAAATCTCTGAAACTTCTGAAGGTCATAACTTCTTCATACGGAGTCCAATTTACACAAACTCGGACTCTATCTCAAGCAGAATTCCGAGACGAACGCAATGGCATAACCCTTTCCCTTAATTATTCTCTTAGAAATTAAGTATACTTCAATTTTTTACTTTGACGTTCACAGAAAATATGGGGTGTTACAGTTTACTCCCCAAAAGTGGCACGCACTTTGACGAATCGCTACATTGGTAAAGTTAAAGTACTGGGACCGATCGATGTAAGTCATCATCAAGAGCCCAAATTTAATTCTCATTCAACGCTACCGATCGGTAGAAGAGTCAGAGAACTCCTCATATGCAAGATGGAGACATGTCAATCGGTATACACACAAACGGACCCGATCAAATCACAAGACTTCACCCATGTAAGAATAGAGCACCAATCGGTCGAAGCACATAACCACCGATCGTTGAGAGAGCGGGAACTCACCGCAACATGATATTTCAAATGCACACCGATCGATTATGGCACAAGATCACTGATCAGTTAGAGAGTAGAGATTCACACGGATATCGATCGGTAGTGGGTCAAGGCCACCAATCGGGTGAACTCGTAAACTCTGGCCTAGTCATTTCAAACAGCCTAAAAGAGGATACCGATCGGTAAGGGCTGATAGATAACGATCGGTTTCAAAGGATGATTAATGATAGCAGGAGACAATTGGCCAATAGCAGACCTGTAAATATCACCAGATACCGATTGGAGGTCCAGAGTACTATGTCACCACATTCTCCACACCTATAAACAAAGGTCCAACCCCACTTTAATGGGGGACGAATTCTCTTGCCACGAAGTGCTGCTGAAATCTCTCCACAACTATTTCACATAGTTCTAACACTCAAGCATCATCATCAAGTGAAGATCCATTCATTCATTGATCCTTGCCTTCATCAGATTCACCAAAGTGATCTAAGAGTTGGGGATCTATCATCCAAGTTCAAAAACTTGAAGAAGTCCTTCCAATACTTCTATGATCATACTTTATCTCTGTTGTTCATTCCATTTCTTCATGACTTTTTATGAATATAAGTGTGATCTACAAGTGTGAGAGTGATAAAACTTGTTGTAAGAGTGAATCCAACCATGTAATTGATAATTTGATAATGGAATTATATGTGAAAGTGGATGTAGATCATTTAAGATCGGGCGACTATAAAAACGTTCGCATGTTTTACCTTAATGTTTTTATGCTTGCAATTGTGGCTCCACAAACTTTTTGTTGAAGTACTTAAAAGAGTACCTTTGGTATTTCATACAATTTTTGGTATAAACATTTTGGCACCTACCATGGGGCCCGATTCTATCTTCCATTCTTGCACACACTCTCCCACGAGGTTCAAGACCTCGCATAAAAGAATCTAAGCCTATCTCATCACAATCTAATTCAAGTCCTTGCATGAAACTATGGGTAAACCGGGTAGACCATCGAAGAGGATCACTAGTCAAAATGTCGAGGATGATAATGCCACCAACAACGAAGCCACTCCTCTCACCAACAACTTCGAGGATGGAGAAACCTCTAAGGCTGGAGAAGCTGTAACGAGAAGGAAGTTGGATGAAGTTGTTGCGGGATTTATGATCCTAATGGACATTACAAATAAGGCCATGATGAAAAAACTTGAGTCGATGTTTTCCATGCAAGTCGCCACAATAGAAGATACCATGGAAACCGCTCGTGCTAAGTCTATTCAACTGGATCATACGAAAAATGCAGCTTCCTCTTCTTCGGGCCCAAATCTAGGAAACTCCGTCCAAGAGGTCACAAATCCTAATGGTCCTCGAAAGGAAGCAAAGCCTCTAACTTGGGACAGTTCCAATAAAACAACTTCTCGACAAGCTCTTGGTACCACCAAAGGGGCACCTCCCCAAGTGGGAGACCAAGGGCCCTAGATTCCAAACCGTGACTGTTTGCTTAGGCAAACATCCGGTAAGGATGAAGGCATCCGCCTCGTGGACCAGCTCAACGAGGAGAAGCATCTGTCAGAAATGGTTCACAAAACAATGAAGAAAATCCTGAAGAAGCAGGACAATGAGAAAGCCTAGGGGTTTACTCCCACTTAAACCCCGCTTACGGAAAGAATTAAAATGGCGTCATATCCAAATAAATTCAAGCCACCAATAGTCCAAGCTTACAATGGGATAGGTGATCCCAACGTGTTCTTGTTTAAATTTGACCAGCATATGGACGGAGCACATGCCACGGTTGAGTTGAAGTGCTTAAACTTTGGGTAGCATCACTCTGGTTCACAAAGCTACCACCCAGATCTATGAATGATTTTGCTACCTTGGCTAAAATATTTCAAGAACAATTCAGGCTCCAAGCGACAAAAGTACGAGATGTCATGGAATTGAACGAGCTTGAACAAAGGCTAGGAGAATCCATAAGGGCATTTCTTACCTGCTTCAATACCGCCGTGGCCGAAGTTGGAAACTATGAGCCTCGTCTGGCTCTAATGGCTTTGAAAGGAACCATAAGCAAGAAAACCGAGCTTGGATGATGGACTAAGAAGAAAAAGCCAAGTACTCTTGCGGAGCTGTCTGATAAAGCTGAGGAATATATAGGTGTGGATGAAGATCCAACCTATACTGTAGACTTTCCTGAGAGCAGCATACAGCCCGAGAAGAAGAATAATGGTGTAGAAAGTGGCCAGAAGGATCCAGGTGGTCAGAAAAGAGGGAATGATAAAAGAGATAACCGACCTAACAAAAAGCTACGCTTCTTTAAGAATTCGGAATTTACTCCTTTGAAAGACAACGTGGAGAATATATTCATGGCAACCAAAGACACTAAAGAATACCCAACACCGAAGCAGGTGAAAATTAGTGGTGCGACGATCAAATCAGGAAGGTTCTACCGATCTCATAACCAGCCAGGTCACAATACAAATGAATGAAGACACCTAAAAAGCTTAATTGAGGAGCTGATAAGGAAAAACAGACTTTAGTAGTAAGCTAAGAACCTGTAGAATGCCCAGAATGCTCAAGGCCAATGAACCTCTGCGGGACAACCAAAGTATAATGAGAATGCTTCGGTTGCTGCTATTCCAAGGTTGATCATCAATACTATTTCAGGTGGGCCACATCCAGCCATTGTCAGAAACGAAGAACTTGCCGAAAGGAGAAGAGCTCATGATCATGAACGAAACCTTGTCTGCAAAGATACCAAGAATTTCATAGGCTGACATTGTATTCAAAATGAGGATTTAGATGGACCCATAGCTCCATTGGTGGACCCCATGGTAATATCCATTGGCCTGGGTCCGGCCATTGTCAGAAAGGTCTTAGTTGATAGGGGGGCATCGGTCAATGTCCTCTTCATCAGTGCATTTCATAGGATGAAACTCTCAATGTATGATGTGAAAGCTTGCCAGAATAAAATTCATGGATTCACGGGGCAAGCCGTTCAACCAATTGGCATCATCAATCTACTTATCGAGCTTAGAGAAGGCGAGCATAAGGTGGCACTAAAGCAAGATTTCATCATAATCGATGAGTTTTCTGCTTACAACGCCTTCCTTGAGAGGCCAACCCTCGTAGCATTTAAAATAACGATGGCCCCATGGTGTCTCACAATGAAATTCCCTACTGAAAACGGAATTGGTACAGTCAAGGGCAACCAACAGGCAGCGAGGGAGTGATATCTGGTTGAGCTTGCTGAGGCGAGGAAGAAGGAAGTGGAGAAGGATATGGAGCCTTCACTTCGCATTCACAATCCCCCCTTATAGCAATTAGGGTGGGACCCACATACTGGCAAACATAGAGGAGCCAGAAAGAAGTTGATCTAAGAAAAGCCAGTATGGGGGAAGGCAGAGCGGCACCAGATGAGGACACCATCTCCATTCCAGTACATGATAAAGATACTGACCGACTCCTAAAGATAGGTTCTCTACTGGGCCTAAAGTTGCAGAAGGATTTGGTATTGTTCTTAAAAGCAAACTCAGATGTTTTTGCATGGATGCATTCCGACATGTGCGGAATATCACCAGATGTAATTGTTCATAAGTTGAATATTAATTCTAGTTTGACTCCTGTAAAACAAAAAAGGCGAATTCAAGGACTTGAAAGATCTATGGCATTAAAAGAAGAAGTAGACCGATTATTCAAAAGTAACTTTATATGAGAACCTACATATCCCCATTGGGTTTCGAATCCAGTCCTTGTTAAGAAGTCCAAAGGCAAATGGAGAGTATGCATAGACTATTCAGATCTTAACAAGGCGTGTCCCAAAGACAGTTTTCCACTTCCTAGAATTGATCAACTTGTCGATGCAACTCTGGGACACGAACTGTTATCTTTTATGGGTGCATATTCCAGGTATAACCCAATCATGATGTATAACCCAGACGAGGAGAACACAAGTTTCATAACCGATAGAGGTCTATATTTCTACAAAGTTATGCCGTTTGGACTCAAGAATGCAGGAGCAACCTACCAGCGCCTTGTGAATTCTATGATCAAATCCCACATTGGGAACACTATGGAGGTTTATGTAGATGATATGCTGGTAAAATCAAAGAAAGCCAAAGATCACCTAGAATATCTAGCTGAAATGTTTCATATCCTTAGAAAGTATGGCATGAAGCTAAATCCTCTTAAATGCTCATTTGGAGTTTCATCAGGAAAATTACCCAGGTTCATGGTCAACGCCAGGGGCATTGAAGCGAATCCCTCCCAAGTCATGGCCTTACGGGAGATGCGGGTCCCAAGGGTAAAGAAAGAGATTCAAAGTTTGAATGGGAAAGTTGCAGCCATTAACCGATTCATCTCAAAGGCAACAGATCAATGCATCCAGCTTTTCGATGCTTTGAAGAAAGGTAAGAAAGAGTTTCAGTGGACTCCTGAATGTCAAACCTCCTTCGAAGAGTTGATTAAGTGTATGGACTCACCACTAATGCTTTCAAACCCAAGAGACGGAGAAGAACTGTTCCTATACTTGGTTGTCTCATCACATGCCTTGAGTGCTGCGCTTGTCCGAGAAGAAGCCAAGGTCCAATGGTCAGTCTATTACATTAGTAAATGGGTTGTTGGAGCAGAGTTAAACTACCAAAGGTTGGAAAAACTTTCATACTGCCTGCTCATCGCTTCAAAGAAATTAAGACCATATTTCCAATCCCATCCTATAAAAGTTCTCATAGATCAACCGCTAAGACAGGTTCTCTTTTGCCTAGAAACTTCGAGAAAGTTATTAAAGTGGAATATTGAGCTTATCCAGTATGACATCACTTATCACCCTAAAAAAGCCATAAATAGGCAAGCCTTAGCCGATTTCATTATTGAATTCATGGACAGGGGAGAGGAAACTGAAGAACCAACAGAGACAGTAACTAGCTAGAAGCTATACTTCGATGGGTCCAGAAATGATTACTGTTCAGGAGCCAGAATTGTCTTAGAAACTCCAGATGGCCATTCTCTTTGCTATGCCTTAAGATTGGAATTCCCATCGACGAATAATGAGGCCGAATACGAAGCATTAATAATCGGACTAAAACTGGCAAAAGAGTTGAATCTGAAAACTTTGCAAATCTTTAGCAATTCTCAACTGGTAGTGTGCCAAGTCTTTAAATGGTTCCAGACTAAAGTTGGAAACCTTCCTTCTTATCTTGTCAAAGCCATGGAACTTCTCAACGACCTCGACCACTACACTATATCTCACATTCCAAGGGAAGAAAATTCAAAGGCAGATTCTCTCGCCAAATATGCTAGTTCTTCAGAAGCACAGTTACTGGGCGTTATTCCTGTCGAAGTCCTTTCGATTCCCGCCATTGAGGAAGAAGATGTTGACTGGATCATGGAGACGATTGAGGAACCCATATCATGGATGAATCCGATCAAGGAATATATCCTCAACGGGACACTCCCGGAAGAGCCGAAAAAGCGAAGGAAGGTACTGCGTAAAGCTTCGTTATACCTAATCCAGGATGGGAGGTTGTATAGGCGAGGATTCTCCATGTTGTTGTTGCGATATGTAACCAAGTAGGAATCAAAAGAAATCTTGGTAAAGTTACATAAGGGAGATTGCGGTGGTCACATAGGCGGACAAACACTGGACAGGAAAATTCTGCGATATGGCTACTTTTGGCCCGATGTGAACTTAGATGCAATGACCTATGTAAAAAAGTGTGATAGATGCCAAAGATTTGCAAAAATTCCAAGAGGGCTTCACACTGAATTGACTCAAATGGTCAGCCCGTGGCCATTTTCCGTCTGGGCGTAAACTTGATTGGGGCATTACCTACAGCTAAATCAAATATAAAGTAAGCAATAGTAGCAGTTGACTATTTCATTAAATGGGCTAAAGCTGAACCGCTAGCTTCTGTTGCTTCAAAGAAGGTGATAAATTTTGTTTTGAAGAACATCATCTGTAGGTTTGGTGTACCGCAAAAAATAATCATTGATAGTGGAACTCAATTTAAGAGCGGCGAGTTTCTAGATTTTTGTGCCAAGTATAAGATCAAGAAGAGTTTTGCAGCCGTTGCTCATCCGCAGGCCAATGGGCAAGTCGAAGAAATTAACAAAACCTTGAAGTCAACCATTAAGAAGCGACTCGAAAAAGCTAAGGGTGCTTGGGTAGACGAGCTTCCACTTGCACTATGGGCATACCATACCACTCATAAAACTACGACAGGGCACCCTCCATTCTCGCTTGCATTTGGATCCGAGGCTATGATTCCAGTAGAACTGGAAGTCCCAACTTATAGAAGAATCCACTTCAACCAAGAAGAGAATGAGAAACTGCAGCTCGAAGCACTCAATTTTCTTGAAGAGAAAAGAAGAGAAGCATAACTCAGATTCATGGCATATCAGAGAAGAATAGCTCGCCATTTCAATGCTAAAGTAAGGTGCAGAACCTTCCAAGTTGGGGACCTGGTTCTGAAAAGAATCATGATAGGAACTGGGGTGCTCGGACCTAACTGGGAGGGACCATATATGATTAGCCAAAAATTCTCTGATGGTACTTTTGAGTTGAAAACCACGGATGGAATCCAACTTCCGGGAGTGTGGAATGCTATACACCTCTGTCACTACTTCACTTAATGTTTCTTTCGTATGTTCCGGAAAAGTTGTAAATATCATGCATTGTAAATACCATGCAACATCAATACAAGCTTTGTACATACTAATGAAAGAAATTCCTTTACTTGCCTAAATCGTATGATTCGCAAACTGTTTTCTAAGATTCATTTTGATTGTGGGTCCATTAAAGGAGCGCTGACGCATTTATGACCTAATAAGACCTGGTATTTATTATAGCACATCCTAATTGGGATAGCTCAAATATCCATTTCTCAATGCTTAAAACATCATTTGCAATCAACTCGAAAATGTGAAGCATAGTAATGCAAGGAAGAAACACCGGGGACTGAATGGTTAAATGGCGTGGTGCTCAAAGTTACGGATAAAACTGCAAGTTTCATAAAAGGGGCACCTTCTTAATTGTAAGGTCCCAGGCCCTAGTTCTAAAAATCGTAGTAAAACCCGATAAATGAACTAAGGTCGGCCCCAAGAAACAACTCAATTTTAAACCAAAGACCTCCCAGAGGGGCACCCAGTCGACCGCCGATGCCATGAATACATGGCCAGATTATGACATACATTGGGGCTTTAGAACCAAAGATCTCCCCGAGGTGCACCTGGTTCATCGTCAAAGTCGTTGATACATGGCTGGATAGTGATATAAACACTGGGTTTTAAAACCAAAAACCTCCACGAGGGACACTCGGTTCATCGTCAAAGCCACTGATACATGGCTGGATAGCAATATAAACACTGGGCTTTAAAACCAAAGACCTCCCCGAGGGGCACTCGGTTGATCGTCAAAGCCATTAATACATGGTTGGATAATGATACAAAAACTGGGTTCTAAAAGACCCCTTCAGGTGCATCCGATCAGATGTTGGGTCTTCCAAATCCAACTATTGATTATGGGTCTTCCGAATCCAGTTACTGATGGACCCAAATCCCTTTCCAAAGGTGCCTTACAAATTCTACAAGTGGTTGAGTCATTCAGTCACAACGAATAATGAGTTTATGAATACCTCTTTAAAGGAACGGAATATAAAACCTCTCGAGAAGAGGAATAAAAATGAAAGTTCATCACCACAAAAGTGGGCATGAGTAGGATCGATTGAAACTATAATATTTTAATCATGATCATGCCAATAAATTCAACAATGGCAAAAACACATGATCAAAAAAGTTCCAAATTGGTCGCATGATATCACGTTCAGCCTTTAAAGTTGGTTACTAATTTTGGTATGAGGGCATTACCACAGTGTTAAGGAAATTCAATAATGCTCACTTAAACATACCATAAACTTGTCACAACTTTACAATAAAGCTTAACACTCATAAGGTTTACTTCGACCAATGGAGCTGGCTCCCTTGGTGTGACTAAGGCAGATTCGGGAACTTCGGCATTGTGATAAGTACAAAATCGATCGTTCACGAAAAAGAAATCTCAAAACTTCCCTAGTCACAATAAAGGGAGTCTAATGAAATTGGTTGAATAAATCCAGTTAGCAATGATCCGTGGTCACGATTGGAAAATTGTTGTTTACTAAAAAAAGAAAAGCACTGTAAGATCATTGTTATACCAAATGTTGCAAATGCAAATGAGTTGTGATAAAAGAATTTGTGATGCAAGCATGAAAAGAAAACAGATGTGGAATGAAGAACAAGAAAATACGACAATGCTAAGAGTAAAAGTTTAAGTACAGAAAGTAGAACACAGTTTCATTTCAGCATCACATAATAAGATAGCAGAATCACAAAGTTACCAAGTCATAAATCCAGCACGTAAGTATCAGACACAGAGAAATATAAATTAATAAGCAGGGGCCGGCACCCGCACATACAACCGGACAGAATGCAACATATAGAAAATAACCGAGAAGCAAAATAAGTTTGTATCGAGCACTACTAATTCTTCCTGTCACTTGACCTTAAAGCTGGTTTGTTAAGAGAAGGAGGAGTGGTTTCTTCCACATTATCTAGATTTTCTTGAGATGATAAAGTAATCGGTTCTGTGTCTTTCTTCTTCTTCTTGTGCTTCTTCGGTGAGGAAGACCTGGCAACATTATTTCCTTTATCCTTGGAAGCATCCTTTGGGCTTTTATCCTTTCCAGTGGCCCCAAGATCGTCACTGAGATTGTAGTCAACATCTTCTAAGTCTGAGAAAGCAAATATTCTTGCATCCTACGACCCGAGAGCTATAATCACAAGCAGGGAAGTGTTACTAGGAGGAGGGGGAGCAATAACAGAAGCAAGAGGAATGGTCATCAGGGGTGAATCAGTTATGCCAGCTTCAATTGTTGTTCATCGTTTATAGCGGGAGAAGATAAGGGTGAAATTAAACCTAGACTATGGAAATAATGAGCATAGGAGGCAAGAGTCCCAGGAGAATCAAAAATGGACTCTAAGTATGACAAGGTATAATTGGTTTCGATTTTACCTGCATCTAGAAGACTTTCCTGGGAATTCCTATGCTCAATTCTCCAGCCTTAGTGTTTTCATCAACAGCTTCATCATCTCCACTTTGCTCCTCAGTAATATTCACTATATTGGCATTCCCCTCACTAACTACTTCTTTTTCTTTGGGAACATCAGGAGGGTTAACCAATGTCTGTGAACCAGAAGCTCCACGGTCCATAGGATCAGCAGGAGGGCTAGTAGCAGGTTGGTTTTGAATTTGCTCTGCAGAAGTACCCCTTTCCTTGGCTAGTTGAGCTTTTCCCTCTGCCAAAGCCTTCTTAGATTTATCATCTAAAAGTCTGGTAATAAGTTCATCCTCACAACAATCATCACCATTGATTTTGAGCACCCGTTCCTAGACAAGAGCTAGAGTAGTTGAAAAGATGTCTCCTAAGTAATGCAAACTCCCACGAATCATGACGCTGAAGACATAAAATCGGAATATGTCATCCTCAGCCTCATCCATAGCTTGCTTAAGAGTCTCCTCAGCATTTGTCTTGTCTCTCTCGAGTGATTCAACCTTAGCTGTCAATGTTTGATTGGAAGCCTTTAAGGAATCAATGGTTTTCCTTAGTTGGGCTGCTTCGTCCCGATACTGCTTGGAGAAATCCTTTTCCACATATAATATAGCTTCAACATTGCATTTGGCCGTTAAAGCTTGCTTTTCCCTTTGTTTAGCAGCCTCAAGTTCTTTCCGGAGCTTCTTATTCTCATTATCTAATGCCTCTAATTCTGTAACTCTTTTATCAAGTGACGCAATGGTGGCATCACGAGAATCTAAAACTTTTTCCCATTTGATATTATCGTTCTCTAACTCGGCAATTTTGGCAAGATTAATGTTATGACGCTTTTGGAGATCATCACCAAATTTACTCCATCCGCGCAGCTTTCTCTTAGCACTATCTTTGACAATATTCCACTTCGTGTCAAGTTGGCTCTTGGCATTGTCAAGTTGAGTATTTGTTTGCCTTATTACTGCATGTACCTCCTTAGATAGGTCATCAGCGTCAGTTAAACTCACACCATGATCTAACATAAGCCCTTTTAAATTCCAACTTGGGAGTCGTTCGGAGGGAGGAACACTCACTGGTTCTGGATCATGGTGAGGCTTATAAATGATTGAGTGGATCTCAGCTGGAGGACCAGGGGGACCAGAAGATGAAACTAATCGGGGCCTAATAGGAAGCTTCTCCACTCGAGAATAGTTGTACGAGCCATCCTTTCCTTGTTCATCCCTTCATCGCTTCTTCCCTCGGCTCTCTTCATCGGGAGTATTTTCTTGAGCCAGGAACGTCTTTTCGCTTCCTCCACCTCTTCCTCACGTATCCTCCATCTCTGCTCCTCAGTCAAATATGACTCTAGTATGTGTGAAGGTTGATGAAAAGATTCCAAGGGCGGAGGAGGATGGAGTTGTTTATGATGGTGTGATGGTCGTGAGGGATCATATTGTAACAAGTGCTTTGGATCAATGATATTGCTCTTCTTGCTGAAGTCGGATCTGAAACTAGATGAACATTTCCTTTGCAAATCTGAATCTGAAATAAGATTAAAAATGAATTTCAATGCTTGACTTGCAAAGTACTGAAGGCAAATTACAAAGTATGTTTATTAGGAACATGTGTGCGATAAACATGTTTCCTAAAGCATTGCTACTCAATGGATCAATTTTCTTAGTAGGATCTAAAGAGACTCCTAGTGATGTAAGATATTTTCCTGGTCGATTTTTGGCAGCATCCTTTAATAAGGCTTCTCTGGGTTGAGGATCAAGGGGCTAGTTAACAACGTCATCCTGACTCGCCCAGATTGTCAAATGTACCTGCGGAACCCTCCTCCGTTGCATTCTGGATAAGAGGATCCTCAATTTTCGTTTCAATATTTGGGTCAGTATCTAGTGCAAGTTCGCTTTCCTTAACATGTTCAGTTTCATGAGCAGATTCTAACTCAGTGTCCTCTCTCTCATCTTTCTTAACCTGACCACTTACATCCTTGACATGATCAGGATTCCTTTCTTTAATGGAGGTCAAATTACTTTTAGGAGGTGTTTTGATGCTGCTTGCAGTATCTGAGCATTTCTTTAGAGAAGCTTTCTTTGCAGGCGACTTTTTAGTAACCTCTTTCTTAAAAGCTGGATCTAGTATTAGAGTTCGTGAGGGGTCAAGAAATTGATATTCACGAAGAAATGGTTCTGTAATTAAGAACCTCCTAGACCTCTCATTCTCATTAACACCTGTCAGGAAGCTGAGCAAATTCTCATCAACAATATCGCCTGATTCAGCAAATGGAATTTCTGGAAGGATAGAAAAGGAATTTAGAACTTAAGAGAAAGGAGAATAGAACAAATAGAATCCTCACTTCCTTCCATCCATCTTCCAAGGAAACTATCCGGACATCGGATAAAGCAATAATGGTCCACATATCCTTTAATGTTGTCTGCCAAGTCTGTAATAATTCTGGAGTGCTTTGCTTCCATAAAAATGATGGATGGTTTATGCCTCCTTTTGAAGGCATACAATGAACAAATTTCTGAAAATGAAGGCGTTCATTGTTTAACTCTCATGAACAGTATATATAAACCCATTAAAATGGCGTAGCCATTGGGATGTAGCTGCATAGGGGAAATAGCCAAGTGTCTTTAAATCATTTCTAAAAAGGGATTGAAAGGAGGTACAGCTCCCATCATCAGCATTTGTCGATTAACCGCCACAAATTCCGAGGGAGGAGAATCAACAAATTCATCTTGTTTAGGGAATTTGGCATCAGTCTCTCGAATTCTAAATTGAAGACACAAGCTCTTATACAACTGTAAGCTGAGTTTGGTCAGAGTCCTTTCAGTGGGGATTCCATCAATACGACGTGGCATAGGAAATTCTAGATTAACTCCAAATTCAGGGGAATTAGCCATCTCAGTGTTTAAGGGTTGACCAGAAGTTCCAATTTTGGTAGATTCAGATGTTTCTGTGGGTTGTCCACGTGATTGGTTGTGAGTCATCATTCCTATAGTTATGCTCTTAAAATAAACTATATATCTCATATGGAAAAAGTGTGCCATCATAAATGTTATCATACAAGAAAAGTTGTAAGTTGAATGAATGATCAATACCGAGCGGTTATAATAGCCTCTAGTAGTGACCAATCGGTATGTGTTGCTTCTCGTAAGGCTAACGATCACCGATCAGTGTTATTAAACTACTGAGAAAACAGAGCTAACCGACTGGTGTGATCATCCCTTGGAAAAACTTGCACTAAGGTCTGATCGGTGTTCCATAAACCAGTGTCAAAGATCTGACTGAACGACAGGATGTTGAAAACAATTGAACAACTGGCTAATATCAGGATAGTTTGACTGATCGGTATCGAGTAATATTTAACTGGTCAGTATCAAATTAATTTGAACCGACCGGTATCAAATACACTTAGACTGATCGGTACTGATCGAACTGTATGAAATATCGACCGATCCGTACAACTGATCATCCACCAAGACGGACAGTCTTTTATCCTTTGAAGGCCAGTAATACTCTCCGATCAATAAAAAAAAGCAACGTCCTAACTACTAACAACAGGATTCAACAACATTTCATTCGAATAAAAATATGTGGTTATGGTTCACAGATAAGCTAGATTGTACGCAATCCCAAGAACAAAAGCAGTACAAGCATTAACAGCATAAGCTTATATGCATAAAATATTTAATCAATCTCAAATAGAGGCTCGTTTGTTATTGCAACAACCAGAGATAACACATGAAAAGTTAAGAATTTTCGACTCAAGCATAAAAACGAACTTGTTATGAGCATAAAGCTAACATTAAAATTTTGAGAGGAATGAAGCTTACAGACCCTTCATATTCAATCACAAACCTAAATGAGTTATAGGTAAACCCAATCCTATGTCTTAGTATCGAGATTGGCATCTAAAAACCTAAATCCGTCGTACAATTCTTCTCGGCCCCAAAATTGATCACATTCAAATCGTAACTGCATTATTGTCAAATAATGAAGATTTTACAAAGAAGATTAAACCTGCAAGTGATCAATTTTGAACGACGAAGGGTGAACCGGGTTCAAAAAAAGTGTTGAAGGGTTTCAAATCCTGCAAAAACTAAGGTAAAAGATGGCGAGATGAATCTAACATGCTGAGGCACGGGATTGAGAAGTAGACTTGAGAATTTGAGATAAAAGTTTTTTTTAGAAGAAAGCGAAGGCCATTGATAAAGATTTCTTGTCGGTTGGAAGAACGAAGCAAACGGGAAGAGTAAAGGCCATGAGAATGATATATAGCTAGCGGCCAAATGGGTTGATCGGTCCATAAAGGCCCAGTCCACCAGACCGATCTGTCATTTTTTAGACTAGTTCAACCTAACCAACCGGTAATTCAGTTTGTTGAGGCGAACGATTGTGTGTGTTGGATCGATGTAGGGTCCGTGCAAATGGTCCATCGACTTGAAATTTAAATGTTCATTTCGGAGTCTATAATTTTTTATGAATAAAAATGGTAAACTCCAAGGGGAAAATGTTTACTCCCGAAAAGTCGCACGCACTTTGACAAATCGTTACATTGGTAATGTTAAAGCACTGGGACCGATCAATGTAAGTAATCATCAAGAGCCCCAATTCAATTTTCATTCAAAGCTACCGATCGGTAGAAGAGTCAGAGCACTCCTCATATGCAGATGGAGACATGCCGATCATTATACACGTAAAGGGACCTGATCGTTATCACAAGATTTCACCCATGTAAGAACAGAGCACCGATCGGTCAAAGCATAGGACCGCTGATTGATGAGAGAGTGGGAACTCACAACAACAGGATATTTCACATGCACACCGATTGGTCAGGGCACAAGTTCACCGATCGGTTAGAGAGCAAGGGCGCACCATAGCATGGAGATTCACACGCATACCGATCGGTAGTGGGTCAAGGCCACCGATCAGGTGAACTCATAAACTCCAGCCTAATCATTTAGATAGTCTAGAAGAGGATACCGATCGGTCAAGGCTAGTAGATACCGATCGGTTTCATAGGATGATTAATGACATCAGGAGACAACTGGCCAATGACAGACTTGTAAATATCACCAGATACCGATCGGTGGTCCAGATTACTATGTCACCACGTTCTCCAAACCTATAAATAGTGGTCCAACCCCACTTTAATGGGGGACGAATTTCCTTGCCACGAAATGCTGCTGAAATCTATCTACAACTATTTCGCATAGTTCTAACACTCATCCATCATCATCAAGTGAAGATCCATTCATTCATTGATCATGGCCTTCATAAAATTCACCCAAGTGATCTAAGACTTGGGGATCTATCATCCAAGTTCAAACACTTGAAGAAGTCCTTCCAATCCTTCTCCGATCATATTTTATCTCTGCTGGTCATTCCATTTCTTCATGACTTTGTATGAATATAAGTATGATCTACAAGTGAGATTGTGATAAAACTTGTTGTAAGAGTGAATCCAACCTTGTAATTGATAAATTGGTAATAGAATCCTATGTGAAAGTGGATGTAGATCATTTAAGGATTGAACCACTATAAAAATGTTCGTGTGTTTTACGTTAATGTTTTTTATGCCTGCAATTGTGGCTCCACATACATTTGTTGAAGTACTTAAAAGAGTACCTTTGGTGTTTCATACTATTTTTGGTATAAACATTTGGCAAATGGTCCATCATCCATCATCCATCATCCACCATCCATCATCCAGAGGGCATTACACAACTACATGAGCATTAAATATAAATAATTAATGCTTACAACAGTCTGTCAGTCAATCGATTGACATACAACTAAACAGTTGGGATTAGCGTACATCAAATATCATCCCAATAGTCGTGTGGGGCTTTAACCAATAAATACTGAATATTATTTGTGTAGTTCGGCAATGTGTAAAATTTATCGTCCCAATCAATGTCAGTTAAATGGGTGTACATAAACAAATCATCGGATTTGTAAATGAATATTTATTTTCATTTCAGGTGAATTTTATGTCGTTCATATATACGTTAAAAATTATATTTTTAACACTTAACTATTTCATATAGTTCATACATTTAGTAAAAATGATATTTTTATTGTTCAAACAGTTTATTCAACACGTGAATATTTTATATAGTTCCTTTATACAATAAAAATGATATTTTTATTATTTAAATATTTTATTCACAATCAATTTTGCAACCACAATCCAAATTTCCACAATACAATTCAAACAAACAACCATAGTTTGTAGAATAAACAGTGTCAGGGGCTACTAAGCCGCGTCTGCCACCTAGTATATACTTAACTGTATAATAATTTGAGTGAGAAGGAGTTCTCACATTGGGATCCACTCCTCCATTCTTTATTCGATGATTTTATTTCCATTCGGATTTGAATTTGCCTTAATTTCTGATTTGCTCCAAATTGGACCCAGTTAGTCTTGTTGTGAAGCTCTCGACTCCACGATCGCAACAGATCCAGTTTCGCATGATTTGGACCTCATATGAAAAAATTGTAACATTTAACACGTTAATTACATTTTGAAATAATTAAAATAAAAGTAACCTAATTAGCAATGTTTAAAACAACATTTAAAAATTGTAACATTGCCTTCTTCTTCATGATTTTCCATGTACCGTTGAACCCATCGCTCCAATTAAAACCTGGTCGCCCCTCCTCCTGTAGCCGACCGGACGACGATCCCTTCGTACCCCCGCGTGCACCTACGCGACGGCTTCCCACAGACAGAACCCTGTGAAGTCCAATCACCCCTGTGCTGCCAGAGAACGCTTCGAACCTGCTGAGTTTGAGAGCAAAATTCGAGCTCCACACACAATTAAATCTGATCTTGACTGTATGAAATGGTAGAGTAGAAAAATCTCTACAAAATTCGCTAAGGAATTGAGATTTAATTCACTGTATTTTGGTCGCGATTTAAGGGTTTAAAATGGAGCAATATCGCCTTTAGATCGCTGAAGTGTGGCGGAATACTGGGTTGACCACGAAGAGATAGTTGACTAGGGTTTTTGACTTTTGACCCTATTTATAGAAAATTAAATTATTATTTTAATCAACTTTAATGTCAAAATCACAAACGAACTCCAAATCAAACCCAACGACTGTCATTCCTAGCAAAGTACCCCCATTCCGGACGCAACGGGACATGTCTCGTAAGCCAATTCGATTGTTTTGATTAGTTTTCCATTAAATTAAAATATAAATCAATATATTTATTTTGAACGCACATTTTAATTTACCGGGGTCACGTACTGACTCCAAAAATTGCAAAAAAAATTAAATCTTGCTATGTTTTGATGATATGGTCCTAACAAAACTAATTTTGTCGAATTTAAAGGCCGTTTGAAAAACGGCCATTTTCCAGTTGATTAAATTCAAACTGAAATTACTTAACACGTTTAAATTCACCCTGCTCACATATTAATTCCAAAAATTATGAAAATTGGAATCTAGCAATAATTTGATATTTTGGATCCAATAAAAGTGGTTTCGTCAAAAACGGAGGTCGTTTGCAAAATGGCCATTTTCAAGGGCTATATATTATGTAAAATATATATAAATTCCATAACGACTATTTAAACTTTTAAACTAGTCATAACTTTCAATTTATATTAGAAAATCTAAATTTTTCACATTCTTTAGAAAGATATAATTAAACGAATTTAAATATTTCTGGTTTTACTGAAAATATACATTCATTTGAAATTTAAAATTGAATTTTCAAACTACCACGCCATTTCTAACTCTATTTATAATTAAAATAAATTTATACATTCTAACTTTGATTCAAAATAAATTTTCAGTCATTGTTATTTAAAATAAATCATTTTAAATATTCAAAATCATTAAAATAGCTAAAATAATTTTTTTAAATTGGTTCTAAAATTCCGGGTTTGTTACAACTTATCACTATAAATTTATCATAAATGAACAGAATAGTTTCCGCTTTAGACACCTTCATTTTAATATTTCTACAATTATTTGTTGAACCTCTTAAATTATTTAGTGGTATTTTATATTTTAATCAGTACGTTTAAATTATTCATGAAATATTAAATTCTAATTATTTAAGTAATCTTAGAGAGTATTTAGTCCGTTTTTCTAATCTCTCTTAAAAATATACGTCAATTTTGCTATATATATGTTTATATTAGAAAAAGGTAGTTTTCCATGCAACTATAAAGATGTATAAATCACATAACATGAACTATGTATATCAACAGTAATGACAGACTTAATTTATAAATTAGTTATGATTCATTTATATCAATAATTTCTTGTACATTATATCATAAAATTCTATTTGAACATCAATAACTTCATAACAGATTTATATTATTTTTTTACAAATTTCTTTTCAGTTCTTCCTGCTAATCTATACAACTAAACTAGCTTTGTAATTTTACATTTAACTTATTCAAACAAATTCTATTAAATAATATTGCTATTTCATTGAATAAATTACTAACATACATCAATTTCAACATGTATATCTATATTAACAAAAATGATTTTTTTTTAAAAAAATCTCAAATACACACACATACATATTATTTGCGTAAGCTATAGAACATAAATTGCATACAAACAATAATAATAATAATTTTAATTAGTAGTTTATGTATTTTGAATTAAAATATATCATATACTGCATAACAAAGTTTTTATATTAACATTAAAATAATAAATACTATTTTTAATAATATTATCCTGCGCAACGCACGTATTACACGATAGTTAATTAATAGTAAACAACTTTGATCATAATTAAATCCTTTCTTCCCAAATTTAAAACTCCCTCTACCACCTTCTACTTAAACCCAAATTGTCAAAATCTTCAAGCTTCCCTAACTCCCTCAAGAACGACGATATCACATTATGTCAGCTCCAACGAACTCCTCTTCACTCGAGCTTCGCTATAGACCCATCCACAACCAATCCGCACTATCCTTTCAAACGCGAGCAATTTCCATTTCCTGTCAAAATATTAGCCTTGCGTTTCCCGGAAACATGATCGGACCATGCTAAAATGCTCATGCCACTACCTCTTGCCACCAAAAACTAAACGCTGAACTCACCATCCCCAAACTCGAACTATACCACCCCAAATCTGTAACCTTATTTTCAATGTAGAAATGTCGAGCACTAGAAAATGATGCCCACCCTTCAACTTCCATACCAGTAGAGAGATCCCCCTTTCATGAACTCAAAGATACAAGCAATTTGCAAGTTTTTTTTATTTATTTCAATTGTTATTGATTTTAAAAGATTTTTTTTTGAATAAGAAGTGGTGACTACAAGTGAAAAGGATGACGAGAGTATAAGATTAGTTTAGAATAAGGATGTATTTATAGGCTTGGTTTTATTATATTATACGCACATGTATTTTGCATTGAACTTTTTACGTTCGTAGAACTACATAGATCATCTGATAGACACAAAATATGAAATCTTACAACAAGTTACTATTTCGGATACGATGAAACTGGTTTTAGCGAATTACTAGATTGTTTCCAAAATGGATATTTTACATGTCAAATCAAAATAGATTAAAAATAAATTCAATTCAAAACACTCAAGTTTATTGATAATAAATTACTATTATCGTTCGTATCAAAATAGGATTTTACATAGCTTCAAACTAAACTAATTTGGATTTTTCAACCCAACATTTTCAATTAAAATTATTTCAAGTCATTAAATCTTAAAATTAATCATTTTAAGTATTAAAATTAATTAAATATTCTTGTAAAAAATCTGGTTGTTATAGTTTTGGCATTCAACAATCAACCATCGATAGTTAATTAACTATTTAATCCATATCAATCAATATTGATAACAACTAATTGAACAATTTAAACTGTCTCTTAATAGCACATAATGAGATTTATTTCTTCTCAATAGATGTCCTTAGTAGTCTATATAATTCAGATTAACTTGATAGTATTTTATTTGATGAAACGAACAACACATACTAATTATTAATTAAATAATGCTATTTAAAACTTATTTATTTGGAAATGACATAAATTTGTACTTAATTAATTGTAACAATAAACCAAACTATGGTGTTGTGGTCATGAATACAAACACAATGCAAGAATCTGTTCATCGATCAAATTTAAAGTGAGAAAGTTATGACTGTTTTAAACACACATGTGTGTGTGTATATATGTATATATATATATATATAATTAAACACATTTTAAATTGCAAGAGTTCTCAGCCGAACTCAAGCGGACGAGGCCCAAAATCAAGTACACGACCCAAAATCCAGCTCCATCCTCCTATTTTCTTCAATTTAAAAGGCTAATCACAATTTCCATGTCTATCATGTACCTCACACAAGCTAGCCAACACCTTAATTACCAATCCAAGAACACCAATAATCCCCGCCTTCGCTTGCTCCACCATATGTCCTTCTCACCTTGATTTGCACGTCCTTGAATCACAAACCGATCGAGCTATAGTAGCTCGAACTCCGTTGTAATGCGCAATGAAAATGGTTACCAAAACCCATCAAACATTAACAAAACTTAAGCAAAGCCTCGACTATCACCAATGCACCATCCAATTTCCCTGTAATCGCCTCCATTCAAAACTACTATAAATAATTGGTAACTCCAAGTTAGCTTTGGCCACTTTAATCACCCTAGCACCCTAAACTCCCCTCGGACCACACCAAAACTTCATGCATTGTAGAATATATCAAAGACAAAGGAATGCAGATCGATTTCATGATTTTACAATATGAGAATCAATGGAAAGTGATTTTAATTGATGCAGGTAAACGCAATAAACATACTATATTTTGATCTTGCTGTTTATTTGTTTGATGTCTGTTGATATTTGTAGTCAACAAGTTCTTTGTCTGATATTAAAAGCAATTCAGTAAAGGAATGGAGAAGAATACAATAACGTGAAAGCATCTGGGTTGAATGGTCCAAAATTTTTTTGTAGGCGATCATAATTTATGGACTATGGATCCTCCTCCCAACATTAGCTGGACATGGATGTGCATTTTTAAAATTAGAGCATCTATTCTCCCGTTTTTAAAATTCGATGCATCAGCTTCTATGAACACTAGTTTCTGGCTCGATCCATGGATAGATTATAGACTAATACTTAACGAAGTTATACCGTATCATGAGAAAAAAAACATGTCTTGCATTCATGAGCTAGCTACTATGGGGAGTTTACTTATTGATAACAGGTTCACTCTGCCAAGAACTTCCTTGCCGATTTGTGCTAAAATATGGAGGAGGATACATACCCTTCTGCCATCATCTCCGAGTCAACTCAGAACTACTTGGGCTGTATCAGGTGAGAAATTTTCCATCAGGCAACTGTACAATAGTTTGATGGGTGTGACAACTATGCTATGCTGTAGGTGGCAAAGATTTATGTGGAAAGGACATAATGAAGCCAAAGATAATTTCTTTCGCTGTAAAGTTATAAACAAGGCCCTTTTTGCTAAAGTTAAATTGGCTACAAGAGGAACGAATATGTCCATCTACTGCTCTTTTTGTGATTTGGAACCTGAGGACGTCGGTCACATATATTTCAAATGCAAGATAGTTAATGAAATATGGAAGGAGGTGATGAGAAAGTCCGATAGGGATCGCACTGAGAACAATAATACCGAGGAATGGAACATCTTCACGAGCACATCAGGTCTGTAAATCAGCAGGCCAAACTACTTTGTTTAGTGCTAAAGACATTTATTCTTGAGGTTTGAAAAATCTGCAACAAAAGAATATTCATACCAGAAAATTCTATTCCAAACTCTCTGATGCAAACACATATCATGCGTGAGATACGAAATGGGATTCAGATTATTTCCCATGTTTTCGATCCGGGCTTTTGGAGATGACGTCTCTCCTTGCTGAAAAATGGCATTTGTTTTTTTTACTGTGCTTAGCTTCTGTTTCGTTTCCTCTATGATTGTTAGCCATGTTTCTCTCTATTCCTTTTTTCCTTACTTACCACTTCTTCATTTCAATGTAATCTTTCCCTGGTTATCAATAAAGTGGTAGGGGACCACTTAACCCCGTCGGCTTTGCCAAAAAAAAAGTAGGAGAAGTTATCACAAAAAAAAATTGAAATATAAAAAATGAGTTTCATTTTCGATATTAGTTCTAGAGTCTTCCTCCTTATGCTAAAAATAATTATTATAATTCATTTTCTACTGCTCATCGTGTCTAATAGGTAGGGTAGATGTACATCCGTTGCTAAGGTGTCAAAATAATAAAGCTTCTCGTGTACATAACCGTTGTTATATTTCCATTTTAGAAACATATTTAAATTTTAACAAAAAAACTTTTTTATAATATCATTTCACGTCCAACCATTTTATTACAAAAATTAAATGCAGGACTTGAAAACCACATTACTTATGTCCTTTAATGTACTTAATTAAGATTTGGTCTTTATATATTTTAAGCTAGGGTGCTAAAATCATAATTTAAGGTGTACATTAACTTATTTGTTAAGTAAACATTAAATCAAAACAATTAAGATATACATTTAAATATATGTACTTTTCTTATTACTTAACATCAAATCATGATTTTCAAAATTATTAAATTACATTTTAATATGCTTTTTTTTATAAAAAAATAATTTTATAAACCTTTAAAATATGTTTAAATTATTATATATACATTTTTATAATGCTTTAAAAGTAAAAGTTTGAAATAAACTGCATATTTTTTTTGGCAAGGACAACCAGTTTTATAGTGATCTACAACACAATTTTCATTAGAACAAATAGTGAGTGCAAAATAATACAGGAGATAGGCAGATTATCTATCTGTTATGTGCATTTTCTTAGCCCAAGCTACAAACAACAGTCTAATTTAATTAGCACAAAGGGTGATAATCAGGGCTAGTACAATAAAAATTATAAAGGCAACAAAATATAAGACATCACCATGCAGGGTGAACAACTCCTCCATAAAGCGAGATGAATTACAACTACGAATCAAACCACAACATGGGGCAATTGCTAGACCGACTCATTGTCTCCACGCAGGTAGAAAAGTTACTTGTACACGAACCAATCAAAGTAGCACAAAGTTTCCACCATTCGACTTCCCCATAAACAATCACTTCTGACCTTCGGCAATCATAGAAAAACTACGAAGAAACACCAATCCAAGTCAAAAGAATTGCCAGACTCTAGAACAGACACCAAAACAAACCAAAAGACCAAACGCACAAACACCAATCGAAATAGATTAAAACCAACTGACAATCCCCCAAAGTGAAACAAAACAAAACACAGACAATCACCAAAACATAGCCAGCACCACAATACTAACTAGGTAGAAAACAAGACAAACCTTAAATCAGTCACTGAGAAATCATTAAAAAAGTGAACACCAGCACGTCGTGGAGCACGATCCGAATACATAGTCCAAGCTAGAGCAAGCCTTCTATCTGGTGAAGAGAGAACAACCAGAGCAATCAATATGAATGGAAAGATGTGACTTGCAATGCTTGCGAGTAGAAAAGGCAGGAAGACAACCAAGATAGGGACTGGAGTGATAAATTATTGCTCAGTGGGCAAGAGTCGATGGAGGAAGCGAAATGTTCGACAGGAGCTAGCATGAGAAGAAAAGGCTTCGGGAAGGAGATAGTTACAGGAGGACAACAAATGGAATCACTCAAGACTCGATAAAGCAGATCTAAAGTTGTAAATGATGGGAGAGATGATAGAGCAAAAAAAACCACAAGGGAAAAGTTAGGGTTGTCAAATAAGAGGATCTGGAAAAGAAAACAACAAAGGAGAAGGAAAAGAAGCATAACGAAGAAGATCGATAGGGAGAAAAATGAAAAAGACGATCGCGGCAAGAAGCCTAGTCCTCGTTGGAGTCTCCTAAGCTCATTCCCGTATTTGATGATTTTTTGAAATATTTGTTAAAAGGGGTTTTAGCCTCAAGGACAAAATGAACAAAAAATTGTTCCATAAGGACAAGGAGACAAAATTTTATCCATAAAGACAAATGTTAGTGTAAAGGGAGGAATCCAAGGGCCCACTATAATTCCTCCATTTACACTAAAATTTGTCCTTATGGACAAAATTATAGCCTCTTGTCCTTGTGGAACAATTTTTTGTTCATTTTGTCCTTCAGGGTATTTTCCTATTGTGTAAAATACATACTTATATTAAAATAAAAATAGAAAAGTTGTTTTTTATTTTATATCATAAAATTATAAAGCCTTTGTAATCACTTAAAACCATTATTTGAATGATTAAAATAAATTCTTTGTCATCAGCAAATCATTTAAAAAGGATTTTGTAACACCCTACCTCCGTTAAGGTCACTCACAGAGGGAATGCCTTAACTTCGGTGGAGCATTGTAGGTAAAAGATGCAAATAAATTACAAGATAGACAAATAAAGCAGCGGAAAATAAAGTCATTTTATAAACCAACTTAATTCAGTCAAGCTTTTACAGCAGTTTCCTCAATCATACTTAAATGTAATACGTAGATCTTCTATCTTGATTTAAAAACTTCCAAGAATAAAAGAAGCATAAAAACAATAATATTCCCCGATAAAGCATGAACCAGCCATAGCAGTGGAAGAGAGATAATCCAAAGCGATACACCAACTAATCTTCAAGCTTGGAAAGAGAAGAGGTCCAAGTTAGGATGAGCTATTCCCTCCCTGACTACCTAGGGGGAAACGGAAGAAAAGAGGCGAAAAACAAATTAGGTCAGGCATAAGTCTGGTAAGTCCAGTGATCTTTCAGCATGCAAACAAGATAAAGGATCATGACATGAATAAACCGAAAATAGGACAATACCATAAAAACAAGGTAACCAAAGACAAGATAAGTGCAATGTGAACTGAATGCGCTTCTACTTTTTCTCTGCTTCGCTACTACTCTGTTAATCTGGTTTCTATATTTATCTCTGCACCACCTAACTAGTGTCCCAACTAGTAATCTGTATAAAATGATAATCGTGATCCCAACCCCCGTAATTGTGGTAGCCTTCAAGTGTACATCTATCGTGAGGATTCCACCTCAATCAGCCTAATTGCCATGAACATGTTAGATGTACCCTTACTACCCTATCGATCGGCTCCCTACTTGTATTCATGTTCCATGTGTCTGTGTCAATCGGCCCTCTCTTGCGTGTAGATACCCTGTGTTGGTCCCACCATAAGGTGTATCAATCCTTATGATAACGACCCGACACGATTCATGATGCACAGTGTATAACTACTAGTACCCAGTGCCTGCTTTTTCCCACTCCAGAGTACGTGTACGCCCGTAAACCGTCGTAACCTTCACTGACGTACCCCCCTGCCGCTGCTTTGACCGCTTATAATCAGCCCAGTAATCGTGCCCCACCCTGCCTAGTTCAGGGTACCGTAATACATCCATGTGGGTTACTACTGAAATGGGTCCCCGTTACTAAGGTTTCCTATTGGTTAAGTTTGTGGACCTATATTTACTAATATTACCCACCAACCCGATATGCCCTCCCATCGATTCAAGCATTTTTAATAAACGGTTAAGTTTTGTGGGCCTATATGTACTAATATTACCCACCTACACGAGATGTACATAACCCTCCCATCGATTCAAGCATGTTTATTTAATAGTTAAGTTTTGTGGGCCTATAATTACTAATATTACCCACCAACCCAATATGTACTTAACCCTTCCATTGATTCAAGCATGTTAATTTAATGGTTAAGTTTTGTGGGCCTATATTTACTAATATTACCCATCAACCCGATATGTACTTAACCCTTCCACTGATTCAAGCATGTTTATTTAATAGTTAAGTTTTTTGGGCCTATATTTACTAATATTACCCACCAACCCGATAAGTACTTAACCCTTCCACTGATTCAAGCATGTTTATTTAATGGTTAAGTTTTGTGGGCCTATATTTACTCATATTACCCACCAACCCGATATGTACTTAACCCTTCCACTGATTCAAGCATGTTTATTTAATGGTTAAGTTATGTGGGCCTATATTTACTATTATTACCCACCAACCCGATATGTACTTGACCCTTCCACTGATTCAAGCATGTTTATTTAATTGTTAAGTTTTTTGGGCCTATATTTACTAATATTACCCACTAACCTGATATGTACTTAACCCTCCTGCACATTACGCCATATTAGTTAAATGTTGTCCGCTCATGTTAACTTAACCCACTCATTCATCATGTCATGTTGGTTAAGCATTTCTTATTAACTTGACCCTCCTTACTTGTCATGTTGGATTGGTTAAGTGTTTCCTATTAACTTAACCCCGTTCGTTCATTAAGTTATATTGATCAAGTGTTTCTTGTTAACTTAACCCCACGTATTAATCTTGTTGTATTGGTTAAGTGTCATCAATCAATTCAAGTTAACTTAACCCACCTATGTGTCATGTTACTTTGGTTAAGTGTTGGCTTCTTATGTTAACTTAACCCTACTATAAATCAAGTTATATTAGTTAAGTGTTGCCCTCTTATTTTAACTTAACCTTTCCATAAATCAAGTTATATTGGTTAAGTGTTTCTAAATTTACTTAACCTCACCCACTTGTCTAATTAACATGTTATAAAGGTTAAATGTTCTAAATTTACTTAACCTCACCCATCAGTTTAGTTAAAATGTTGAGTTGGTTAAGTGTTTCCTTAATTGACTTAACCCTACCAATCTTGACATAGCTTTATTAAAGCACCAACCACTCACATTAGACAGGTATTGTTGTGGTCACTGGATGTGCCGGTCGGTTCCGGGCAGTTTTACACCACAACTGGATCTAACCTCGGTTCTTTTTTGGCTCAATGCACTAACCACCTACATTAGACAGGTATTGCTGTGGTCACTGGATGTGTCGGTCGGTTCCGGCCAGTTTTACACCACAACTCCGTCTAACCTCGGGTTAGGCATATTCATCTTTTATAAATTTACATATTTCTTTTTTATGACAAATTCCGTATGTAAATTATTCCCAATTTAATTATGCCATAATTATCCTTTTAATTATGCTCACAATTAATGGTGTACTAAATATACCATTTCACGGACCAATCTATGTCATGTAATTTTTCATTTTTATCCTACATATTTATATGTAAATTATAAATTAGTTATTTTCATGGCCCACTTTCCTTCTAAATCACATTCAAAATTTTAGGTATATAGATTATACCATTTTCATACCACTTATCATGCTTATGTGTGAAATATGCCAATTACATGTAATTTCATGTTTTCCCCAACTTTACCTCCGTTGTACGTTCGCAAAATTACATAGAATTTTAGGCTCGATATTTTAGCCTAACTTATAAAACAAAAAGGGGAAAAGAGGAACTTTGCAACATTCCAACATCATACAAAAGTATGGATCTAACTACACATATGTCACATGGATTTGGCATAGAACAATATACTTTTAACTATGAACTTGCAAATTTGATCTATGCAACATGAACCACAAGCATATGAATTTGCATAAAACTATACAAGTTAAACTTGGCATGTATTGGTGAACTTGCAAATTAGATCTATCATAAAGGCATATGGATCTAACATATAAAGTTGTAGATCTAAACATATAGGGTCGTAGATCTAAACATGTATGCATAATGGCTCTAAACAATTAGGCATAAACGACATGACTTAGCCTAAAATTTGTATGTATCATAATATCACCAAACTTACATATGATAATTTCACTCCCAAATTCCTATACAACATCATAGGTTTACTCACCAATTTCCACATAACATGATAGGTTCGATAGACCAGAATAGTTCATAGGCATATATGATAGAATAGACATGAATAAACATGAATCAGCATCACATACAACTTGATACAATTCTATTTTACAATTCATTACAAATCATGTCTTTAATTTATTCACATCTGAATGATATAACTACACTTACAATCAAAAGGAAAAACTTGATTTCAGGGATCTGTGTTCTGAAACTGAATTGCTCGCCTTTGATGTAGATCGTTTAATCCTGTTAGTTGAATTAGATTAGTTTTGATTTGATTTGAATGTAGCTTCTATTTTGCCTTTGAGTTGAAAGAGATGACGACAATTCTAGGTTCACCATTGATGGCATGACGACCCTAGGAATATTTTTGTGTGGCTTAGGGTTTAGATTTAGGTTGCTTATATAGAAGTTTGATTTAATAGGAACCGTCAGACTAACCTAGAGAAAATCAAAGCCATTCAGACAAAATAGAATAGCCACATCAGCCCTAATGACTCAGCAAGGAGTCCATCAGAACCAATCAGATGCCACATCTGCCTAAGTGTGAATCGGCCCACAGGTTGACAGCCAAACACCCTGAATCGACCCCTTGTCGACCCAGCGAGGCTCGGGTCGACCTCAAAGTTGGGCCGGTTCGGTTATTCCCCCTCGGGATTCGCTGTTTTGAACTTTTTTGCATATTTATTTATTTAATTTATATATATATATATTTTCCTCATATGCATACAAACTTCAAAGCTTAATAACTTCTTCATAAGGTATCCGTTTTATGCAAACCAAATGTCTATCTTGACCAAAATTTTGAGACGAACGTAATAGCGCAACCCATTTCATTTAATTCTTCTTCTAAAAATTAAGTGTTCTTGAATTTGTTAGTTTTAACATTCTCAGAAAATTCGGGGTGTTACAGATTTTGATAACTAAGATTACAAGTCAAATATTTAAATAAATTAAATAGTCACAGATTAATTTGACAAAAATTTTGGTCGTCCATTCTTCCTCCCTCAAAAGAATTTTATCTTGAAATTTTACCCTAAACCACTCTAGAAAACAAACCTCATATTTTACTTAACAACCTCTTAAGCTAGTATGATGAACAAAGATCATCCATGTAACGACCCGGTGGGAATTCGGTGCCTGAATTCCGACAACAATACGTAATCCCGTATTAATTGCCAAAACTCCAGTATCAAAAACACCAGATAGTTAATAGAAAGAAATTAGAGGGTGTGATAAGAAAGAAAGAAATATTAGAATAGAAGAAGAAGAAGAAACAACACAACACAGAGTCTCACATCGCAGCGGAACAAAATATAATATAAAAATAAATTTTTACTGAGAGCTTGAAATAAAACTTACAATTATCAGAGTACATCACACAACCGGGAAATTATAATAATTTGTCCTCATATACAATCACACAGAGGAATAATATTTATATAACATAATACGTCAGAACATCCGGCCAATCTTTTCACAGCTTCCGATAACCTGAACCTATGCAACTCGGTATAACCCGAGCATTACAAACGCCAGATCAGTCTAGTGAAGCAGAGTGAGAAAACACACTAAGTTTAAGGGTATCATCCAACTTGAACGTTTTGGAAGAAAATGATAAATCGTACGACCAATCCACATATAAACACGAACGGTTTTTACCTTACGATAACCCAAATCATTTATTTTTTTGAAATCGTATCTTTTTTGGTATTATATTAATGTCTAAATACAAATAAATATCAATCTAGTAGAACGCTTGCATCTCATGCTCTACATATATAGTATACAATCAAAACCATTGGCACTTATTGGAGAATGGATTTCCATGGCAAGGTATGGGCAACCACCTTTCTGACAATGTATCTCTAGAGAGGAATACACTGGGTTCAACAAGAACGTCTTGCAACATAGGCTAAACATGATCGGCCCCACATTTCGCTTGACAGTACTAAATATATTGTCACCTACGGTACTAGCAACATAACCGTTCTCGGGAGATACAGAAGTGAAAAGAAGAACAAATATAAATATTCTCTAGATGGTGACAATACACTCTAATGGGAGCAACCCACATAGCCATGAGACCTACCCAATTTTTACCATTTCTTGGTTGATGAGGGTTGAGATCATAAATACCTTTAGAACATCTAGCCACCATTCACTTTGAATGCCACATTGTCAAATCCGTCAAATCAATAATTGATGTCCACAAATATACTCTAGGTATAAAAGAAGTGCCCTTCTTTGCCACCAACTCCGTATATTTGTAAAAATCAATGTACGTGGTTTTTAGGAAACACTATGTCAGACATTCATCCATACAAGTCATCTAGAAACAGGATGAATCGAAGGTGCTCTCTTATTGAATCTAATATAGGAATCACACCATGGATCAATAGCATGCAGTCCTTACGATCCATTGATTTCAACCACGACAGGATCACCATTAGAATATCTCCGGGCGCGACTCCAAAGAATTCGACAAGTAGTCCTTTCGTTTTTGAAGATCCACGGCCTTCGCTGCTCCATCTTTAATCAGCATGTTCCATGTATTCCTTGATTTGGAATGGGGATTGAATATAAATTTGATCCCGGTCTTTCTGTAGCAAGAATCATATGGGTCAGATTTGATAGTTGGTTATCTAACTATCAAGTAAAAAATCATGAAAATAAAATGAGCTCACTGATTAAGTACTCGGAATTCCTTGGCCTTTTGAATTAAAAATACTTAACGAAAGTTAATTTAAGACTCTTAAAACTTTCAATATTATGAATATAGCTTTTTACTTCTTATTTAACATAAGGTTTATTCTCAAAACTATTTTTATTTTAATACTTAGGAAAATATCTTATAATCATATCAAATTTTTAATTCAATTATCATTTGAAAACAATGGCTACACCACTTCTCATTATTTATAACTGAGAAAATCAGTTCAACTTATCACTCGTAAAGTAATGTTACGAAATCTCTTTTGTTTCATTACTTGAAAACGATAAACAACCCTTATTCTTTTAGAATATATCCATTCAAAACTTCACTTTTATATTCCATTTAGCTCGAAAATACTGTTATAATTTCAACCAATTCCCTTTTATTTCTTTTTACTTCAGAAATATCATTATTTACATATTCTCAAAACTTCTCATTTCCGTTACTTTGGAATTTTCATTTTCGTATTCTCAAACCCTTTTATTTCCGTTACATCGGAAAACACGTTATATATTCTCAAATCTCTTTATAACATTGTGTTATTATTTCTCAAATGGAGATAATAAATTATTCTCAGCTTCTTTCCCATTATAAACTTATCTCATCCTTAGATAATCCTGAAGTCGTTCAAGTTGGGGTATTTTAATTACCTCTCAGACCTTGATAAACAATGTTTTTATCTTAAGATAAATATGAGTTGTAATTCAAAAACCGATATTTATTCTAATATCAAACCCCATCCCATTTAACTAATTTACTTAAACCATGATTTTATAATCAATTCTTATATTTAAAAATCTCCTTTTCAAATACAACCATTATTACTTAATTCGTTGATTAAGTAAATATATATTAAACATCCCCTTTTTACTTTGAATTCCTTTAACCAATTTATTTTATAACATGGATTTTTATAACAAAATCCTTTACCCTATACCATTGCAAAAATGCTCTTTTTATTTTTCCAATCCATTTAACCCTTTTTCCTTTTGAGAATCTTATTTCCATTTCAACCATTTTACTTAATTCGATTATTAAGCAACGTTAATTTAAAATTAACGCTGTAACACCTCATTGCTTTTTATAAACCTTGTTTATATAAATCTGGCTTAATATATACCCTTTTTATCTCAATTCTCTTTTCTAACTTCCAATATTAAGTAAACAATTAATTTAAGCTACTTTATTTGTTTAAAATTCCTTTTATAACTTCGTTATAAAAACTCGAGTTTTAATATAAAATCCTTCATGAACCCCTCCCACTATTCAACTAAATTTCATTACAACTATACTTAAATTATTATTTATTTAAATAATTATTAACTACTGTATATGTAGTTAACTTCTCTAATAACTAAATAAATAGTAAATTTCTTTTAAAATCTTATTTAAAACATAAATAAATATTCGTTAAACTCTTTCATTAGATTAATTCAACCAAACTAAATAATAATCACTTTCACTTAAAACGGTTGACTTAGTCAACCCAAAACACGGTTATTTCGTTAATTGATTTCAATTGGTCCTTCCTTTAAATTAATTAATAATATAATTAATTTAAACAATTCCATTTAATTGTTTTCTTAAAAACAATTATCCAACTCTTAACCGTTAGGTTAATTTCCTACTCTCTGGCCTATAAATCTAATTAACATCAGAATTTACTTTATAAAATCAATTAATAACTAATTGTAAACTTAAATAATAAATAATAAATATTTATTTCTTTTAATAAACTTTTATTCAAAATACTGATTTAAAAAAAACTATCTTTAGTTATAAAATAAATTTTATAACTTTATTTCCATCGATTTACCTTACGATAAATAAATATTTAGAAAACGATTGATTTATAGGCCATATACTGCCAATTACTCAACTAATACTGCCCATTGGTTAAAATAAATAAACGTTGAATTCCCGGTCAATGATCAATAATCGAATCAATCATCCAATCAGAACAGTTCATATGATGATAATATGAAAATAAATCATATCTAATATGTTTGAGGAATCCAGTTGAATCCCTCCAACCTATTTTTCCCTACATCCGAATATGTTACCTCAATATAATCATTTAATTCAATATATCAATATAAATTCAATACTTAACCAATAACAGCAATTTAACATCAACCATTTAATCTCACACGTTTATATAAATATAAACTTGACCAATAAGGTAAGTTACCTCCATTGGTTCCAATCGTTAAAATAACGATTTGGTGTTTCATCAAAATTAAACAATGTTTAATTTCATTGGTTCAATCAATATATGCAATAAGCACACAATTATAAAACCCGACTTATATAAAATATAAGTGGGGAGAACTTAGTGAATTTAATTCACCTTGATTTCATTTGTTGTTTAACTGAGTTGTTTCAATTAAATTAAACAAGCGTTAAATTTAACTGAAATTTCCACTTGATTCCAATAACGTCCATAATTGTTCCATGACGTAGATCTCGTCAAGACGAGTCCACTGTTTCTTGTTTTGTTCCATTCTGATAATATATGAATTAGTTATTAATATTTAAATTTTATATGATTTAAATATACTAATTATCCCTTATTTAAATATTTATATCACTAATTACATTTAAAATCAAAGGCTAATCAGATTTACCTTCTTCACGTTTGTTCATGCTTCAGACTCCCAATCATGCCTGTAAAATTCTCGACTTAGTCTGTGTGTATATATATATATATATATATATGATTCAAATAAGTACATGATAATTTCTTAATTAACATTGGTTAAATTAATCACCTTTTTAAATAAGCTAATTATGGTAAAAATAAAAACTTCGGCCGAACTTAACCATTTCCTCCCCAGGTCTCTTCGTTCATTTTGTACTGTTCCAACAAGGCCCACACCAAATTCATACTTTAATATTTTGGTTAACTAACTTTCTAATAAAATATATTGACCTAGATTTAATTAGGTTATTCCAAGGATTGGCCAACTTTAGTTTTGAAAACCCAGACTCCCAATTTGTTTTATTCCCTCATCTTCTTCACATTCTTTTGATTCCCAAAATCCAAATGCCATTTGACTTTCTCCTTTGCACCAATTCGTTCCCACTGTCATTCATTGTCTTTTCTTATACATTGCTTTCCAATAACCGATCGTATGCCTACAAATTGCATTTTATTTTAATAACATTTTAATTATTATATAATAATAATTAATCTAGCTTCAAAATGATATTTTATAAGACTAATTACAATTATAATTACATTGCATAGGAAAGAATTCAGCCGACTTTATTTCATTGCTCTCGTATGCTTCCCATCCTCGTGTTAACTCCAAAACCCATACTTCCGTCCCGTCCCCTCCCCGTTGCGCACACCGCTGTCCACCAGAGGACCCTCGAACACAACCTTTCTACTTGCCTTCGCGCTTCCTACCAATGCCTGAAGCTTGACGAAACTCAATGCTTCCCAGCATCTGCGATTTTGCCTTAACCACCACCACTCTTGAGATTGATTCGGGCTGTCATGATGATTAGAAAACAATCATAGCCGTTGAGATTGAAGCTCTCAACGAGCTAAGCATTTTTGCAATCAAAAGATTTTTGAATTGGTGCACAATTTGATTGGAATTCGGAGGAGAACGGGGCGGTTTCCTAGCTGTTGGTTTGTGTTAGTGGCAACTGCATTTTTTTGACCCCGCGTGTAAAAGAGAATAGGGTTTGTCCATTATATATGGGGTATCTAAAGTGTATGAATTTATATAATATAATATATTAAACTTGACCATGAAGTAACGTTTTTAAACCACTACGTACGATTATCAATCGAGAGAAAACTCATAATCCCAACATAAAAAAATCCGGACATGATGTTGCAGGTTTCGTCGAATTCCGAGGTTGTTTGTAAAAATCCCTTTATAACCGATACGTGAAAAATCATGCGTTTAAATTTCCCACAATCACGAAATAAATCAAATCAACTTGAAACCTTGCAATTCTACTTGTCCTTTTCCTTACGGATCCAATGAAATTTATTTCGTTAAAATCAGAGTTCGTTTGGTCAGTCATTTATTACTTTAAAGTTATCCCTGTCTAAACTATCCAAAATAATATTTAGGATTAAATAAAAACAGAGGCGTTTACGGGTACCGAATTCACAAACGACATCAGAATGCCATGAAATTTTATATCATATAATAATTTAACATTACTGCTCCAATGAAACTAATTTCATCGAAAACCAAGACCATTTGCAAAAATGGCTTTTTTTAACGCTTATAAATTATCGAATAAATGTAAATAAATTACAAATGAATTCAATTAAATAATAATAATAAATTATTATCATAATCCAAATTGAACATATAAATTATACAATTTAATATCATTAGTTCGAGTTAAAACTGTATCCAAATTATATTAAAAATCCTCATAAATTATTAAATAAACGTTATCGTTTATTAACGATTTCTATAGCGACTATTTCAATATTTGATTTGGACATAACTAACAATCTATAACACGAAATCTCAATTTTTCTCTTTTGTATGAAAATTATAATCAACAAGATTCCAACGTTTCTTATTTCACAGAATTCCGATTTACATCGGATCCTGTATGTAACACCCCTGCATTTTTAATGTAATTAAAAATATGCATGCATGTATATATTATATGCATAGATATATTTAAAAGGAAAAATTAAATAATGTATAAGTACATTGAAATGAAGGAAAATGAACTGCATGCAATATATATATATAAAGAAGTTTATGCAAGGAAAAAAGTATGCAATACAATTGAGCATGTAATAATGTTAAAAAGGAAAAGGAAGTACATGCATGTAATTATGATAGAGAAAACAATTAATAAAGAGAAAAGTTAACGTAATTAATGTAAATGGTAAAAAGGTGAATTAATAAAATTGCATGCAACAATAAATGAGAAGGGGGATATGTGTATACATGTTATTTGAAATTCAAAATTTTGTAGGAAGATAATACATGCACTAAAAATAAGGAATGGGTAAATTAATGATTTGAATTAATGCAATAAGGGAAAGAGAAAATGTGACTTTATTGCATTAAATAAATGGATGATGCATTCAATTGTAAGGAATGATGTGTATATTCAAAAGAAAATGTTATAAACATTAAAATGGAGCAACGAATGAGTGCTCAAATTAATAAACATTAAGCAGAGAAAGCAACTAAATGTGAAGGGTATGATCTTTTGAAATTCAAACCTTTTAAAAAAAGCAAACTAAAGGCCATCAGCAAAAAAAAAATGCATTAATAGACATGCAGCAATGAATTAATATGCGATATAAGGCATGTATATATATATATACATATATACATGCAATTCAAAAGGAAAGAGTACAAATCAGCAAGCCACAATTGGAGGAAGGTTAATGTTATTAAATAACATTCAAATCAGAGATGCATGCACATGTGATTATTTATAGCAAATATGCAAATAAATATACATATATATATATATATGCAAATTTATGGCGTTAACAAATTGGGTTGAAGTTGACTAAATGTTAAGTATTTAGTATTATATATATAAGAGGCAACACTAATTTGAGGTTAGGGGAATATGTTTTAATGGTAAGGAATGAAATTGGTAAATTAAAGACATTAATTTTATATTTTGGGATAATATAACGGTTACATTAAATATGGAAAAATAGAATTCTTTTAGGGTGAGGTGGCATGTTTTGATTGGTGGGCGCTGCAACATAGCCATTTTCTCTTGGTTGAATAACATGGCTATTCAGATGAGCTTTTAATTACATCCTAAGGCCCTAGTTGCTCTAACCTCCCTATAAATAAACCCTTATACCCAACCCTAAAATACACAACTTGGCGGCTAGGCTGAGGTTTTCCATGGCTTCTTCTTCCTCTTCTTCTCTCTCTCTCTCTTCTCAAAATATCTTCTTAAAATAAAAAGATAAAACTATTATCCCTCTCAAAATAAAAGAAAAGAGTTCAGATGCCTCTAATTACGCTGCACGAAAAAGGAGAGAAAGGCCATGAGTGCAAAAATCAGAATTGGGAGAGCATACACTGTGAGTGGGGTTTAAATTACCCTTATGAATAATTGTATGCATATCGTTTAGCAATTCCCCAAATTAAAATGTTTAATTCAATTAAAATTTATAACTTTTACTTTTTTCCTATTCTGTTCTTTTTCTCGTTCCTTTTTATTTTTATAGACTAGGCTAACTTCGAGCCTAGTCCAGATCTCGTTGAAAGGCATACATATGAACAGTATTGTAATAGTGGAAGGATATTTGGGAAATTGAGACAACTTGCATGATGGATTTTAGGCAAAACCTGTGATAGGGGAATTGTTGTATAACTTATAAAATACCGGAAATTGGAAATGTTGATAATTTGGCACATAACGGTAGATATTAATTTGGGACATTAATGAAAATATGTGCAAATTAAGTTGGAACAATTAGGTATATTTGGAATAAAGATTACGGAAAAGGGGGAAAAGGTTGATATGGGCATAAATCAATTTGGACATAATTGTGTATAAATTAGATTATTGGCATAAGTTGGATTGGGCATAATTGGAAATAATTTGTATACATGAAGTTTAGCATAAATTGTTAATGATAATGAATGCAAATTAAATTGGGTGCAATCTGGCATAACATGTATACGTAAGATTATAGGTCTAATTTGGATAAAAATTATAAACATAATTTAGGTTGAAAATTATGGGTATAAATTATAATCCAATGTTTGAAATTGGAGACATGAATTAAGAAAGTAAGTTCAGTTATTGTTTAGATTTGAACACATAATAGAAAACATGACTATAATGAATCGAATCTAGAACTATGCCTAATTGTAATGATAACCAATTCTTATTCTTTTGTCAAATCTGAGATTACATATGCCAATGAGACTGTTACTAGTGGTACAATTGAATCTATCTTGTTGTACATCGAATTGGCGATTCTTTTATGTTCAGTTCTATCGAATCTTTATGCCTATGATGCAATCTTCTCAGTTTGCTCATTTTTATTGTTAATGTACAACAAATCTATTGGAACCATGATTCTTGTGTTTGGTACACCTTTACATTATTATTCTCTTATGACAATTCTTGCGTATCTTCTCTATTCCCCTTTTTGTTTTATTCTATGAATACTAGGTTCATTTGGAAACCTAGTTTGAATCTTGTTGTACGTACGATTGAAACGCAGGGAATTGGGTATAACTTAATTAAGTAATTTTGGGCATAATAAGTAAATGTGACATAACTTGAATTGACTACACTTGTGGATAATTGACATATAGACTTCGACATATATGGTAAATATGTAAATTGGTTAAAAGATGAACATGCCTGACCCGAGATTAGATTGAGTTGCGGTGTAAGACTGGCCGGAACCACCCAGCACATCCAGCAACCGCAACAACAGGTCTAATGTGAGAGGTTTGTGCATCAAGCCCAAAACCCGAGGTTATAATGAATTTGCGATAGAAGCCTGCCCGGAACCGCCCGTCACATCCAGCAACCGCAAACAACAGTTCTAATGTGAGAGGTTGGTGCATTAATAAATCAATTAATGTCAATGAACAGACATGCTAAGAATGGTAAGGTTAAGTAACATATGAATAAGCGACACTTAACCAATACAACATGTTAATTAAACAAATGGGTGGGGTTAGGTTAAATTGAGAACACTTGACCATTATAACATGTTGGTTTAGGAAACTCTAGTAACAGGGACCCATTTCAGCAGTAACCCACATAGATGTATCATGGTACCCAGAACTAGGCGCGGTGGGGCACGATTACTGGATTTGTTGTAAGCGGTCAAAATTGCGGCAGGTGGTGCGTCAGTGTAGGTTTCGACGGAGTACGGGCGTGCACATGCTCCGGAGTGGAAAAATCAGGCACTGGGCATCAGTAGTTATAAACTGTGCATCCTAAATTGTGTCGGGTTGCCATCATAGTGATTGATACACCCCATGGTTGGACCAACACAGGTAGCTACAAACAAGCGGGGCCGAATGACACAAGTAATAAATACATGCGAGTAGTAGCCCATCGATAAAGGGATCATTTTATTATGAACACATGAGGCTAGTTGAAACAATTGTTAGTAGACGCAAAGAAATAGAAATGAGTGCGATAGCATATTCAGTTTATCTTGCCTTACCTTGTCTTATGTTATCTTGTTACAGTGGTATTACGAGGGGACCGCGTGAGTGGGCTATCATGGGTTGTACCTCAATTTGGAGGTAGCTACATATACATTATATTAGGTTAATCTACTAAGGAGTAGATGGGTGCGACGTGCGTGTGAAAGCCTTCAGTGCTAATAACACAAATAACCTAATAGATGAGAAAATGTAATTGAACGGTATATGTAGGATTATTCAAAAAGTGTAGTTTAAATTCATTCACATAGAACTTATGTTCTGACCCCCTCCTCATAACATTCGCATGTTAGGTTCTTGACAGAGACTGTATAGCTTTGGATACTGGTTTAGCATTATTATTATTAAGGTAAGGCTATGTTTTAACTACATTATATTTTATTCCTTCCGCTGTGAGATGTTTTTCGAACTCTGACATGTTTTATGTCTCTGTCTTTTCTGCAGGATACCAGAGCAAACCAATTCGGGTTTCGATGGATTGGATTTTTGGAAAAAATCGGTCTGTTGGAGCGTGGGCTGTTACATCTGGTATCAGAGCTTCAGTTTAGGGTTTCTAGGGAAATAATGAGTAAGCGTATTCGTATTTTCAAAAATATAAATATATACAAACCTAGATCCATAAGGAGCCCATTAAATAGAAAGAGATAAAATATGAAAGAAATGGGATATCTATTTTGTACACTAAAGAAATGAACATAGAAATTTTGAGACCCTTAGGTGGTTTGGGTGGAAAGTGTACCACATGTTTTAGAGAAAGACGAATCCCATACGATGGAAACTGAAATGTTAGTATTTCATATTAGTGGGTTCAGAAGTGAAACCTTCTAAATTAGAAAAAGATTAAAAAGAGGAGAATGGATTAGGAATATTTATAGTTGAGTTGGAGACCCACTTTGAGTCTAACCCAACGATTAACTTTTAAGAACTTGAAATTATAAAAGTTTTGGCGAAAAGGGTTTGTGATGTTTTCAAGTTTTAATCTTAAATGTATTTTGATGTTTAAAGAAAATATGTATTTGGTTTTAAAGCAAAGTGGGGGTATACTTTGTAAAATAATGATTTTTTATTTTAAAGAATTCTCTCATAAAAAATGTACGTTATAAAGCATGTATAGCTCACTAGTTTTCATATTTCAATATATGAAAGGATTTAAAAGTAAAGCATACAAAATGTTGCACTTTTTAAAAGAAAGTTTTGAAATCTCTATTTGGTTAACAATAATTTTTTATTATTGTTTTAAAAAGAAATTTTGTTTGGTGGACAAAATAAGTTGTAGAAAGCTAGAATAGAGTAGATTTTTGCACCTTATAGAAAGCAGCCAAAATTAATATGGTAGGTAGAAACAATGTAACCCGATAGTTGTCCTTATCTACTTCAGTTTTGTGATTTGAAAAACATGTGTTTTGCATTTTTGTTGTGACATGTTTTATGGTTTGGCAAAAGCAAGTTTTGGAAAACAAAACAAAGTTTTAAGCACTTCTAATTTTTGGAAGGAAAATGATATGAAAAAAAAAGAGGTCAAATCATGCTTTGAAAAAAATGGAGTAGGTAAGGATTAGTGTCTAGAAAGAACAAGAAGAAGTTTGAGGCTATGAAGTAAATAACAAGGACCATCTTGGAATAGTGGAAAATTCCCGTAGAATGCATAAGCATTGTGAGGCCTAGAGTTGTTGCTTGAAAAAAAAAATGTAGGCTAGTAATACACAGCAAGGACTAGTAGTAACTACTAGATAGAGAAGGGAAAGTGAGAATTGAGGGTTTGTGGTTGGACTTTTCTTTAGTGAAATAGTCTTATAATTCTTGGCACTTAGTAGTAGCTGTGTAGGATAATGGAAGGGCTTATTTAAAAACAAACTTAAATCGTTGGATTAAGTAAAATAAGCTAAGAAAGAAATATAGCCTAACTAAAAAGAAAACAATAAAGTCAGAAAAGCAACAAATACGATGGGAAAAGAAAATGAAAATTTTAAGAAAAGATGAAAATTAATAAATCTTTCCAGGATAAGTTGAAAAAGAAAAAGAAGTTTTCTTATGTAGTTGTGCTTGGGTAGGAAAATAGGAAACTTTTTATAGAATAGTTATGTAAAAATCCAAGTGCAATTAGAAAAGGTACATAAAAGAAAAATGAAAAATGTAAATTTCTCCGTTTAATACCTTTTTGTAACATAAGAAATCGAATTTGGAAAATTAGTTTTTTTTTCTAAATTTCGAATTTAATAATGATTGGTAGGGTTTTGGATGCAACAATTGGATGAACTATGCTCTTACTCTGTAAGAGTGGGGGGAAATTTAGGTGGAAAATGTTTTGGCTTTTTTTAAAAAAATATTGCATTCATATAGAACTGCAAGTATATTTAGGATGTGAGCATCATGTTTTGAAAGAGTTTTTGAAAGGTTGCATGCATATAGGTGGTACCAAATTAGGCATACATGCATTACTATGATTTATTTCACTTGCACATGTGCACAATGTTTGCAAAAATTGGATGCACACATGATGAATGTATAATATGTGAGGGATTAATTGATTTTACCCTTATCAAATTTCGAGGACGAAATTTCTTAAGGGTGGGAGAATGTAACACCCTGTATTTTTAATGTAATTAAAAATATGCATATATGTATATATTATATGCATAGATATATTTAAAAAGAAAAAATAAATAATATATAAGTGCACTAAAATGAAGGAAAATGAATTGCATGCAATATATATATATATATATATAAAGAAGTTGATGCAAGGAACAAAGTATGCAATACAATTGCGCATGTAATAATGTTAAAAGGGAAAAGGAAGTACATGCATGTAATTACGATAAAGAAAACAATTAATAAAGAGAAACGTTAATGTAATTAATGTAAATGGTAAAAAGGTGAATTAATAAAAATCGCATGCAATAATAAATGAGAAGGGGGATCTGTGTATACATGTTATTTGAAACTCAAAATTTTGTAGGAAGATAATATATGCACTAAAAATAAGGACTGGGTAAATTAACAATATGAATTAATGCAATAAGGAAAAGAGAAAATGTGAATTTATTGCATTAAATAAATGGATGATGCATTCAATTATAAGGAATGATGCGTATATTCAAAAGAAAATGTCATAAACATTAAAATGGAGCAATAAATAAACGCTCAAATTAACAAACACTAAGCAAAGAAAGCAACTAAATGTGAAGGGAATGAATGTTTGAAATTTAAACCTTAAAAAAAGCAAACTAAAGGCCATCAGCGAAAAAAGAAGAAGAAGAAGTAATTGCATCAATAGGCATGCAGCAATGAATTAATAGCCAATATAAGACATGTATGTATATATATACATGCAATTCAAAAGGTAAGAGTATAAATTGGAGAAAGGTTAACGTTATTAAATAACATTCAAATCAAAGATGCATGCACATGTGATTATTTATAGCAAATATGTAAATATATATATATATATATACGTATATATATATATATATGCATATCTATGAAATTAACAAATTGGGTTGAGATTGACTAAATGTTAAGTATTTGGTATTATATATATGTGTGTGTATATGTATGTATATGTATGTGTGTGTGTGTATATATATACATATACATATATATATATATATATATATATAAGAGGCAACACTAATTTGAGATTAGGGGAATCTGCTTTAATGGTAAGTAATGATATTGGTAAATTAAAGACATTAATGTTATATTTAGGGATAATATAACGGTTACATTAAATATGGAAAAAGAGAGTTCTTTTAGGGTGAGGTGGCATGTTTTGATTGGTGGACGCTGCAACGTAGCCATTTTCTATTGGTTGAATGACATGGCTATTCAGATGAGCTTTTAATTACATCCTAAGGCCCTAGTTGCTCTAACCTCCCTATAAATAAACCCTTATACTCAACCCTAAAACTCACAACTTGGCGGCTACGCTAAAGGTTTGTCATGGCTTCTTCTTCTCTCTCTCTCTCTCTTCTCAAAATCTCTTCTTAAAATAAAAAGATAAACCTAGGATCCCTCTCAAAATAAAAATAAAGAGTTCAGATGCCTAGAATTACGCTGCACGAAAAAGGAGAGAAAGATCATGAGTGCAAAAATCAGAACTGGGAGAGCATACACTGTGAGTGGGTTTAAATTACCCTTATGAATAATTGTATGCATATCATTTAGCAATTCCCCAAATTAAAATGTTTAATTCAATTAAAATCTTATAGCTTTTACTTTTTGCCTATTCTGCTCTTTTTTTCGTTCCTTTTTATTTTTATAGACTAGGCTATCTTCGAGCCTAGTCCAGATCTCGTTGAAAGGCATACGTACGAACAATACTGTAATAGTGGAAGGATATTTGGGAAATTGAAACAACTTGCATGATGGATTTTGGGCAAAACATGTGATTGGGGAATTGTTGTATAACTTATAAAATACCAAAAATTGGGAATGTTGAAAATTTAGCACATAACGGTAGATATTAATTTGGGACATTAATGAAAATATGTGCAATTTAAGTTGGAACAATTAGGTATGTTTTGAATAAAGATTATGGAAAGAGGGGAAAAGGTTGATATGGGCATAAATCAATTTGGACATAATTGTGTATAAATTAGATTATTGGCATAAGCTGGATTGGGCATAATTGGAAATAATTTGTATACATGAAGTTTAGCATAAATTGTTAATGACAATGAACGCAAATTAAATTGGGTGTAATCTGGCATAACATGTATATGTATGATTATAGGTCTAATTTGAATAAAAATTATAAACATAATTTAGGTTGGAAATTATGTGTATATATTCTAAACTAATTTTTGAAATTAGAGACATGAATTAAGAAAGTAAGTTCAATTATTATTCAGATTTGAACACATAATAGAAAACATGACTATAATGAATCGAATCTAGAACTATGCCTAATTGTAATGATAACCAATTATGATTCATTCTTATTCTTTTGTGAAATCTGAGATTACCTATGCCAGTGAGACTGTTACTAGTGATACAATTGAATCTATCTTGTTGTACATCAAATTGGTGATTCTTTTATGTCCAGTTCTATCGAATCTTTATGCCTATGATGCAGCTTGCTCAGTTTGCTCATATTTATTGTCAATGTACAACAAATCTACTGAAACCATGATTCTTGTGTTTGGTACACCTTTACATGCTTATTCTCTTATGACAATTCTTTCGTTTCTTCACTATTCCCCTTTTTGTTTTATTCTATGAATACTAGGTTCATTTGGAACCTAGTTTGAATCTTGTTGTATGTACGATTGAAACGCGGGGAATTGGGTATAACTTAATTGAGTAATTTTGGGCGTAACAAGTAAATATAACATAATTTGAATTGACTATACTTGTGCATAATTGACATATAGACTTGGACATATATGGTAAATATGTAAATTTGTTAAAAGATGGACATGCCTAACCCGATGTTAGATTGAGTTGCGGTATAAGACTGCACAGAAACACCCGGTACATCCAGCAACCGCAATAACAGGTCTAATGTGAGAGGTTAGTGCATCAAGCCCAAAACCCGAGGTTAGAATGAGTTTGCGGTAGAAGTCTGCCCGGAACCGCCCGGCACATCCAACAACCGCAAACGACAATTCTAATGTGAGAGGTTGGTGCATTAATAAATCAATTAATGTCAATGAACAGACATGCTAAGAATGGTAAGGTTAAGTAACATATGAATAGGCAACACTTAACCAATACAGCATGTTAATTAAACAAATGGGTGGGGTTATGTTAAATTGAGAACACTTAACCGTTATAACATGTTGGTTAGGAAACTCGAGTAACAGGGACCCATTTCAGCAGTAACCCACATAGATATATCATGATACCCTGAACTAGGCAGGGTGGGGCACGATTAATGGACTGATTATAAGCGGTCAAAAAAGCGGCAAGTGGTGCGTCAGTGTAGGTTCCGACGGAGTACGGGTGTGCATGTGCATTGGAGGGGAAAAATCAGGCATTGGGCATTAGTATTTATACACTTTGCATCTTGAATTGTGTCTGGTTGCTATCATATGGATTGATATACCCCATGGTGGGACCAGCACAGGTAGTTACAAACAAGCGGGGTCGAATGACGCAAGTAATAAATACATGCGAGTAGAAGCCGATCGATAAAGAGATCATTTTATTATGAACACGTGAGGCTAGTTGAAACAATTGTTAGTAGATGCAGAGAAATAGAAACGAGTGCGATAGCATATTCAGTTTATCTTGCCTTACCTTGTCTTATGTTATCTTGTTACCGTGGTATTACGAAAGGGACCGAGCGAGTGGGGTACCACGGGGTGTAGCCCAGTTTGGGTGTAGCTACATATACATTATATTAGGTTAATCTCCTAAGGAGTAGATGGGTGCGACGTGTGTGTGAAAGCCTTCAGTGCTAATAACACAAATAACCTAATAGATGAGAAAATGTAATTGAACGGTATATGTAGGATTATTCAAAAAGTGTAGTCTAAATTCATTCACACAAAACTTATGTTCTAACCCCCTCCTCATAACATTCGCAGGTTAGGTTCTAGAGAGACTGTATAGCTTTGGATACTGGTTTAGCAGTATTATTATTACGGTAAAGCTATGATTTAACTACATTATATTTTATTCCTTCCGCTGTGAGATGTTTTCCGAACTCTGACATGTTTTATGTCTCTGTCTTTTCTGCAGGATACTAGAGCAAACCAACTCGGGTTTTGATGGATTGGATTTTAAAAAAAATGGTCTGTTGGAACGCGGGTTGTTACACTGTATATCCAATTGAAATTCAAAACTCAATATTATGAACTACCGCACCATTTCGAGCTCGTTTATAAACTAAATATAATTTATACATTTAAACTTTGGTCCAATAAATGAATTCAATATTAAAATATATTAATATTCCAAATATAATATTTAATATAATAAAATAATTTAAATATCTGACCACTAAAAATATGGGACATTACATTCTTCCACCTTGAAAGAATTTTGTCCCTGAAATTACTAAGGTAAGAAAAATGTCATAATCCATTATCTTTAAAAATCCAAGTTATTTCAAATCGAAAGCCAATTCATTATAATCAATATAAATTTTCAAAAATATCGAAAATTTTCTAACACTTTAAATTCTCAAAAAAAATTGATAGAGTCTCCCCTGTATGGAGTGACATCTACGATATCGCAGGAACAAATAATATATATACATCGACCCACACGTTCAAAAATCAAAACCCAAAAAATTAAAATTTATATTTTCTCTTAGGCATACCTTTTATAAGCGCTATTGAGCATACTTGCTCAATTTACGTGCAGTCTACGCCATCAAATTCAGTCCTCATAGCCTTCTTGCACTGTACTCAACTCAATTCAACATATAAGTAACAAATATATGAAATTCTTAAATAATATTTCATTAATCAACAAGTATAACAACACCAATTCCAAAATCAACTTGACGTATCAATTCTTTTGCAAATACAAGGCTTAATCACTCAATTTTTATTCATAATAGTTCCATTCCAATTTATAATACTGGAATTAAATTTTCAATTCACAACTCATTTAATTCCATTAAACTATTGATTAATTTTATTCAACCAATCTATCGTCCCATAATAAACAATTCATAATCAACAACCAGTACACAACCATATCGACCAAATCAATTGAATTTACATTCAATATTAATATTTATGTTGGTTTAACATATTTTAACATCAATCGGTTAATCACTACAAAAAAAAATTGCTTTTAACTGCAATGCATAACAGCGTTTGTAAGGAGATTGCTGTTGTATAATGTTTCTTAAATAAGGAAAAACAAACATAACAGGTCAGAACATTCACATATTCATTTACTAAAATTCTCAAAGACGCTCCCGTTGAAGTTTCATTGCTGCATAAAAATAACTCCCCACTTTTAACTTGAAATTTTCATTGCCGCTTAAAACCAATTCCCCTCTTCTACCCACTGAAATTTTCATTGCCGCTTAAAAATAAGTTTACCTACTGAAATTTTCATCTCCACTCAGCAAATCCGTCAATACAACTCCTCTCCTACTTTGATATTGTCGAACAACATCGGCTAAACAACCTAGTCGATTAACCCTAGATCAAAATCGAATTATAACCCTAGATCGAAATCGAATTATGTCGCCAGATTTCGAGTTAGAAAAACTAAGCCAGATCCATTACCAGGTAACCTGTCCCCATCTGTTATATGCTTTACTTTGGTTTATTTTTGTTGAATATGTGAAAATATGCAGTTTAATTTATGTATGTAGGTGCATTATGGTGTATTAAAACTATTTCTAAATTCTACCTGAACTGAATTAACAAATTTCATTTTTGCATAGATATATTTTGCAATATGCTTTGTAAAAGCATATTATGTGGATAGTAATGCTAACTTGGACATCTTGATATGAATTATCGGTTTGAATCAGGGGACAACATATTATGTGGATATCAACTTAAACCATTGGAAACCCAAGCATCAGTTGGATTACAATGTGCCATGTACCCGACACCATTTATAAAACTTCAGCTGATTGGCTTTTGAGACATTCTCAATAATTATAAGTGTCTCCAGCTTTGCACTTGTTAGACCATTGGCATCATTCCAATTGCCACTGTAAATGACGCCAATGATCTAACAAGTTCAAAGCTTGGTTTTCCAAATTCATCCTCTCAATGTTTTACGTGTGGAGCCACTGATCATTTGCTGAAATCATTATGACTAAGTTCCAAGGTGGATTCTCAATCATCCCCTTAAGCTGAGATTCTTTGACTCAAACATTTCCTTATCAATGGCATACTTTTTACTTGCCTTCGTGATCTGTTAACTAGTTTCATATGGGTTGAGCTAATTAGAATTTTTACCTTACATTCAAGTATTTACTACTATTTGAGTCTACTTTCACATTCATTTTGGCATCAGGCTGAATATGCCGATTAAAATCCTCAATTTGACTCTGTGACTTTGTGGATGATTGGAACTAATCAAAAATCATACAATTTGCCAATGTAGGAATAGGACAGTGGTTCATATATAGTATGGAATTTGTGGATGCTTGTTGCTTCTATGATTTAAGTATATGTTGAAGTGGCAAAGTTGAATAGCATAAAAATTGGGAAGATTCCTAATTTTTATGTTATTCAATTCTTGCATCATCAACTGTAACTTACCATGTTTGTCTCTTGCAGTGCAAGTTAGAATTGAAGTTCAACTGTGTCCGATAACCAGTTGATTCCTTTTGTGCTGCTCTAGACAGTATTGTTGACCCATTAATGGTAGTATCTTTCCTTACAAGTGCCTTACAAGTTCTCAGCTTTGGTAGAAAGGTACACCTTCCACTTATATTTTCCAAACTGTATATCCCATTGTATGTTCTTGTTTGGAATAGTATTTGGGGGACTGGCTATTAGATAATTAAAGACAAGGTTGGCCATTGATTTTACGACTGATTATATTACTGTTATGATCACAATTTAATAATATTCATGTAAATAGGGGGATTGATGCACCTGAGAGTGCAATGCCATATGGGAAGGAATTAAGGGAGGAATTGGTAAAATTAGTGGAAGGAAAGAGGCTCAAGGTTAATATCAATGGTAGCGATCAATGTGGTCAATTTGTTGGCGATGTCTATTTCATGAAACGAAAGGCCTCGAACAATTTTGATACCGTCCCTTCCTGGTTCATCTGTTCTCACACGCGAGGGTGAGTATTACATCTCTGTTAGATTATATTTTACCCGTCTTAAGCTTGTTAGGTGTGTTCAGTTGACGCAATTCTGCATGGATAGTCACAGACGTATTTGGTAATTTGTCAGCAGTTTGGAGGAGAGACAATGCATGAGGTTGCTGAGGGAGAACACCATTAGTTGAGATTAGTGATTGTATGTTTAGTTACAGACTTAAAGTGGTAGGAGGGAAGTAATGCAGTGAGTACTAGCGTGCATATGCATTGAAAAGATAGTGCTGAAAAAAAAAATGCACAACCACTGTAAAAGATAGTGGTGAGAATAGTTTTAATCATTGTTCTTACTCGTTCTACTTTTTCTAAATCCATGTAATTTTTGAACAGTCTTTATGTTCATTAGATTTATTACTTCTGGCGATGTTTTCATGCATATGCTAATTTTTTGAATCATTTATTGCTGGATAAATCAATTCAACTGTGGGTCAGGTATCTTTCTTTTTCATATTTAACATTTTTCTTTATAAACCAATAATCTATTTCTTGACTTCTGAATTAACATTGTCTTGATTAGACTAAATTTCATATCTTAGGAACATGGCTCTAATTCTCGTGCAATGTAAAGAAAATTCTCATCTCCCTAAGCTGTTGAGTTATGAACTTTGCAATTATACATTTATATACATGCTTGGAGTCTTGCACATTTGAATGGGTCTAACCTGTACGTTTGTGTATAAATACTGGAAAATATGCGAATGCACATATTCAATACATATATTAGCTAGGTTAGTTGTAGTTGTTAGACCGCGAGCAACACTGGTGGTGAAAAAAAGAAATTGAATTCTGCTTGTAGAATATGTGTATACTAGTGTGTGTTTGATATGTACGTCTGATGATTTTGAGAATGGTTTCTCTTAAAGTTCAAATTGAAAAACAGTTGCGTTCACATTGTAGAGTTTAAAAACAACCGGAAGCAATATTTTGATGGCAATTAGAGCTAATTAGGTTATGAAGGCTGCTGCTTATGTTGTTTTGATCATGGTATTTTTTTCATGTTTACTGTAATATAGGATGTATTTTTCTTAATACTGATTGCTTTAAACTGACAAGGAGATAAGTTCTTAACATGTTATCTTCCACAGTTATTTGCATAGAAAGACCGGCATATTTTCATAGGCCATTTTGGGGGTAATAAAGTTATCATTGTCCATGTACAACCCTTATGTACTACGAGAAGTTGTTAGTGTTTTGAACCAAATAGGTTATAACTATGTAGTAAAACCATAATTGTGCAGGGCCTGCTGGATTGGGATTTCTGTCATGGTACTTAGCAGGAAAAATCAGAGCATTTGATATAAACTTTAGGTAATATCTCACTTTGTTTTCCATCCCCTCGTCTCGGATATGATGTTACCACTAGCCACATGGGATATGATTTTAACTTAAATTGAAAACACATGTTTTAGATGTCTTTTAGGAAGTAATCATATGTACATATCCCACATATGTCACCTGTCTGAGAATAGTATGTGCACTACTTCAGTTTAAAAAATAAAGCTTTTCAGTTTAAAACTTAAGCGCGACTTCAGTGTTAAACATGTATGGATTCAGTTATCAAACTGAAGCATTTCTTCAATTGCTTCAGTTTTATAACTGAGGCATGGCTTTAGTTTCTTTGGTTGCGTATCAATGCTCTTAAGTATTGCACGGACACTTTGGTTTACTGGACCTAAGCAATTTCATTTCTCTCGTAAGTTAGGATTTTTTTTCTTTACATCTCTTTGTGGACATTATGCAGTGGTGCTAATGGTGCACTACAATAATGGTGCACATGTGCACAACTGTAGTGGTGCAAATGCACCACAGTGGTGAACTGCACCACACAGTGGTGCATCTGCACCACAAGAGTGGTGCACATGTGCACCGTTACTTCGATGCAGCACACCATTAGCACCATTGCATAATGTCTGACGTTGACAACGATAATTAAAAGAAATCATCATTATTTCACTAATAGATGATTAATAATGAGAATTGATTGAGCTTATACTTACAATGTTGAAGCTTAAGTGGACTTGAAGCATTATAGAGACGAACAACAGAGCAATCGGTAGTGTGGACTAAAAGGAAACTATAAACGACATGCTTAAGTGGTATGTATCAAACCCAAAGGTTGAAGGGATAAATATGTATATTTTTAGCACATCATAAATAGGTTTGTTTTCATAAGTTTGTCTAATGTTATATGACATTTGTTTACAAATTTATTTTGTCTATGGATATTGTATTCATATTACTTTATGAAAATCATGATTAATAATTATATGTTCGTATGGTAGTTTCTAGTTTGATACGATGTTATGTATATTGTTTTATTGAAATACGATGAAATGAGTGTAGATTATTGATATAAATATTGCAATGGAACGTGACAATAATGGAGTTGAAATATCAGGAACTAACGACAGCGTTTACATAAGGGAGGAGTCGAAATATCAGGAACAAATGACAGCATAAGAAAAACGCTGTGAAATATTATTAATAGCGTTAATAATACGCTGTCAAAAATGGAAGCAACGCACACTTGAAACCCATAAACAGCTCATTATAAAACGCGGTGCATAAAATATTAACAGCCCAGGAAAAAAGCTGTGTAAAAAGTATTAACAGCTCAGAACAAATGCTATGAAACTCAATTTTTAACAGCATTTATTTTCCGCTATTGGAACAATGGGGCCTAAGACAATAGGTCGTTATACAGCGTTTATTAAAACGATGTAATATCATATAACAGCATTTTTGACATGTTGTTAAAAGCTCTTTTTGGTGTAGTGAAGTTCCGATTGATTTCTATTTAATTATAATTCATTCAGTTTCCAAATTCCAAATTTATTTCATTTTAATAGCAGTATCATTCTTAATTTAATTTCACTTAACCAGGTTAAGTTCCAATTCAAAATTTTAAAATCCAGTTTGAATTCCAATCAAATCAACCAACAAATGAACAAATACCTTAATAAATTAATAAAATATTATTTTCTGTACACAAAAATATAATTTGAGTAAAATTATTTCATTTAACCTTTTTACAAAACAATATTGTATCAATTTCTAGTTCAACCTGAACCAAACAAATAACACAATACAAACATTTGTATGTAAAATTTACAAATACGCTCTCATATATACATACATACATATATATATACACACACACTCAACTCAATTTAGGGTATTACTAACCCTATATCTATCGAGTTATGCCACAAAGCCATGGTTATTACTAAACCAATAGCTCTAATACCACTGTAACGACCCCGTAGGAACTCGACGCTCAAATTCCAACAATAATACATAATCATGTATTACTTGCCAAAACTCAAGTATCAAAACACCAGATAGTTAATAGCAAGGAACTAGAGAGTGTGTTCATAAATAAAGAAATATTAGAATAGAAGAAGGAGAAACAACACATATTCTCACATCGCAGCGGAACAAAATATAATATAGAAATAAAACTTTACTAAGAGCTTGAAATAAAACTTACAATTATCAGAGTACATCAAACAACCAAACAGTTATAATATTCTGTCCTCATATACAATCACACAGCGGAATAATATTTATATAACATCATACGTCTGAACTTCCAGCCCGCCTCTTCACAGCTTCCGATAACTTGAAACTATACAACTTGGTCTAAACCGAGCATTACAAACGCCGGATCAGTCTGGTGAACCAGAGTGAGAAAACACACTAAGTTTAAGGGTATCATCCAACTTGATTTTAACGTCCAAATCTTTTTGGAAGAAAAGGATAATCGTAAGACCAATCCACACATAAACACGGACGGTTTATCCTTACGATAACCCAAAATAGTTTTTTTTGAAATCGTATCTTTTCTGATATTATAATAATGTTTAAATACAAATAAATATCAATCTAGCAAAACGCTTGCATCTCAGGCTCTACATATAAAGTACACAATCAAAACTGTGGGCGCTTATTAGAGAATGGATTTCCATGGCAAGCTATGGGTAATCACCTTTCCGACAGTGTATCTGTAGAGAGGAATACACCGGGTTTAGCAAGAACATCTTGCAACCCAAGCTAAACATGACCGACCCCTCATTTCGCTTAAGAGTACCAAATATATTGTCACCTATGATTGCTAGCAACATAACTGTTCTCGGGAGATATAGAAGCGAAAGGAAGAATAAATATGAATATTCTTTAGATGGTGACAATACACCCTAATGGGAGCGACCCACATAGCCATGCGACCTACCCGATTTTTACCACCATTCACTTTGAATGCCACATTGTCAGATCCGTCAAATCACTGATTGATGTCCACAAATATACTCTGGGTATAAAAGAAGTGCCCTTCTTTGCCACCAACTCGATATATTTGTAAAAATCAACATAGGTGGTTTTTAGGAAACACTCTGTCAGACATTCGTCCATACAAGTCACCCAGGAATAGGATGAACCAAAGGTACTCTCTTATTGCATCCAATACAGGAATCACCCCATGGATCAATAAAGAGTTGTCCTTGCAATCCATCGATTTCAACCACAACACAATCGCTAATAGAATATCTCAAGACGCAACTTCAAAGAATTTGACAAGTAGTCCTTTCATTTATGAAGATCCACGGCCTACGCTGCTCCATCTTTAATCAGCATCTTCCACGTATTTGTTGGTTTGGAATGGTTTTCAAATATAAATTCGATCTCGGTCTTTTCGTACCAACAATCGTATGAGTCAGATTTGATAGTCGGTTATTTAACTATCAAATAAACAATCATGAGAATAAAATGAGCTCACTGATTCAGTACTCGACACTCCTTGGCATTTTGAATTACAAATAATTAATGAAAGTTAATTTAAGACTCTTAAATCTTTCAATATTATGAATATAGCTTTTCACTTCTTATTTAACATAAGGTAATACTTAGGAAAATATCCTATAATCATATCAAATTTTTTGTTCTATTATCATTTTCAAAACATCGACTACATCACTTATCATTTTTATAACTGAGAAAATCAATTCAACTTATCACTCGTAAAATAATGTTACGAAATCTCTTTTGTTTCATTACTTGAAAACGATAACCGACCCTTATTCTTTTAGAATAAATCCATTCCAAAACTTCACTTTTCAATTCCATTTACCTCGTAAATATTGTTATAATTTCACATAATTCCCTTTTATTTCGTTTTACTTCATAAATATCATTATATATATATATTCTTGAGTCTTCTCATTTCCATTACTTTGGAATTTTCATCTTTGTATTCTCAAACCCTTTTATTTCCATTACATTGGAAATCTCATTATATGTTCTCAAATCTCTTTACTAACGTTGCGTTATTATTTCTCAAATGGAAATAATAAATTATTCTTAACTTCTTTCCCATTACAATCTTATCTCATCCTTAGATAATCCTGAAGTCGTTCAAGTTGGGGTATTTTAATTATCTCTCAGACCTTGATCAACAACGGTCTTATCTTAAGATAGATATAAGTTGTAATTCAAAACCCGATATTTATTCTAATATCAAACTTCATCCCATTTAACTAATTTACTTAAACAATGATTTTATAATCATTTCTTATTTTTGAAAATCTCCTTTTCAAATACAGCTAGTATTACTTAATTCATTGATTAAGTAAATATATATTAAACATCCCCTTTTTACTTAGAATTACTTTAACCAATTTATTTTATAACACGGATTTTTATTACAAAATCCTTTATCCTATACCATTGCAAAAATCCTCTTTTTATTTTTCCAGTCCATTTAACCTTTTTCCCTTTTGAGAATCTTATTTCCATTTCAACCATTTTACTTAATTCCATTATTAAGTAACGTTAATTTAAAATTAACGCTATAACACCTCATCGCTTTTTATAAACCTTGTTTATATAACTCTGGTTTAATATAAACCCTTCCCTTTTCTAACATCAAATATTAAGTAAACATTTAATTTAAGCTACTTTATTCGTTTAAAATCCATTTTATAACTTCATTACAAAAACTCGGGTTTTAATATAAAACTCGTTCATGAACTCCTTCCACAATTCAACTAGATTTCATTACAACTATACCTAAATTATTATTTATTTAAATAATAATTTACTTCATCATTAACTACTGTATAGGTAGTTAACGTCTTTAATAACTAAATAAATAGTAAATTTCTTTTAAAATCTTATTTAAAATTAAAACAAATATTCGTTATACTCTTTCATTAGATTAATTCAACCAAACTAATTAATTATCACTTTCACTTAAAACAGTTGACTTAATCAACCCAAAACGCGGTTATTTCGTTAATTGATTTCAGTTGGTCCTTCCTTTAAATTAATTAATAATATAATTAATTTAAATAATTCCATTTAATTGTTTTCCTAAAAACAATTATCCAACTCTTACCCGTCAGGTTAATTTTCTACTCTCTGGCATATAAATCTAATGAACATCAGAATTTATTTTATAAAATTAATTATAAACTTAAATAATAAATATTTATTTCCTGTAATAAACTTTTATTCAAAATACTAATTTAAAAAAATCTATCTTCGGTTATAAAAAACAAAATTATAACTTCATTTTCGTCGATTTACCTAATGGTAAATAAATATTTCGAAAATGATTGATTTGTAGGCCACATACTGCCAATTACTCAACCAATATTGCCCATTGGTTAAAATAAAATAAACGTTGAATTTCCAATCAACAATCAAATCAATCATCCAATCAGAATAGTTCATATGATGATAGTATGAAAATAAATCATATCTAATATGTTTTAGGAATCCAGCTGGATCCCTCCAACCTGTTTTCCCTAGGTCCAAATATGTTACCTCAATATAATCATTTAATTCAATATATCGATATAAATTCAATAATCAACCAAAACAGCAATTTAACATCAACCATTTAATTTAACACGTTTATATAAATATAAACATGACCAACAAGGTAAGTTACCTCCATCGGTTCCAATCGTTAAAATAATGATTTGGTGTTTCACTGAAATTAAACAACATTTAATTTCATTGGTTCAATCAATATATGCAATATATTTAACAAACAGTCAACCATCAGCAATCATAGCACACAATTATAGAACCCAACTTATATAAAATATAAGTGGGGAGAACTTAGTGAGTTTAATTCACCTTGATTTCATTTGTCGTTTAAATGAGTTGTTTCAATTAAATTAAACAAGCGTTAAATTTAACTGAAATTTCCACTTGATTCCAATAATGTCCATACTTGTTCCATGACGTAGATCTCGTCAAGACGAGTCCATTGTTTCTTTTTTTGTTCCATTGATATGAATCAGTTCTTAATATTTAAATTTTATATGATTTAAATATACTAATTATCCCTTAATCAAACATTTATATCACTAATTACATTTAAAATCAAAGGTTGGTCAGATATCATGCCTGTAAATTTTTCGACTAGTGTATATATATATATATATATATATATATATATATATATATATATGATTCGAATAAGTATATGATAATTTCTTAATCAACATTGGTTAAATTAATCACCTTTTTAAGTAAACTAATTACGGTAAAAAACAAAAACTTCTGCCAAACTTAAACATCTCCTCCCCAGGTCTCTTCGTTCATTTTGTACTGTTCCAACAAGGCCTGCACCAAATTCATACTTTAATATTTAGGTTAACTAACTAACTTTCTAATAAAATATATTGACCTAAAATTAATTAGGTTATTCCAAGGATCGGCCGACTTTAGTTTGAAAACCCGGGCTCCCAATTTGTTTTTTTCCCTCATCTTCTTCACGTTCTTTTGAATTTGAATGCCATTTGACTTTCTCCTTTGCAACAATTTGTTCCCACTGTCATTCATTATCTGTTCCTATACGTTGCTTTCCAATAACCGATCGTATGGCTGCAATTCGCATTTTATTTTAATAACATTTTAATTATTATATAATAATAATTAACCTAGCTTCAAAATGATATATTATAAGACTAATTATAGTTATATTTACATTGCTTAGGAAAGAATTCAGCCGACTTTATTTCATTGCTCTCGTATGCTCCCCATCCTCGTGTTAACTCCAGAACCCACATTTCCATCCCGTCCCCTCACCACTGCGCACATTAGTGTCCCCCGGAGGACCCTCAATCACCACCTTTCTACTCGCCTTCGCGTTGCCTACCATCATCCAAAGCTTGACGAAACTCGACGCTTCCCAGCATCTGCGATTTTGTCTTAACCATCACCATTCTCTAAATTGATTCAGGCTGTCATAATGATCAGAAAACAATCATAGCCATTGAGATTGAAGCTCTCAACGAGCTAAGTATTTTTGCAGACAAAAGATTTTCGAATTGGTGCACGATTTGATTGGAATTTGGAGGAGAACGAGACGGTTTCCTAGCCGTTGGTTTGTGTTAGTGGCGGTTGCATATATTTTTTGACCAAGCGTGTAAATGAGAATAGGGCTTGACTGTTATATATCGGGTATTTATAGTGCATGAATTTATATAATATTATATATTAAACTTGACGATGAAGTAATGATTTGAAACCCCTACGTACAATTTCCAATCGAGATAAAACTCCTAGTCCCAACGTAAAACAATCTTCCGGACACGATGGGACAGGTTTCGTCAAATTCCGATGTCGTTCATAAAAATCCCTTTATAACCAACAGGTGGAAAATCACGCGTTTAAATTTCCCATGACCACCAAATAAGTTCAATCAACTAGAAATCTTGCAATTCTACTTGTCCTTTTCCTTACGGATCCAGTGAAATTTGTTTCATTAAAATCGGAGTTCGTCTAACCTGTCGTTTATTCCTTTAAAGTTACCCATGTCTAAATTGGCCAAAATAATATTAAAAATTAAATAAAAAGAGAGGCGTTTACGGCTACCGAAGTCACATACGATATCAGAATGCCACGAAATTTTATACCATACAATAATTTAACATTACGGTTCCAATGAAACTAATTTCATCGAAAACCGAGACCATTTGCAAAAATGACTATTTTTAACGCTTTTAGGATATCGAATAAATATAAATAAATTCCAAATTAATTCTATTAAATAATAATAAATTGTTATAATAAATATCCAAATTGAATATATATATATATATAATTTCAAATATAAATTATACAATTTAATATCATCAGCTTGAGTTAAACCTGTATCCAAATTAAATTAAAAACCCTTATAAATTATTAAATAAACATTATCGTTTATTACGACTTCCATAATGACTATTTCAAAATTTGATTTGAACATAACTAACAACCTATAACACGAAATCTCGATTTTTCTCTTTCATATGAAAATTATAATAATCAGTAAGATTCTAACGTTTCTTGTTTCACAGAATTTCGATTTATATCGGATTCTGTATATCCAATTGAAGTTCAAAACTCAATAATATGAATTGTCGCGCCATTTCGAGCTCGTCTATAAATTAAATATAAATTATATGTTTAAACTTCGTTTTAATAAACAAATTCAATATTAAAATATATTAATATTCCAAATATAATATTTAATATAATAAAATAATTTAAATATTTGATCACTAAAAATACGGGATATTACATTATCTCCCCTTAAAAGAATTTTGCCCCAAAATTACTAAGGTAAGAAAAATGTTACAATCCATTATCTTTAAAAATCCAATTTATTCCGAATCAAAAATCAATTCATTATAATCAATATAAAATTTCGAAAATATCAAAATTTTTCTAACAATTTAAATTCCCGGAAAAATTAGGCAAAGTCTCCCCTGTACGGAGTGACATCTGCGATATCGCAGGAACAAATAATATATATACATCGAACCACACGGTCGGAAATCAAAACCCAAAAAAAACAAAAAAAAACGCGTAGGCCTACCTTTATAAGCGCTATTGAGCATACTTGCTCAATTTACGTGCAATCTACGCAATCAAATTGAATCCTCATAGTCTTTTGACACCTGTACTCAACTCAATTCAACATATAATTAACAAATATATGAAATTCTTAAATAATATTTTTTTTATTCAACAAGTATAAGAATTCCAATTCCAAAATCAATTTGATGTATCAATTCTTTGCAAATAAAGGGCTTAATCACTCAGTTTTTATTCCTAACGGTTTCATTCCAATTTATAATAATGGAATTAAATTTTCAGTTCACAACTCATTTAATTCCATTAAACTGCTGACTAATTTTATTCAACCAGTCTATTGTCCCATAATAAACAATTCATAATCAACAACCAATACACAATCTATAATGTTTCCCGCAACAATAAGTAAATGATGTTAAAAACTCATATTTTATGCAATTATGTATATCACAACGTCAGCAAAAAGTTGTTGATCTGTATTGACAACGTTTATCAAACGTTGTAAGAGTGTATTTTTATTGTAGTTTTCCTGCTTTCCAAAATGAACTAAGTATTTTGATTGCGGCAAGTGTTTGAAATCCAGGGTACCATTTAGGAGGCATAAATGCCTCGTTACCAACTTGATCGTGTCTGATGCGTCCAAGTTGGAAACGATACATTTGCCTCGGAAAGATACATGAGCGAAATGAATCGTTGGCGTTCGATGCATTAGACGCCAACGGTTCATTTTTTGGGTGTAAATACCCCTCCGCTCTCGTCAAGGGCGGCCCTGGGGTAAGGCCACCAAGACAGCCTCATAGGACCTCCGACCTCGTACTGCGTATACTTGGACAGGTTCTGATAATTTAGGGCCACTGAAATTTTGATTTGCTTAGGGCCTCCGAATATTATTTTTTTGTTTCAGGGCCGGCCTTGGCTCCCGTTTCCACCCACCAATCCCGAAAGCAACCCACTTCTCCATCATTTTTCACAATTTTCCAACACGCTAGTGATATTTTCTTCATGTTAATTTTTCAGTTAATATACTTTTTTGTCTTCTACCATACATATTTGTTTCTATTTTTACAATAATTTCAAAAAGCTTCCTTTTCAGTGTTATAACACACTCACCTGGTTCTGGTTCTGTTTCCTTTTCGTTCACGCCTATAGCGAACTAGACACGTGAATGCATCGAAGCATTCATGGACATTTGCGTTTGTCACCTAGATCTAATATGTAACACTTGGTCATTTTTATCAGTTATGCCCGCATACTTTAACGACAAATTCAATAACAATTGTATAGAGACATAGATAAAGAATAAGTTGAACTACTTGAAGCGTCATTGGAGGGAGTGGAACGTGTTGTTAGAGAAACCAAAGGTGAGTTGGAAGTTAGGCATGATTTTCTCGACAGGCCTGGTTGTACGGTACAACAGGGAGGTATCAAAGGTTTAGAAGAAATCCTCCTGTTAAATTCAGAGAGCTAGACGAGATGTTTGATGGATGCATAGAAAGAGGTACTTGCCAATATCAGATATCAGTAACTTCACCATCCCAGGCCCAACCTCAGCCATTACATTTCACTATTTCTGACACATCTCTTTATGTAGATAGGATATCCGATGACACATCACCGGCCCAGTGCAAACGTCCTGTAATACCCCACCTCCGCCAGGGTCACTCTTGCAAGTACACTAACTTTGGAGGGGTGTTGGACAAGGTAACCATGCATAAAGATATCACAAGACAGAATATATAAGTAAAACAGAGTAGGTAAAGCAGCTGATAAAACTGCTATTTCAAAACCATAGTCAACTTACATCAAAAGTACTTAGTCATTATTTTCCAACTACTACAAGTCTAGAAACATAAACTAAAAAGTGGAAATAACAAAAAGTAAACTATTCTCAAAGTAGACGTGGTAAAGCCATAGGGAGCTCAAGTCCAAACCGTACATGAGTTATCCAGTAAGCAAGCTAAAGATCCAAGCTAGGTACTAGTGTTCCCACCCTGAGAACCTGGGGGGGGGGACGGAAGAATAGAGGCGAAAGAAAAAGGGTCAGTCATAAAGACTGGTAAGTCCTACCTACTATTAGTATAAAAACTAATAAAGTTAACTGGACATGTAAAACAGAGGTAAAACATAGGATGATAACTGGCATGGTGGAAAGTTAACAAGAGTGGCATCGCATATACAAGGTTAAGTTGCACCAAGTGTACTAGTATTCTAATCCATGTCCAGTATAAACAAGAAATGATCCCTTAGCCCAATGTTGGCCCAAACACATGAGATGACCTAAATCAAGGTCCAACTACTCGGTCTAGTCGATCGGCTCCCTATAAGCCTAACTCGTCGTGTATCGGTGTCATACGGCCTAATCATGGAATGTAGTTAACTGTGCAAGGTCCACCCTAGGGTGTATCCAGCCCTAAGGTGTAAACCACAGACACAAATCAAGCACGCACAGTCTAAACCTACTGGTGCCCATGTTCAACTCCGGACTTAATGTGCGCGACCGTGGTCCGCCTGAATAACCGGTGCACCATTCAGCCGTCTCTTTTGGTCTCTTACAATCAGTCCAGTAATCGTGCCCCACCCTAGCCTAGTTCTAGGGTATCCATGATACTCCCTAGTGGGTTACTGCTGAAAAGGACCACGTAACTAGGATTTCAAGTGGGTTAAGTGTGGTTAACCCTATCCTAACCATGTATTGAGTTGGTCAAGTGTATCCAAGCAGTTCATGACTTAACCCTATCAATACATCGTGTTCAACTGGTTAAGTGTATTCAAGTAGTCCATGACTTAACCCTACCAATCCATCGTGTTTAATTGGTTAAGTATTCAAGTAGTCCATGACTTAACCCTACCATGTGGCATTAATTAACTTAATGCACCCCAACCTCTCACATTAGACTTTGTTGTGGTTACTAGTTAAGCCGGGCGGTTCCGGGTAGCTTTACACCACAACCTAGTCTAACCTCGGGTTTTAATTGCGATATGACCCACTACTCACATTGGGTCCTATTGTTTGTAGCCACTAGTTAAGCCGGTCGGTTCCGGGTAGATTTATGCTACAAACTCAACCTAACCTTGAGTTGGCCACTTTCATGTTTTCTACATGTCATGTCCACGTTCATGTTTTCAAGCATAATCACATGTCATATTTTCAAGTCATGTTTCATGTCATTTAAGTTTACCCATAACGTAACCCCATCGCACGTAAGTTCGCATCAACACAAATAGATCAAAAGGGGGAACATAAGAATATGACAAGATGGCGAAGGCTATCACAAGTTAAACATGGTGATACGTGAGGCAAAGGTGTTCAACATACTAGCATATGGCCTCAACATGTATGATAGCATAAAAGGTGACTTGGCCTCAAACATATCAAATAGCATAAGGGTGCTTTGGCCTCAAGCATGCATAATAGCATAAGGGTGCTTTGGCCTCAAGTATGCATAATAGCATAAGGGGGCTTTGGTCTCAAGCATGCATAATAGCATAAGGGTGCTTTGGCCTCAAGCATGCATAATAGCATAATTAGCAAATAGGGTGGTAAGATGGTAATAGTTGACATAGGGTGACAATCCTAACTTGTGCATAGCAAATAGGTTCAATATCATCATATGCATGTTAAGGAACATGAGGGGTTAAGGTTTGTTAACGTGCATAAGCCATAATCCATTTCATAGCATTTTACCCAAAGGCCAACATGAACGGTACTAGGTTCATGATAGGTCCACAATCATAGATCAAGAGAGGCATGAATAGATCTATGCATACAATGATAGGTTCAAGGCAAATATTACACTTAGGTCCAATTCCAATCTACACATGTATGACATTAAACTTAGCAAATAGGGTGATAAACTTGTGATTAGCATATAGGTCAACATCATATGCGAGGTAACATCAAGGTTATAAGATGGTTCTATGTTGCATTTATGCATAACTACCAAGTTCTATGTTGCATTATGCATAACCACCAAATGAAGCTCATAGCTTTCTACCCAAAAGTCAACATAAATGGTACTAGATTCATGATAGGTAAACATTAGGTCCACAAACATAGATCAAAAGGGTCATGAATGAATCTATGCATGAAATTGTAACAACCCGAAAATCTGGGCCAGTTTAAAATTTTTATTTTGGCAATTTTAGCGAATTTTGATTATTTAAAATGAATTATTTTAAATATTATCGACGAGAAATTTATTTTGAATATAATTCGAATGAATATATTTATACGCATCGTCGTTAGAATCTAAATATTTATATATAATTATAAATAGAATTGAAGATGGCGCGATAGTTCGATAATTCGATTTCAAACTTCAATTGAACATACCGGGTGCAAAACAATCCGGATTTTAGTGAAACCAAAAACATTAGGATCTAATTGATAATATCTTTCCAGCAAATCCGAAGAATCGAAATTTCATAGCGGGAATCAAAAGATATGTCCAGTTGAAAATTCTGAATAGTCGCTATGGAATTCGGGCCCTTAAAAATGGAAATTTTGCAAACGACCTCGGATTTCGACGAAACCACTTTTGTTGGATCCGTGATGTCAAATTATTGCTAGATTCCAAATTTCATTATTTTTCGAATCAATATGTGAGCGTGGCAAAAGAAAACGCGTTTGACCAGTTTTAGTTGTTTTTAATCGACTGGAAAATGGCCATTTTTCTAACGGTCTCAGAATTCGACGAAACTAGTTTTGTTAGGACCGTATCGTCAATATGAAGCTAGAAAATATTTTTCTGGAATTTTTCTAGTTAGTATGTGACCCCGGTAATTTGAAATGTACGTTTAAAATTCAATATAATGATTTAAATGTAAATTCAGCGGAAACTGATTGTAACAGCCGAATCAGCCTACGATACATATCCCATTGTGTTCGGGATCGGGGTAAAACGCTATGGACGACAGGCGGTGGGCCTCGTTTTGAGGTCGAAAATAAAAGTTGCTTTTGGTGAAAATTAAATAATTAAATAATAAAATAAAATAAAATAAAAACCTTTCTCTCCCCTCTATATACACTCTGCCCCCCCCCCCCCCCCGTTAGAACATAAATCAGAAGAAAAAAATATATTTCAATCGCTCGACGGGGGGGATCCACCGCCGCGCCGCCCCCTTACATCGAGCATCCTCCCCCTTCGTCCGATCTTCTCTCTCCCCTCCTTCATCTCAAAAGCCGCGACTGGCCCCACCCCCAACCCCGTTCCAGCCTCCTCCCCCAATCGCGAAGCCCCACCACCGCCTGAAAGCCACACCGCCGACGCCGCCTGTTTCCCCCTCCCCAGTCGACGACCGACGCAGCCAAAGCCCCCCTGCGGGCTCCTCTTCTCGAACCTTCAATAAATAAAAAGCAGTGAGTTTCCTTTTCTTTTTTTTTCTTTCTTTCTATTTATTTTTATTTCTATTTTAGTTTGTTTAAAACAGAAATTATATAGATTTTAAAACTGATTTCTATTTACAAAAGTTTTGATTTTTATATAGGATTTTGAAATAGAAATTCAATTTTTAAATATATGATTTAGTGGTAGACAAAATATTATTTTTATATAGAAGAAGCGTGATTTCTATATAGAAGTGTAAATAAAAACATGATTTTTATTTTAAAGCAAAGTTATAATTTTTATCGAAGTAAAAGAAAGATTTTTATTCGTTCATTAGCTAGGAAAAAGAAGTGGTTTTTAAAAGTATTAAAAATATGATTTTTATATTTTTAAAGTATTAAAAATATAATCTTTACTATATAGATGATATAAAATATGATTTTTGTTTATGAAGAGAATTAAAAATATAATTTTTACATGATAGGAATATTAGAAATATCATCTTTATGTGTAGCAAAATATAAAAATGTGATTTTTATAACGATATTTTTGAAAAGGCGAAATCTTTATAAGAAGAATAACGTGATAAAAATATAATCTTTACTATATGAACATCGATGTGAAAATATGATTTTTATATATTGAATAGCATAGTAAAAATTCGATTTTTATATATTGAATAGCATAGTAAAAATTCGATTTTTATATATTGAATAGCATAGTAAAAAATTCGATTTTTATATATTGAATAGCATAGTAAAAATTCGATTTTTATATATTGAATAGCGAAGTAAAAATTCGATTTTTATATATTGAATAGCATAGTAAAAATTCGATTTTTATATATTGAATAGCATAGTAAAAATTCGATTTTTATATATTGAATAGCGAAGTAAAAATTCGATTTTTATATATGTAGTGGCTGCGAGCAACGAAAGTGGCAAAAGGCGAGAACGATGAAGATTTCTATCAAAGAGGAGTCAAGATGATTGGATAGCTTTTGGTGAGAATTTCTCACTCTTCAATTTCATTTTCTAGTTATATATATATACTAGGATGCAGACGGTGCTTAGTAGCACCCGACACAATCGTCCACAGACCATGGACTTGTTTGTTTGATTGCAAATTAGTTAGATTATTTGATTGAAATTGAATTGTTTGGTGAAATGAATGGATTTGATTGATGTGTGAATGGCGTGGGCCTTCACTAGACCGGGGATAAGGCTAGGCCTCGTCCCGTTTCTAGTATCGTGCCGTTATGCCGCCGAAATTTTCTAAAATATGTTAGAAAAATAAAAATATCATTTTATTTAAAGAATGAACTGGATAGAAATTCATGTGTTGAAATAAAATATCTTGTCGTTAAAAATATAATTTTTAACGTGAAGTAAATAAATATTCATTTACAAACTGGACGGTTTGTTTATGTACACCTATTTGAATGACATTGATTGGGTCGACAAATTTTACACATCGCCCAACTGCACAACTAAAATCTGCATTTGATTGTTTGAAACCCCACAAGGGCGTTGGGATGAAATATGAAGTTCACTCATCCTGTGTAACAACCCGTATTTTTGAATAACATGTTATAACATAAATGGAGGCAGAATTAAACTGTAAAATATGAATCAAGGGAAACGGGCTGTGCCATTGCATTCGTCTCGGAAAAATACGTGAAATAGAGTCCGAGTTTTCGAAAATCGGAGTCCGTATGACCAAGATATGGCCTCGCGAAGTTTCACGAAAAATTCACAAATTAAAGTATACTTAATTAAGTGAAATGGGTTGCGCAGAGAAATATATATATTGATATATATATATATATATATAATTGAAAATTAAATAAATAAATATGCAAAAATGTTAAAAACAGCGAATTGGGAGAGGGAAATAACCGAACCGGCCGATTTTTGAGGTCGACCCGGGCCCGCTGGGTCGACTAGGGGTTAATCCAGGGTGTTTGGCTGTCAACCCGTGGGCCGATTCGCTCAAATGCAGATTTTGCATTTGAATGGTTCTCATGGTTCAGCTTTAATCTAAAGGCCCTAGATGGTTCCTACACTTGACTTCTTCCCCAAGACATGCTTTGATGGCTTGGATTGAATCTAGGGTTAATCCTATGGCTAATACTATCCTAATCCTCTATAAAAAGACCCCTAAACCTAGCCTAAATCACCATTATTCAATCCTACAACTAAACTATGTCAAATTTGTTCCTCTCATGGCCTCCACTCTCATGCTAAAATTTCTAAGTTAATTTCTATGAGAGATTTTGAGTTCATACAAGTGTTTTCAAACTTGTATGAGTGTTCTTAGCTTGCATTCAAGTCAAGTTGCAACATTTCTATTTCAAAGCAAGGGTTTTTATTGAATTGGCTCAAGGGTTTTCATTTGGAGCTTGCATATTTGGGTTTTTGGTGCCTGCATAAGGGCTTCGTCTCAATCTTTATAATAAATATTTATTTGTGTCTTCATAGCATTGTAAGCCCTTTTCTACTTTCTTTTTATTGAACTCTAAAGTTAAATGAATGATGCAAGTTTGGTTGATCATTATATGCAAGTTTGGTTGATCATTATATGCAAGTTTGGTTGATCATTATATGCAAGTTTGGTTGATCATTATGCAAGTTATGTATGACACATGTTATCATGTTATGCAAGTTTGGGTTGATCATTATACACAAGTTATCATGTTATGCAAGTTAAACTTGAGTTTATGGCCTTAAAGCTTCAAGCTTTATGTTAAAGGTTGCATTTTGGCAACATGAAAGTTATCATATCCCTTATGATAACTTGCATGTGAGGCTAAATGCGAACTTCTAGCAACTTCTACATGTTATTTATCACCATGTATCACTCATATGCTAAGTTTGGTTTTATGCATGCTTTTGAAGCCTAATAATGCAATATGCAAGTATATGAACATATGTACATTTCATATGCCACCATGTTAAACTTGTGGCTTCAACACCTTTATGTCATGGTTATGCCAAGTTCCCTATTTTATCCTTTATGCGTTGTTGCGATTATGTAAACGATGGGATTACGTTGGGGTTGGGTAACATAGTGACATGAACATGATTTTTGTAACATGACGTGATATGTTAACTTGTAATTATGTTTTGGAAACATAATGGACATGACACTTAGAAAATATGAGTGTGGCCAACTCGAGGTTGGGTTGAGTTTGTAGCATAAATCTACCCGGACCCGCCCGGCTTAACTAGTGGCTACAAACAATAGGACCCAATGTGAGAAGTTGGTCATGTTGTGCTCGAACCCGAGGTTAGACCTAGTTGTGGTGTAAAGCTACCCGGACCCGCCCGGCTTAACTAGTAACCACAACAAAGTCTAATGTGAGAGGTTAATGCGCATTAAGTTAATTAATGCCTCCTGATTAGGGTTAAGTCATGGTCCACTTAATACTTAACCAATTTGGGCTTGATGGGTTAATCGAGGTTAAGTCAGGAGCCTTGGGTACTCTTAACCGATTTAATCCACGTTTGGATCGGGTTAACCACATTTAACCCGTTAAGAAACCCTAGTTGCGTGGTCCTTTTCAGCAGTAACCTTCTAGGTAGTATCATAAGACCCTAGGACTAGGCTAGGGTGGGGCACGATTACTGGGCTGATTGTAAGAGACCAAAAGAGACGGCGGAATGATGCCCCGGTTGTTCAGGCGGACCATGGTCGTGCACATCAAGTCCGGAGTTGAACACGGGCAACGGTAGGTTTGGACTGTGCATCATGGTATGGTGTCAGAGGGTTACACCGTAGGGCCAGATACACCCTAGGGTGGACCCTGCATTGTCAACTACATTACATGATTAAGCCGCATGACACCGACACTTGACGAGTTAGGCTTATAGGGAGCCGATCGACTAGACTGTGTAGTTGGACCTTGATTTAGGTCACCTCATTATATTGGGCCAAGCTTGGGCCAAGGGATCAATTCTTGTTTTTACTTGACATGTTAGAATGCTAGTACACCCGTGGTGCAAAACTTAACCTTGATTATGCGATGACACCTTTATCTATCTTGTTAGTTAATCATCATGCCAGTATGTTGTTATCCTCATGTTCATCTCAGCTTCTCATGCCAGTTAACTTTACTAGTTCATGGACAGACAGTAGTAGGGCTTACCAGTCTTTTTGACTGACCTGTTTTCTTTCGCCTCTTGTCTTCCGTTTCCCCCCCTCAGGTCCTCAGGGTGGGAACATTGGAGCTTAGCTTGGATCTTTCTAGCTTGCTTACTGGATTTGCTCATGTACGGGTTTGGACATTGAGCTAGCTATGGTTTATCACTTCACTTTGGGAATAGTACTTTATGTATTTCAGTTTTTCAGTTCATGCTTTTATCTAGACTTTGTTTGTTGGAAAATAATGACTAAGTACTTTATTGTAACTTAACTGTGGTTTTGAAAATGCAAGTTTTATCCGCTGCTTTACTACTCTGTTTTACTTATATGTTCTGTCTTGTGATATCTGCATGCATGTTTACCTTGTTTAAACGCCCCTCCAAAGCTAGTGTCCTTGCAAGAGTGGCACTGGCGGAGGTGGGGTGTTACATTTGGTATCAGAGCATAAGGTTTACAAGATTTGAGCAAAAGTGTTTTTAAAACTTACCTTTTGAAAAACTATTTTCAAAACCAATCAAGTATTTTCCAAGAAAGGTCTAGTTATTTAAAAAAAAGGGCTATTCCCCAAAAGCCATAGCACTATCCTTCGTTTCTTCGTTCTGAATCTACCTTTTTCCTTTTTTAGTATGGCCGATAATTTTTCCATCCTGGAGGGCATACCAGTACCTATTTGGTTTAGAAGGTACGTGGAGGCAAGGGCGAACGAAGCCGGCCCCGCGAACATTCCTCCTCCTTTCCCTGTCACTAACATTTCTCCCCCTCCCGTAGCTGAGGTTCCTCCTCCCCCTCAGCATCCGCAAGAGGATTTCACAAAGCTTTGCAAAGATTTTAAAGCGATGGGTTGCAAGAATTTTGTCGGAACGGAGACGCCCGTGGAGGAAAGAAACTGGTTAAAGGAAACTGAAGACCTCTTTGCTATCTTTGATGTGGAAGATCGTAGGAAAGTTCTGTTGGCGGTATGGCTATTGAAAGGGGAAGCTGCTTATTGGTGGGTAGTCACCACCACTACTAGACCCATTGAGACTTGGGCCGACTTTAGGACGAGATTTGGGCTTAAGTTTCTATCATCAACAGAAGAGAACCTTCAGCTAGAGAGGTTCCTATCACTAAAGCAAGGGGACATGACCGTTAGAGAATACGTGGATAAGTTTAATCAACTTGCTCAGTTCGGTCTAGAATGGGTTAACACCGCTCGGAAGAAGGCCCTACGCTTTGCTCTAGGATTAAATGAGCCATTGCGCGGTTTGGCCATATCTCATATACCCCTGGGGGCGACCTTCGAGAGTTTAGTGAATATGACCCTACTTCAAGAAGAAGATAAGAGTGTCAAGAAGGAGATCAAGGTAAATGAGTCCCAAGGCAAGAAGGAAGATACCGAGAAAAGAGATAAGAACAACAACAATAGCAAGGACAACAAGTCAAGAGAAAGAAGGAAGTGCAACTTCTGTGGGATTACTGGGCACATAGCCAAAGACTGTAGGAAGAAGAAGAGGAAGTTGGGCGAATGCATTCACTGTGGAGAGCCTGGACATCTTAGCAAGGATTGCCCCAAGAAGCAAGGACAAGGGCAAGGGCAGAATCAGCGTGCAGGACCTTCTGGAGGGCTAGTGCATACTCTCAACATCGCTCCAGTTCTTGATCGAGGTAGTATTTCTGTAGAAAACCTTGTTTACATTTCTGATTTCCCTGTTCATACCTTGTTTGATTCTGGCGCATCACATAGTTTTATTCTGATTTTGTTGAAAGTTTGCACCTAAGTACTAGTCTAGTTGAGATCCCGTTAGTGTTTCAAATCCAATTGGGGGTTCCACCCATCTATCTGTGATTTGTGTGGATTTGAAAATCTCTATCTTGAGCATAGAATTCATGTGTAATGCTTAGGTTCTCGGGTTTATGGGATACGGGTTGATTTGGGTGTGGATTGGTTGTGAACATAGGGTGGTGAGGCTCATGATTCGCCTCGGTAATACCCTAGAAATTTCTTGTAACCCTAGAGGTCCCGTCATGTTATGTTATCTTGAATCTCTTGACTCGTCCATCGATGATCTACATTCTGTAAGGGTGGTCCGAGACTATCCTGATGTCTTTGAAGAAGTAAGGGGGCTACCCCCTAAGCGGGAGATAGATTTCCGCATTTATCTGGTTGATAATGTCGAGCCAGTTACATTGCCCGTTAGGCACATGGCCCCGCGAGAAAGGAGAGAGCTTGATAAGCAAATCAAGGAATAGCTTGGGAAAAATATCATTAGGCGAAGCATTTCAGAATGGGGTGCTCCGGCGGTATTCGCTACTAAGGCGGATAGTCCATTTTACTTAAGCATGGGTTAGAGAAATCACCCTAGTAAGTACATTTGGTAACGTGGATTGGCACATGTTTTCAAGAGATAGTTTTCTACGTGGGATACCGCATAGTATGTAAACGAGATCCAAGATTCACTAACGAATCTTGGAAAGCTTGCATGAAACCATGAGTACGCAGTTGGGTGAAAGCCAAGTATTTTAGGCAAAGAATAAGTGGAAGTGGAATGAGAGGCAACGGTGAAATGAGTTCTAACTCATATTTTGGAAATAAGAATTAAGAACTACGGAATTGTGAAGTTAAAAGACGGTCAGGGCACGATGGGATTAAGCACAAGAAAATGCGGCTTAGAAGATTGAAGTCTAGATACGCGCATTTAATCTCTTTCTAAGAGTATATCCTTGATCCCTATTGTTCCGTAGAGCTTACTCGCATGCTACCTTTTAAGTATATCCTCTCAGTCCTATCCTCAATCTTAATTCTGTTACAAACCCCCTAAGGAGTATGGCTAGCCTATTTGTGATATATGGTTGGGGTGAAGAAGTTCGCCACCAAACTATTTGGGCTTTATGGGATATGGGTAATAATTGATAGATTTACAAAGAAAGCCCATTTTATTCCGGTGAAAAGCAAGAGGACCATATCATGGCTAGCATCTGTTTATCTTCAAAAGATAGTGCGGCTGCATGGAGTTCCTTCTAGCATAGTTAGCGACCGTGACCCAATTTACACTAGCCAGTTCTGGAACAGTTTGCAAGAAGCAACGGGTACGCGATTGAATCTGAGTACAACCTATCACCCCCAGACGGATGGCCAAACCGAAAGGGTGAATAGAGTGCTAGAAGATCTTTAAGGGTTTTGTGTTCTCGACTTCGGTGGTACTTGGGAAGACTACCTTCCTCTTGTAGAGTTTGCTTATAATAATAACTATCAAGCCAGCATAGGGATGGCACCATTTGAAGCTTCGTATGGGAGGCCGTGCAAGCCACCAACATGTTGGTGGGAAGACGACGGATAAGCTTATAATTGAGCCCGACATGATAAGGGACACATCCGAGAGGGTTGAATTGATTGAAGACGGATAAGAACGGCCTAAGACAGACAGAAATCCTATGCAGACAAGCGAAGGACAGACTTGGAATTTAAAATTGGAGATATGGTCTTTGTGAAGATTTCTCCTTTGCGAAATATGGTTCGCTGACACCAAGGATCGTAGGACCTCCCTACTATAGAAAGAGTCGGGAAGATGACTTATAAGGTGGAATTGCCGAGAAGCTGGCCGGAGTGCATAATGTCTTTCATGTCTCGCATCTCCGGAAGTGTTTGCACAGACCCGCCAAAGTGGTTGAACCAAGTATTCTTGAAGACATGGAGGTAGAGGATGAAGCAACCCTGAGACGAGCTCCGATTCGTATCATGGAAATGAAGACAAAGAAGCTAAGAAGCAAAGAAGTTAAGCTTGTTAAGGCGCAATGGAGTGAAACAGAGGGAGACGCAACTTGGGAAACCAAGGAGAAGAGGCGCGTGCTTTATCCATTTCTCTTGGAGGATACATTTTCAATCTCTTTTCCTAGATTGGTAAATCTTCCCTTTGCTATCCATGCTTATCTAGTTTATCTTGTTTCGTAAATCTTGTCATGAGAACCTTAGGTAGAAACGCTTGGTTGAAACATGTATTTGAAACATGTTATGTTTAATGTTTGCAAGTGGTTGCAAGTGTTTGCAAGTGGATACTCGTGGATGCATAATACACGTTAGGCACTAAGATCGGCTCACACACTTTCATACCGCATATGCATGGGTGTTTATGCTTATTCATGGATGAAAACTTGTTATGCTATCACGTGGATGTTGCATATGGATGAATGTTATGTGCACTCATGTAGAGATTATAAATTATGTTAGGAATTTGCATACATATGGACTCATTTCACTAACATATTTTGCATTAAGGGGGTTTACTGAATCAGTAACCTCCTGATTTTCGCATTAGATAAGTACATATACACACACCTTTGCATATGATCATACAGCATTTAGAACCTTTTAAGGAAAATGATTGCTCGTGGATGATGTTTTGAGTAGATGGATGATGGATGGTAGGATACGTTCTTCCTAACTTGGAGATTTCGGGGACGAAATCCTTTAAGGAGGGGAGAATGTAACAACCCGTATTTTTGAATAACATGTTATAACATAAATGGAGGCAGAATTAAACTGTAAAATATGAATCAAGGGAAACGGGCTGTGCCATTGCGTTCATCTCGGAAAAATACGTGAAATAGAGTCCGAGTTTTCGAAAATCGGAGTCCGTATGACCAAGATATGGCCTCGCGAAGTTTCATGAAAAATTCACAAATTAAAGTATACTTAATTAAGTGAAATGGGTTGCGCAGAGAAATATATATATATATATTGATATATATATATAATTGAAAATTAAATAAATAAATATGCAAAAATGTTAAAAACAGCGAATGGGAGAGGGAAATAACCGAACCGGCCGATTTTTGAGGTCGACCCGAGCCTGCTGGGTCGACTAGGGGTTAATCTAGGGTGTTTGGCTGTCAACCCGTGGGCTGATTCGCTCAAATGCAGATTTTGCATTTGAATGGTTCTCATGGTTCAGCTTTAATCTAAAGGCCCTAGATGGTTCCTACACTTGACTTCTTCCCCAAACATGCTTTGATGGCTTGGATTGAATCTAGGGTTAATCCTATGGCTAATACTATCCTAATCCTCTATAAAAAGACCCCTAAACCTAGCCTAAATCACCATTATTCAATCCTACAACTAAACTATGTCAAATTTGTTCCTCTCATGGCCTCCACTCTCATGCTAAAATTTCTAAGTTAATTTCTATGAGAGATTTTGAGTTCATACAAGTGTTTTCAAACTTGTATGAGTGTTCTTAGCTTGCATTCAAGTCAAGTTGCAACATTTCTATTTCAAAGCAAGGGTTTTTATTGAATTGGCTCAAGGGTTTTCATTTGGAGCTTGCATATTTGGGTTTTTGGTGCTTGCATAAGGGCTTCGTCTCAATCTTTATAATAAATATTTATTTGTGTCTTCATAGCATTGTAAGCCCTTTTCTACTTTCTTTTTATTGAACTCTAAAGTTAAATGAATGATGCAAGTTTGGTTGATCATTATATGCAAGTTTGGTTGATCATTATATGCAAGTTTGGTTGATCATTTTATGCAAGTTTGGTTGATCATTATATGCAAGTTTGGTTGATCATTATGCAAGTTATGTATGACACATGTTATCATGTTATGCAAGTTTGGGTTGATCATTATACACAAGTTATCATGTTATGCAAGTTAAACTTGAGTTTATGGCCTTAAAGCTTCAAGCTTTATGTTAAAGGTTGCATTTTGGCAACATGAAAGTTATCATATCCCTTATAATAACTTGCATGTGAGGCTAAATGCGAACTTCTAGCAACTTCTACATGTTATTTATCGCCATGTATCACTCATATGCTATGTTTGGTTTTATGCATGCTTTTGAAGCCTAATAATGCAATATGCAAGTATATGAACATATGTACATTTCATATGCCACCATGTTAAACTTGTGGCTTCAACACCTTTATGTCATAGTTATGCCAAGTTCTCTATTTTATCCTTTATGCGTTGTTGCGATTATGTAAACGATGGGATTACGTTGGGGTTGGGTAACATAATGACATGAACATGATTTTTGTAACATGACGTGATATGTTAACTTGTAATTATGTTTTGGAAACATAATGGACATGACACTTAGAAAATATGAGTGTGGCCAACTCGAGGTTGGGTTGAGTTTGTAGCATAAATCTACCCGGACCCGCCCGGCTTAACTAGTGGCTACAAACAATAGGACCCAATGTGAGAAGTTGGTCATGTTGTGCTCGAACCCGAGGTTAGACCTAGTTGTGGTGTAAAGCTACCCGGACCCGCCCGGCTTAACTAGTAACCACAACAAAGTCTAATGTGAGAGGTTAAAGCGCATTAAGTTAATTAATGCCTCCTGATTAGGGTTAAGTCATGGTCCACTTAATACTTAACCAATTTGGGCTTGATGGGTTAATCGAGGTTAAGTCAGGAGCCTTGGGTACTCTTAACCGATTTAATCCACGTTTGGATCGGTTTAACCACATTTAACCCGTTACGAAACCCTAGTTGTGTGGTCCTTTTCAGCAGTAACCTTCTAGGTAGTATCATAAGACCCTAGGACTAGGCTAGGGTGGGGCACGATTACTGGGCTGATTGTAAGAGACCAAAAGAGACGGCGGAATGATGCCCCGGTTGTTCAGGCGGACCATGGTCGTGCACATCAAGTCCGGAGTTGAACACGGGCAACGGTAGGTTTGGACTGTGCATCATGGTATGGTGTCAGAGGGTTACACCGTACGGCCAGATACACCCTAGGGTGGACCCTGCACAGTCAACTACATTACATGATTAAGCCGCATGACACCGACACTTGACGAGTTAGGCTTATAGGGAGCCGATCGACTAGACTGTGTAGTTGGACCTTGATTTAGGTCACCTCATTATATTGGGCCAAGCTTGGGCCAAGGGATCAATTCTTGTTTTTACTTGACATGTTAGAATGCTAGTGCACCCGTGGTGCAAAACTTAACCTTGATAATGCGATGACACCTTTATCTATCTTGTTAGTTAATCATCATGCCAGTATGTTGTTATCCTCATGTTCATCTCAGCTTCTCATGCCAGTTAACTTTACTAGTTCATGGACAGATAGTAGTAGGGCTTACCAGTCTTTTTGACTGACCTGTTTTCTTTCGCCTCTTGTCTTCCGTTTCCCCCCCTCAGGTCCTCAGGGTGGGAACATTGGAGCTTAGCTTGGATCTTTCTAGCTTGCTTACTGGATTTGCTCATGTACGGGTTTGGACATTGAGCTAGCTATGGTTTATCACTTCACTTTGGGGATAGTACTTTATGTATTTCAGTTTTTCAGTTCATGCTTTTATCTAGACTTTGTTTGTTGGAAAATAATGACTAAGTACTTTATTGTAACTTAACTGTGGTTTTGGAAATGCAAGTTTTATCCGCTGCTTTACTACTCTGTTTTACTTATATGTTCTGTCTTGTGATATCTGCATGCATGTTTACCATGTTTAAACGCCCCTCCAAAGCTAGTGTCCTTGCAAGAGTGGCACTGGCGGAGGTGGGGTGTTACATCCTGATTTATTAAATATGTCGATCGATTGATTGACAGGCTGTTATAAGCGTTAGATATCTATATTTGATGCTTATACAGTGTTGTGCACTTTGGTTGATGGTTGATTATTTTCAATGCTATTATATACGTGTGATGTATGAAAAGTCCATATAATTAACATTATATGGTGATTGATTGGGCCTCATTCCAATTTAGAAAATTTACATCTTTATCAATATAAAATAAAGGTTCATGTGTTGACTGTACTCATCCGTTGAGATAAGTCATGTGTTGAACGAAATATTTTAATAATAAAATTTACATCTTCATCAATATAAAATAAAGGTTCATGTGTTGACTGTACTCACCCGTTGAGATAAGTCATGTGTTGAACGAAATATTTTAATATAGAAATATTTGAATAGGAAATATTTGAAAAAGAAATATTTGAAATAGAATATTTGAAAATAGAATGATATGAAGCCGTGTTGATTAGAGATGTGCCATTTTGACGTGAACGATGTTTATATCGATTTTATTCATTTTAAAATGAATATTAAAAAGTGATTTCGAAATCGCATATCTTGAAATGAAATTTGACTTCGAATTGAATATATAACGAATTTGACTTCGAATTGAATATAAAACGAATTTGATTTCAATGGAATATATAACGAATTGAATCGAATAGAAAACCAATTTGAATTGAATCGAATAGAAAACAATTTGAATTGAATCGAATAGAAAACGACTTTGGAATTGAATTGAATTGAAAACGAATTCAAATTGAATTGAAAGCGAATTGAAATGAATTCAAATTGAATTGAAATTTGAATTGAATAGAAATGAATTTTAAAACGAATTTATAAAGAAGAATTCAATTTTGATTTGAATTGAAATGGAAGTTGAAATTGCTTTTGAAACGAATTTAAAACTATTTATATAATTCGTTTTAAATAGAAATCGACGAAATATATATTATATATATTATATATATAATATAATGGCCTGAATAGAACGCGCCGCGCCGCGACAGTTCGTGAATTTCGACCATTTATTTCAAACGGACATTACGGGAGATCCGACCGTCGGATTCTCCTAAAACCGGAACCGTTGGGTTCGTATCGAAAAGAGCTTTCTAACGAAAGTTAGAAATTTGAAATCTAACGGTTGGATTTGGAGATACGTCCAAATCAAATTCGAAAAAGGTCGTTGTAAGTGCAGTTCGATGGCCGTTGATGGAAACCGACTGTACGGGCCTTGATAAAATTATTAAAAATAGTAATAATTTGTGTAAAATCATAAGAAATGATTTGAGAAGAATTGGGATGAAAAACTCCATATTTGAAAAGATAAAAATAGATTTTTATCGAAGTAAACTAGTTTTGAACTAGAATTATAATTCTATTTATTTTTAAATAAATAAATTGAATTTGAAAAGGGTTTTAAAAATAACCCGAATTTCCAATGATTGCATTAGAGTGGATTTGAATCGAAATTGTCTTCGGAATATTTCGATGTTGGAATTCGTGATTATACAGATATTGTTATGGAAATTTGAAAGATATATATTTATATCGTTATTTCCAATACGACATTTGTTAGTCGTAGAATTTGATATTGAATATAAGCCGATATATTTTCTATTCAGAGCCTTGTATTGAATATCAAATGTGATTTGGGTTTGTCGTGAATGATGTCTTCACTAACGCTGTTCTTGAACCCAGTTGAGAAAAGATTAAATCTTTTCATTTAGATTTAATGAAGTGTACCAATTAAATAATATTTAATTGGAATTGAATTGATATTGATTTTTGGGTTTATCGTGGACAGTGTTTTAAATAACACTCGTTCTTTAACCCGATAATTAATGAATGTGATTTTGGGTTTATCGTGAACTGTGTTTTAAATGACACTGATTCTTTAACCCAGTTAAAGATTAAAACTAAGTGGAGTTTTAATGAATCTTTAATTAGATTGAAAAGATCGAAAATGGAGTACCACTAGTTTTGCTCCAGGCGATAGTTAAATCTTTAATTAGATTTGAACGTGAAATGGTAATTGAATTTACCGATAACACCGTGGTGTTAGATATGAAGTATAACCAGTTTTACTTCATGGGATGAATAGGTTGGGATTGGGAAATTAAAACAAATGATTACTTCGGTAAGGTTCGCTAATCCCGACTAGTTTGAATTGATATTCAAAAATAGATTAAAGAATAAATTCAAGAAATTTATCTTGGATAAAATTAATGGGAACCTTTCCCTATGAATGTGAAATTTAGAAACTAACTGTCGGTTAGCTAAGCAGAATGGTTTTCTGGATATTGATCTGATGTTGGTTTCGGCCTTCGGGGTTAATATTTGGGGAATTATTCTCTTGATTAATTTACGGTTAGTGACTGATAAATTGGAATGAGGCGTATGTTGTGTTTGTGTAACATTTATCTTTAATATACGTTGGTTGTTCGGAAAGGCCGGGTTTATACCCATTCTGAATAATCAATTCGACGATATGTCGAAGATGAAGATGGTGGTTGAAGACCGGAAGTCTTCACATCGTTGGGATAATTACTGACGATCCTGATTGGGCTGTACACCCAAAAGGATGGAAATAGTTGGTGGTCGTCCAGACGTACTTGGAGATGGATGGATATGCGAGGAAAGTGCCTCCGGTTTCGTTCAGACCCAGAACGGACTTGTAAATGGATAGTGTGTCTGACGTTGTATTCCTTTATACTGTATTTGGTGATCTCTGCTAAATATATATCTGTTTGGTGGCAGAGAATTTATTCTCTTGCTATACACCCTTCTCTGAGACGTACGAGCCTAGAGGTTATATATTGGCAGAAATCAGTGGTACAGTATGGACTGACAATGTGGCATGCTGAGTTGCATGGATCAAGGCTTTTGTTGAAAAGCAAAGTCTTGTGGTTGATGATCAAAGCACGGCCTTGTGTGGCGTAGCTTTGTGTAACGTTGATTCGCGAGTATCACACCCGGTATGAACCAAAAAGGGGAGATGGACATCAGGGAGGACATGCGTTTCTTTCTAGTTAGGAGTGGCGTCAGTGCTTGAACTGGCTGACGAGTTTGACTCATGTGGATGTTGCTTATTATTACTTGCTGAAAAGCGAGGCGCCTCGTGATATCGGTTTCGGCCGATGCTTCTGGTCGGCTGACGGGCCAGGCTTACGCCCCAAAGGGCGGGGAAACGCAGTGTTCAGGCATAATAATCCACATCGGTGGACCGACCCTGACGATCCAAGGGGCAGTTGCGGCTGTTCCTAGACATGGGCTAGATTGTCTAAAATCGGCGAGGATCTTGCCCCTAGCCTCGGTTCATACCATAAATGATAACCCAACTTCCAATACGACGTCTTGCGGTTTTGATTGTAAACTTATATATGGCGACATAGTGGTATGGGGCATTCATGCCGCCTATGATTGATACTTATGATTTGAAGTTGTTTTATACACTATACACTTATAATAGTATCAAATGATTTCTTTTAAACGTATCAAGCATTCTTGGCTATTATAAGGTAAAAACCCTATCCCCCGGCTTGCGTTGCATTGTGTGATAGGACCTGGGTCTTATAATAGCTTCATTTTTCTTTATTTAGCATTGCGCTGTTCGTTTTATGCACTGGTATTCTTGGGAGGAAACCCGTTCCGTGTTATACGGCGTGGTCCCTTGATTTACCGAACTTTAAAATAAAGATTAATAACTGTTTTAGTTCTCACACCAGTCACATGACTGACCTGGAGTTTATTGTTTTAACCTAAACTCTGGGTGCCCCTATTTTCCGCACGGGCAGCTAGTAGTTTTGGTTTTGCAGATTTATATTCACAGGATCCTGGTTTACAGCTGGAATGATATCCGGAAAGCTCTGTATCCGTATATCACCTTCAGTTGTGCTTTGTATTATTTTCCGCTGCTATGTAATTTATTGTAATCTCTGATATTTTTCGAATGTAATTTATTCATTTATACTCTGTATATTCTTATATTCTGGTGCAATGTTGTAATATACAATGAAATGTTCTTTTGTATGCGTTCTGATTTGTCGTGTCCTCAAACGATAGGGCGTTTCGAATGGTCTGGGTCGGTTTAGCGACTGGTTCGGACCGAGCGAAATTCCTTCTCGTCACAGATGGTATCAGAGCTTTGGTTTACAAAGCAGAGAACAAGGCACATTAGAACCATACGAAAGAATTCATCAGATATTGGATTAGTAATATCCAACGGGAATGACTCGTTAGAGATGAGATCAGAAGTATCCTAGAACGAGTGTGAAGAGTATATTTTTTTAAATGAAAACAATTTTTGTTTTGAAAATTTAAATCGTTGTATACGTATTTGCATATTTATTTTATATTGATTAGGACAGTCCAGTATATAAAGATTTTGCATATACGCCTTGCAAACGTGTATTTGAAGTTTTAATATACTGGATAGATATAGAATTACACTCTAGTCGCCCTGGGGTGATTCTGATGATGCATATATCATCATCAGGATTTATATTCGAGTGACGAACGTGTAATATCTATATATTTCCTATTGACTGGTGTGAGAACCAAAATTAGATAGGGCCTATTGTTGTGATTTGGCATCAAAAATGAGATTTTTGTCTATATATCAAAGTTATGAATTTCAAATGATAATTCACTAATTGATTGATGTTTGTGTTGTTTGTTTATTTGTTTGATAATTTTGAACCATTATGCCTAACTGAATCAAATATTGAATTGTATTGAAAATTAGCCGCATTTGCTTGCATATACATGTACTTACATTGAACAGGTCATAGCAAAGAGGCTAGAGCAGAGAATAAAATTGGTTTGCCCGACAAATAGGTACATGTTTACTACATAATTTACTGTTTTGTTTGGGTGATGATGATTTTATGAGCCTATTGGCTAGCCGCTTGGCTTTTTCTTTTTCTTTTTGGGATCAGAAGGCCTATATGGCAATTTCGGGATTTTCCCGTGGCTCCCGGTGCAGGGGAGGTTATGGCAAAAAAATTCGAAAATTTAGGGTGTTAGCCAAATTTTTGAAATTTTTGAAAATTCTCAGAAACTGAAAATTTGGAGAATGGAAGCCAGATCGAACGTAGAGTTGATTGATCAAACCACTTTCGACTTTGTTCCTTTTCAAGGACGAAAAGTTTTAAGTGGGGGAGATTGTAACAACCCGAAAATCTGGGCCAGTTTAAAATTTTTATTTTGGCAATTTTAGCGAATTTTGATTATTTAAAATGAATTATTTTAAATATTATCGACGAGAAATGAAACACCCCACCTCCGTTAGGGTCACTCTCAAAGGGAACGCCCTAATTTTGGTGGAGGTTTATAAGTACAAGTCACAGATATACAAGACAGATATAAGAACACATATTTTTAAACAGCGGAAGAACAACAACAAACTTTTATTTCATAAAGTCAAATACGTGTTACAACAACATCCTTTCCAAAAACATAACATAACACTTTCATAATCTGCCTTGAGTACATTATTTAAAGAAGCATAAATAAAACATAGATAAACTGCAAAAGCCCCATAGTGGATTGTCCAAAGCCATAGTTCAAAACAGGAAAGTCCAAGCAATACATTTCTCTTCTTCAAGCTGGATGTTGAGATTGGTCAAGCTGCTGTGTTCCCTCCCTGAGGACCTGGGGGGGGGGGGAAACGGAAGAAAGAAGACGAAAGAAAAGTAGAGTCAGACATAAAGCCTGAGTAAGTCTAGTGCTATTTTGTCTATGAATAAAGAACTGGGTATGATAAGTATAAACAGGAAGTGGGCATGCATTATAAACTTGGTTAAGTTGTCTAGGGTCGAATATACTATCGTACCCCATGTTGATCTCTGAACCCATATAAACTAGTTTTCCAATTGGCACCCCATAATCAAGGTGATGTGATCCATTCTATGATGATCGGCTCCTACTCGCATAGTTACATGTGTCTTACGGCCCCCGATGTCGTAGTTACCTATGCTGGTCCCACCATGGGGTGTATCAAGTCCCATAGTGGCAACCCGACACAACCTTAGAGTGCACAGGTATGCTACTGGTGTCCAGTGCCTTATTTTTCTGCGCCGGAGTGTGTGCACGCCCGCACTCCGTTAGAACCTACACTGCTACACCACCGCCGTCGATTTGACCTCTTACAATCAGCCCAGTAATCGTGCCCCACCCTTCCTAGTTTCAGGGTATCCTGATACACCTTTTAGGGTTACTGCTGAAAAGGGTCCCCCGTTACTAGGTTTTCTATCTCTAGCCAACATGCTAAGTTGGTTAAGTGTTTCCTAACCTAACCCCACCAGTCCGTTTAGTTTAGCATGTTCCGTTTTGATTAAGTCTTTTAGTTCACTTAATCCTAACAATCCTGACTCAGCCTTAATTGTCTTATTAAGGCCCTGACCTCTCACATTAGACAGGTATTGTTGTGGCTGCCTGTTGCCGGTTGGTTACGGGCAGTCTTACGCCACAACTCAGTCTAACCTCGGGTCCTTATTGGGCTCCATGTTTAACCTCCCACATTGGATAGGTATTGTTGTGACTACTGGACAGCCGGGCGGTTCCGGGCAGGTTTACATCACAACTCAATCCAACCTCGGGTTAAACACATCGTATTTTCTACATTTACATATTTTTGTCATTCTTCTTTGTTTCTTATATGTAAATATTTGCGGCCCATTATTAAGTTAATGGTGTAAAGGTTACACCAATCATGGGCCCAACCCATACTTGAACTTGGGCCCTTCTATTTTATATTTTCATTCATTAATTAATTTTAACCCAACGTTATTTTCCCCCGTTTTACACGTCCGTTTGTATATATTGGGCTTAGCCTTTTTAAAGCCCAATTTAGCCATGCAAAAGGGGAGGCTTAAAGCGTGATACACAAAGAGGGGAATGTGAGCGCATGAACTTGCAATATGACGTTGGAAACACAAAATAGAAACTGGTGTACTTGCATAGTGATAACATATACTTTGGTCATAAAGCATAGGTGACATGAATCAAAACATGTGAACTTGTAGTCGAGATAAGAATCTAAATTGGGTATCATTATTGACACATAGTCATAACTACAACATGAACCTATTCTTTTATTTATGCATAATGTCAAACATAAGCATGGCATAAATATTTCTAACATAAGCATGGCATAATGTCAAACATAAGCATGGCACAAATATTTCTAACATAAGCATGGCATAATGTCAAACATAAGCATGGCATAAATACTTCTAACATAAGCATGGCATAATGTCAAACATAAGCATGGCATAAATACTTCTAGCATAAACATGGCATAATGTCAAACATAAGCATGGCATAAGTATAGTTAAACTTAATCATGATTTAAGTCTAATCACATAACGATGGTATAAATATACTTATGCATAAATATTCCTAATCATGGTGCTTGCTTTAAACTTGCAAAAAAAAGGATTTTTGAGTCTAACCTAGCCATGTCTCACATATGTCATCATATAATTCTTTTAAACAAGATAGACTTAATCATGGATTTCAATTATGCCAAATATCAATCATAGCCTAACCATATTCATAAGTTTGCAAATAGGTTTTCTAGTACAAAAGCATGGCTTAAAACATGATGCCCAATTTTTTTTTACATAATTTCATATGGATTATGATAACCCAAGCTTATTCCAATTACTTCACAAAAATGATGTTCGTATAAAAATACACATTATGATGGCATAATAACAAAGCCTCAAACTTGCATGAAATTTCAATCAACTACATACATGTAGCTTCAACATAGGTCACATAATTTGCGAATATTCCAACCGTATATTTGCATAGAACTACCGCATGTAGTTCTTTATAATTGAATGACATAATTCAGAATATCCAAACGTATATAAATTGATAAGAACGCACAAATATGAATTTTATTGCCACAATTCAAGCATACATATCTACACAATCATTTGTTCATACCAAAGTAATACTCTACTTACAATGGTTGCGGCGAATTCTCTAATTAAGAGATATGATTCCTTTGTTGAATTGATTGGCTTTAGGTTGCTTTAGGCTTTAGAATTTTCTTCCTAATCCTCTCTCTAGTTGGCGGCTACTCTCAGTCGTTCCTCAGCAACATGGCGGCTATGTTCTTAATTTTGAATGAATAGATTAGGGTTTAGTCTAGGGTTGTTTATATAGAGGTTAGGAACTGATTAGGACCCTTGATGTTGCTTGGATTGATCGTAGCCATTCATTAGATAGAGAGACCAATTAGAACCCGCCACCTAGCCCTAATGACAAAGCAGACCACAGAGAATCGGAGGAACACAGACCTGGCCAGCCAGGTTAGACTGGGCTCGACCAGGTCGATACCCCTGTCGACAGGGCTGTCGACAGCCCTGTCGACATGGGTAGCCCAGGTCGACAGCCCAGTCGACCTGGGTGGCCCAGGCGGGTGTTCTTCCACCCTGGCCCGTTGGGCCCCACTTCGGAATATTTAATTATTTAATTCTGTTTGAATTTTAAACTTAATTTAAAAACTTCCGAAGGCCATATCTTCTTCATACGGACTCCGTTTTTCGAAAACTCGGACTCTATTTCGCGTATTTTTCCGAGACGAACGCAATGGCGTATCCCGTTTCCCATAGTTCTTTGATTTGAAACTAATTATACTTTAATTCGTAAATTTCACAGTTATAGAATTCGCGGGGTGTTACAAGAAATTTATATTGAATATAATTCGAATGAATATATTTATACGCGTCATCGTTAGAATATAAATATTTATATATAATTATAAATAGAATTGAAGATGGCGCGGTAGTTCGATAATTCGATTTCAAACTTCAATTGAACATACCGGGTGCAAAACAATCCGGATTTTAGTGAAACCAAAAACATTAGGATCTAATTGATAATATCTTTCCAGCGAATCCGAAGAATCGAAATTTCATAGCGGGAATCAAAAGATATGTCCAGTTGAAAATTCTGAATAGTCGCTATGGAATTCGGGCCCTTAAAAATGGAAATTTTGCAAACGACCTCGGATTTCGACGAAACCACTTTTGTTGGATCCGTGATGTCAAATTATTGCTAGATTCCAAATTTCATAATTTTTCGAATCAATATGTGAGCGTGGCAAAAGAAAACACGTTTGACCAGTTTTAGTTGTTTTTAATCGACTGGAAAATGGCCATTTTTCTAACGGTCTCAGAATTCGACGAAACTAGTTTTGTTAGGACCGTATCGTCAATATGAAGCTAGAAAATATTTTTCTGGAATTTTTCTAGTTAGTATGTGACCCCGGTAATTTGAAATGTACGTTTAAAATTCAATATAATGATTTAAATGTAAATTCAGCGGAAACTGATTGTAACAGCCGAATCAGCCTACGATACATATCCCATTGTGTTCGGAATGGGGGTAAAACGCTATGGACGACAGGCGGTGGGCCTCGTTTTGAGGTCGAAAATAAAAGTTGCTTTTGGTGAAAATTAAATAATTAAATAATTAAATAAAATAAAAACCTTTCTCTCCCCTCTATATACACTCTGCCCCCCCCCCCCCCCCCGTTAGAACATAAATCAGAAAAGAAAAAATATTTCAATCGCTCGACGGGGGGGATCCACCGCCACGCCGCCCCCCTACATCGAGCATCCTCCCCCTTCGTCCGATCTTCTCTCTCCCCTCCTTCATCTCAAAAGCCGCGACTGGCCCCACCCCCAAACCCCGTTCCAGCCTCCTCCCCCAATCGCGAAGCCCCACCACCGCCTGAAAGCCACACCGCCGACGCCGCCTGTTTCCCCCTCCCCAGTCGACGACCGACGCAGCCAAAGCCCCCCCTGCGAGCTCCTCTTCTCCAACCTTCAATAAATAAAAAGCAGTGAGTTTCCTTTTCTTTTTTTTTCTTTCTTTCTATTTATTTTTATTTCTATTTTAGTTTGTTTAAAACTGAAATTATATAGATTTTAAAACTGATTTCTATTTACAAAAGTTTTGATTTTTATATAGGATTTTGAAATAGAAATTCAATTTTTAAATATATGATTTGGTGGTAGACAAAATATGATTTTTATACAGAAGAAGCGTGATTTCTATATAGAAGTGTAAATAAAAACATGATTTTTATTTTAAAGCAAAGTTATAATTTTTATCGAAGTAAAAGAAAGATTTTTATTCGTTCATTAGCTAAGAAAAAGAAGTGGTTTTTAAAAGTATTAAAAATATGATTTTTATATTTTTAAAGTATTAAAAATATAATCTTTACTATATAGATGATATAAAATATGATTTTTGTTTATGAAGAGAATTAAAAATATAATTTTTACATGATAGGAATATTAGAAATATCATCTTTATGTGTAGCAAAATATAAAAATGTGATTTTTATAATGATATTTTTGAAAAGGCGAAATCTTTATAAGAAGAATAGCATGATAAAAATATAATCTTTACTATATGAACATCGATGTGAAAATATGATTTTTATATATTGAATAGCATAGTAAAAATTCGATTTTTATATATTGAATAGCATAGTAAAAATTCGATTTTTATATATTGAATAACATAGAAAAAAATTCGATTTTTATATATTGAATAGCATAGTAAAAAATCGATTTTTATATATTGAATAGCGAAGTAAAAATTCGATTTTTATATATTGAATAGCATAGTAAAAATTCGATTTTTATATATTGAATAGCATAGTAAAAATTCGATTTTTATATATTGAATAGCGAAGTAAAAATTCGATTTTTATATATGTAGTGGCTGCGAGCAACGAAAGTGGCAAAAGGCGAGAACGATGAAGATTTCTATCAAAGAAGAGTCAAGATGATTGGATAGCTTTTGGTGAGAATTTCTCACTCTTCAATTTCATTTTCTAGTTATATATATATACTAGGATGCAGACGGTGCTTAGTAGCACCCGACACAATCGTCCACAGACCATGGACTTGTTTGTTTGATTGCAAATTCGTTAGATTATTTGATTGAAATTGAATTGTTTGGTGAAATGAATGGATTTGATTGATGTGTGAATGGCGTGGGCCTTCACTAGACCGGGGATAAGGCTAGGCCTCGTCCCGTTTCTAGTATCGTGTCGTTATGCCGCCGAAATTTTTTAAAATATGTTAGAAAAATAAAAATATCATTTTATTTAAAGAATGAACTGAATAGAAATTCATGTGTTGAAATAAACTATCTTGTCGTTAAAAATATATTTTTTAACGTGAAGTAAATAAATATTCATTTACAAACCGGACGGTTTGTTTATGTACACCTATTTGAATGACATTGATTGGGTCGAAAAATTTTACACATCGCCCAACTGCACAACTAAAATCTGTGTTTGATTGTTTGAAACCCCACAAGGGCGTTGGGATGAAATATGAAGTTCACTCATCCTGATTTATTAAATATGTCGATCGATTGATTGACAGGCTGTTATAAGCGTTAGATATCTATATTTGATGCTCATACAGTGTAGTGCACTTTGGTTGATGGTTGATTATTTTCAATGCTATTATATACGTGTGATGTATGAAAAGTCCATATAATTAACATTATATGGTGATTGATTGGGCCTCATTCCAATTTAGAAAATTTACATCTTTATCAATATAAAATAAAGGTTCATGTGTTGACTGTACTCATCCGTTGAGATAAGTCATGTGTTGAACGAAATATTTTAATAATAAAATTTACATCTTTATCAATATAAAATAAAGGTTCATGTGTTGACTGTACTCATCCATTGAGATAAGTCATGTGTTGAACGAAATATTTTAATATAGAAATATCTGAATAGGAAAAATTTGAAAAAGAAATATTTGAAATAGAATATTTGAAAATAGAATGATATGAAGCCGTGTTGATTAGAGATGCGCCATTTTGACGTGAACGATGTTTATATCGATTTTATTCATTTTAAAATGAATATTAAAAAGTGATTTCGAAATCGCATATCTTGAAATGGAATTTGACTTCGAATTGAATATATAACGAATTTGACTTCGAATTGAATATAAAACGAATTTGATTTCAATGGAATATATAACGAATTGAATCGAATAGAAAACCAATTTGAATTGAATCGAATAGAAAACAATTTGAATTGAATCGAATAGAAAACGACTTTGGAATTGAATTGAATTGAAAACGAATTCAAATTGAATTGAAAGCGAATTGAAATGAATTCAAATTGAATTGAAATTTGAATTGAATAGAAATGAATTTTAAAACGAATTTATAAAGAAGAATTCAATTTTGATTTGAATTGAAATGGAAGTTGAAATTGCTTTTGAAACGAATTTAAAACTATTTATATAATTCGTTTTAAATAGAAATCGACGAAATATATATTATATTATATATATATATATAATATAATGGCCTGAATAGAACGCGCCGCGGCAGTTCGTGAATTTCGACCATTTATTTCAAACGGACATTACGGGAGATCCGTCCGTCGGATTCTCCTAAAACCGGAACCGTTGGGTTCGTATCGAAAAGAGCTTTCTAACGAATGTTAGAAATTTGAAATCTAACGGTTGGATTTGGAGATACGTCCAAATCAAATTCGAAAAAGGTCGTTGTAAGTGCAGTTCGATGGCCGTTGATGGAAACCGACTGTACGGGCCTTGATAAAATTATTAAAAATAGTAATAATTTGTGTAAAATCATAAGAAATGATTTGAGAAGAATTGGGATGAAAAACTCCATATTTGAAAAGATAAAAATAGATTTTTATCGAAGTAAACTAGTTTTGAACTAGAATTATAATTCTATTTATTTTTAAATAAATAAATTGAATTTGAAAAGGGTTTTAAAAATAACCCGAATTTCCAATGATTGCATTAGAGTGGATTTGAATCGAAATTGTCTTCGGAATATTTCGATGTTGGAATTCGTGATTATACAGATATTGTTATGGAAATTTGAAAGATATATATTTATATCGTTATTTCCAATACGACATTTGTTAGTCGTAGAATTTGATATTGAATATAAGCCGATATATTTTCTATTTAGAGCCTTGTATTGAATATCAAATGTGATTTGGGTTTGTCGTGAATGGTGTCTTCACTAACGCTGTTCTTGAACCCAGTTGAGAAAAGATTAAATCTTTTCATTTAGATTTAATGAAGTGTACCAATTAAATAATATTTAATTGGAATTGAATTGATATTGATTTTTGGGTTTATCGTGGACAGTGTTTTAAATAACACTCGTTCTTTAACCCGATAATTAATGAATGTGATTTTGGGTTTATCGTGAACTGTGTTTTAAATGACACTGATTCTTTAACCCAGTTAAAGATTAAAACTAAGTGGAGTTTTAATGAATCTTTAATTAGATTGAAAAGATCGAAAATGGAGTACCACCAGTTTTGCTCCAGGAGATAGTTAAATCTTTAATTAGATTTGAACGTGAAATGGTAATTGAATTTACCGATAACACCGTGGTGTTAGATATGAAGTATAACCAGTTTTACTTCATGGGATGAATAGGTTGGGATTGGGAAATTAAAACAAATGATTACTTCGGTAAGGTTCGCTAATCCCGACTAGTTTGAATTGATATTCAAAAATAGATTAAAGAATAAATTCAAGAAATTTATCTTGGATAAAATTAATGGGAACCTTTCCCTTTGAATGTGAAATTTAGGAACTAACTGTCGGTTAGCAAAGCAGAATGGTTTTCTGGATATTGATCTGATGTTGGTTTCGGCCTTCGGGGTTAATATTTGGGGAATTATTCTCTTGATTAATTTACGGTTAGTGACTGATAAATTGGAATGAGGCGTATGTTGTGTTTGTGTAACATTTATCTTTAATATACGCTGGTTGTTCGGAAAGGCCGGGTTTATACCCATTCTGAATAATCAATTCGACGATATGTCGAAGATGAAGACGGTGGTTGAAGACCGGAAGTCTTCACATCGTTGGGATAATTACTGACGATCCTGATTGGGCTGTACACCCAAGAGGATGGAAATAGTTGGTGGTCGTCCAGACATACTTAGAGATGGATGGATATGCGAGGAAAGTGCATCCGGTTTCGTTCAGACCCAGAACGGACTTGTAAATGGATAGTTTGTCTGACGTTGTATTACTTTATACTGTATTTGGTGATCTCTGCTAAATATATATCTGTTTGGTGGCAGAGAATTTATTCTCTTGCTATACACCCTTCTCTGAGACGTACGAGCCTAGAGGTTATATATTGGCAGAAATCAGTGGTACAGTATGGACTGACAATGTGGCATGCTGAGTTGCATGGATCAAGGCTTTTGTTGAAAAGCAAAGTCTTGTGGTTGATGATCAAAGCACGGCCTTGTGTGGCGTAGCTTTGTGTAACGTTGATTCGCGAGTATCACACCCGGTATGAACCAAAAAGGGGAGACGGACATCAGGGAGGACATGCGTTTCTTTCTAGTTAGTAGTGGCGTCAGTGCTTGAACTGGCTAACGAGTTTGACTCATGTGGATGTTGCTTATTATTACTTGCTGAAAAGCGAGGCGCCTCGTGATATCGGTTTAGGCCGATGCTTCTGGTCGGCTGACGGGCCAGGCTTACGCCCCAAAGGGCGGGGAAACGCAGTGTTCAGGCATAATAATCCACATCGGTGGACCGACCCTGGCGATCCAAGGGGCAGTTGCGGCTGTTCCTAGACATGGGCTAGATTGTATAAAATCGGTGAGGATCTTGCCCCTAGCCTCGGTTCATACCATAAATGATAACCCAACTTCCAATACGACGTCTTGCGGTTTTGATTGTAAACTTATATATGGCGACATAGTGGTATGGGGCATTCATGCCGCCTATGATTGATACTTATGATTTGAAGTTGTTTTATACACTATACACTTATAATAGTATCAAATGATTTCTTTTAAACGTATCAAGCATTCTTGGCTATTATAAGGTAAAAACCCTATCCCCCGGCTTGCGTTGCATTGTGTGATAGGACCCGGGTCTTATAATAGCTTCATTTTTCTTTATTTAGCATTGCGCTGTTCGTTTTATGCACTGGTATTCTTGGGAGGAAACTCGTTCCGTGTTATACGGCGTGGTCCCTTGATTTACCGAACTTTAAAATAAAGATTAATAATTGTTTTAGTTCTCACACCAGTCACATGACTGACCTGGAGTTTATTGTTTTAACCTAAACTCTGGGTGCCCCTATTTTCCGCACGGGCAGCTAGTAGTTTTGGTTTTGCAGATTTATATTCACAGGATCCTGGTTTACAGCTGGAATGATATCCGGAAAGCTCTGTATCCGTATATCACCTTCAGTGTGCTTTGTGTTATTTTCCGCTGCTATGTAATTTATTGTAATCTCTGATATTTGTCGAATGTAATTTATTCATTTATACTCTGTATTTTCTTATATTCTGGTTCATTGTTGTAATATACTATGAAATGTTCTTTTGTATGCGTTCTGATTTGTCGTCTCCTCAAACGATAGGGCGTTTCGAACGGTCTGGGTCGGTTTAGCGACTGGTTCGGACCGAGCGAAATTCCTTCTCGTCACAGAAATTCAAGGCAAGCATAACACAAAAGTCTCATTTCAACTTGCTACATGTCATATTAAGTTCATAGTTTAGATCTAATAGTAGAGTAGGGCTTACAAAGCTTGGCTATGAAGACTAGAACAAAATAAACAAGATTCATACGAAGCCACACTAGAGATCCCCAAATGAATATAAGCTCCAAGTTGTCTTGAGAAATAAGAAGAAAGATCCTTGTTTTGATGAAGAAAGGTGGCTCTTTTACTAGCTTAGAACACTCAAGCTTTCATGAAGAGGATGGAGGCCATGATATGGAGATGGAGGCCATGATCAAGGAGCATTTTGGCATAACCTAGTTGTAGGATTGATTTGT